>OZ007568.1:81015671-81495671 GCA_963931925.1 Onchidella celtica
CTTACAGTGCCTGACAACACATGCAATTTTGTTTAAATACATGGCTACATCGTGCATAAACAAACAAACAAACGTAGGTCCTTCACACAATGCTTATTAAGCCATATCAAGTTTCTTGTCAACAAAGCCCAAATTATTATGGTCCATTCCAGGTCAGCTGTTTTAACGAGCTAGATCTGAAAATGTTCGCATAGATTGATGTGACTGGTGGAATTTTCTGGGGGTTTTGTGGCTTGTTGGTTATCTTACTGCTTGAAGAGGGCGTTGTTGTCTGTAGAATCAAGGGTTACATTGTTTTGTAGCTGTGCACATGATGATAATGTTGATAACGTAGGTGATGGGGATGGTAGTCGTGTCGTCACATTAGAAGTGATGATGGCGTTGAATGTTTTCTATCAGTTTTATAGTGGTTGTGGTAGCATTAATAATGATGGCGATAAAAGTGATGATAATTGTCTTGATAGTGTGTCGATGGTGACGTTGATAGTATTGATGGTGTAGCAGTGTTAATGGAAGTGATGTTGGTGTTGTTGATTATAATCAAAACTCTGAAGGCTGTCTGCATATTTACACCGGACATTTATTATAATTAAGTCTTGGTCCGTAGCTTCACAACCGCCACCTCATTGATGTAGACTTCTGATGTCCATGGATGCCTACCGACGTCCGTAAACTGGACCCTGAAAGTAAAAAGACATCAGATCAATGCGTTTGTATTGGTTTATCAGCAGTGATTGAAGTTTGGAGATGCTGTTTTTTTTTGTGGCCAGAAGGGCCATTTATGAGTCATGCACAGGTTTTATTAAAGTTGTCGGTGCAGATTTATTTATTGTTTTCGTTTGCATCAAAAATTTAACTACTCTTATTCTTCCTCTCGACTTACCCCTCAACCTAACTAACCTTCATCATTATTTGCTTGTGTAATACATCGGTTCATTTGCTCATCCATTTTGCTATATTCGTGTTTTCTTTGCCCGTTTAAACTATTACGCCAGGCATTTTATAGTCATAGAATTTCAAAAACAAAACAAAGTTTGTTCAGGGAAGGCAGAATGGAAAGCGAAGCGCTTTTCATAAAACTTTTATAACTACTACAACTGTGAACTATACTTTAAACAATTTCTTCCCTTCCATGAGCTTCAATTGACTGGAACTGGGATGCTGTAGTATGTGCCACATTCATCAGCCCCAATGTACGTCTATACTAAACTTAAGGCAGTGGTCTAGTTACGGTTGCATCAACGCCCTAATTAACGCACAGAAAAATGTCTGGAGAGGTTCAGATCTTGAACGGATCTTACGTTTTGGTCCACAAAGGTGCAGTTCTGTATGGCTGGAAGGTCCAGATATGTGGGATCAGCGATGCCTGGTCGGAAGTTTGAGACAGTCTGTACCAGATTCATTGAAGCTGAAACAGAAAACTGCCCTGGTCAAAATCACATCACTCTAGGATTATCATTGCTTGACCATTCTGATTCCGTTAGAACTCTGATGTCAATGAACGTAATCCGTTGGGGAATCAAAACCACATCCAAGAAAATTTCCGTTTATGATTATTGTTTTTTAATGGGCATAATCATTCTGGTTCTCACAGGATGAGGAGAGACCTGCAGCATGACAGGAATGAGCGCATGCAGATTTGCAAGCAGATGAAGACACTGAGGTGTCCCCTATAACCAGAATGATGGAGGCGGGATACAAACGTTGCGAGGGAAGAATGTGCGACAAGACCGGACGAGCCCGACAAAATATGGAAGCGGCTGGCTACTGGGATAATAAATATTATTAGTAGAAAAACCCTCAAATGGATATTGTAGCAGCGAGAGGAGCTCTTATGTGGATGTCCGGTATGCTAGGATTCTGGTTCCTATCACCAATCAATCAATCAATCAATCGGTCAATCAAACAACGAGGTATAACCTTTAATGGATAACATAATCTTTTAAGTTTCAGAATCATAATATTATTGCAACTTGTATAGTTTTGAAATCTTCATCCTTTCGGAAAACGTAAATTGGCGTATGGAAAGATCTTGACATTTTTCAATCCTTGCATTGATACCCAGTTGTAGTTGGGACTGAGGTTGCTCCTCCCCCCATAGGGAAGTAGTATAACCTGCTAACCATTTCTAAGATAGATTCTCTGCACCTTACACACAGTTGTTGTTTTTAAAGTATACAGAACTTGACTTGCATCGTAATGTAAAAATTCATTTGGTTTAGTCGGGCGTCATCTCTAACATTCATTACCGTACGGGTCATTTTTGGTGAACCGGGCCAAAAAAATGTTGTAACTGTTAATTTGGTAGTTTTAAGTGTAACCCATTAGTGTAAGTACTGAGAAACACATTGGTGACAATTAAATAACTATACAATAATGTTGTGTTGACCAGCTGGGTGCTAATGACTGGTGAATCAGCCGTCAAGTGGATTTTGCCTGTTGCCCTACAGACGTGTCAAGTATTGAGGTAACTTGATCAGTAAGTATTCGATGGTCATTAGTTAGTGCCAGAATCCTCAGGCATAATGTTGTTTTGTATGTCCAGCAACATCGACCACTGTACCGTACATACGGCGGGGGCTACGACAATTAGTTTGCGTGTTATCTAAGGCTCATTTTGATCAAATGCAATAGAATTAGATTCGTTGGGACAGTGCTTCTTCGCGTCTCCAAAAACAGTCTGAACACCTCTAGCGCGCTGATCGTTGACGGGGTCTATGAATCAATGCCTAAAACGAGGGCTTGGTGTAATGATAAGTTAAATACACAATACTGTTGCAGCGCTACCGCCAATTAAATATGGTTAGAGGTTTTTTTCTGCAGTGATACTGATAGAAGTCACAATTACGAAATAAGCCACTGCATTCAAGGCCCGGGGAGAGAGCTGAACACTGAACACAACTCAATAGTTTTCTCTATTCAACTGTAAAAATGATTCATTTTTACGTTTATCTTCTACTCAGTTGCCGCCAGGTGCGCCAAACCCGTGAATGAAGAATGTTCCAGGTGTCGGATTAAATCTTATCGTATCGCGTAGCTTTATTACATTCACTGATTCGGGAAAAGTTTAGCATTTCTGGAAGATTGAATTTCATAGGCTCTGGTTTGAAATATTAACTGAGTTAATTGACTAAAGCGTTAAAGTGTTTTTTCTTCATTGTCCTTCTTTCTGGTGCTACCTTGAACTCTCTACCATAAAAGGGAAAAAAAACTTACACAAATGAAGGCTGCTGGGTATGAGACAGTGGTCATAACACCAGTACAAACAATTCCTGTTGAAGTGATTCCGTCAGGACAGTTTCCCTGTGAAGCCGAATAGAGAAACTCTAGCTGCACCGTGAACAGCGTCGTCTCTATTCGGCTTCATTTCAAAGGCGTCCCCTACTGAAACACTTCCAAACCCAATAGCAAAAAGTTTCTCCTCACCGCCGTTGACAGTGCCATAGAAAGCCTCCATGACGGGCACACAACCCTGCTCAGTGTAACTTCTCTTGACCACGATATCTGTGCCAGGCTTGACAATCTCCCACGTGTTGATCTTGATGGTCTCCGTGCCAAATCCCATCGTGTCCGTTTTCAGGAACTTGGCGCTTGCTTGAATGAGAGGAATTGGGGGTGGAGGGGGTGGGAGGGGAGGAGAGGAATTTAGTGATCATTATTGTTGAGTCAATCAGTTTGTAGTTTGTATCGCCAAGAGCGAGTCATTTAGACTGGTGATGCACTGTGTCGCGATGTGGGTTACATGGGGATATTTCGACTGACACTCTTTCGAGGTCCGCTCCCACAATCGACGAACACACAAAAATAAATACTTGCACTCTAAAAACTAAATAAATCAATTGCTTTCAATTTTAGCAGAACTGTAGGGCAGTTTAATTACAGGAATTAATGTAACAAATATAATTATAAATATAAATATCAATTCAAAGGCAACTGAATCTAACTAATGGAACTACAGCTTTTATAAAGACTAACGAATTCAATCTAACTACTTGCAGGTCATATGAGTTATATGGCAAATAGAATCCGCGCACGTGGCGACGGATCTAACAGTTTAAATTCTATTAATTCAATGAGACATGTTAGGATATGGACATTTCCTCTAGACACGCCATGGAGAATGCTTGTACAACCATGCGTTGTCTGGCGGTAGCTCTGAAACTGTCTTCAAAAGTAAGTAGAACGGTTCACTTTCATCATTACAAATTAGTATGGACTCTCACCATGCGGCCCTCACTGGGAGTGAGAGCGCTGGATGTAAACGCTGTGGGTTTATATCAAACCAAGTAGCTTAGGCTCTGGAGCTTTAAATCAGGCTCCTCACAATGGACTGCTCAACTGCGTCTCTATGTCCCTCATCTGGCTGAGGACTATCGCCGACCACCTCGTAAATGGATTGTCTACATGTGGCCCAGAACTAAGTTCTGTATGGCCTTAAATACTGGTCTGCATCTGCAGCTTACCGTCTAATTCCTGGATTGTGATTGGTGCAACCACTTCTAGCTCAGCTGCCGAACTGAGTTATTTTAAGTAACAGCCCTACGCAACGACCTTGGGTCGACATCAAAGGTCGAATTACTTCATACAATATAATGTAATTTTATAGCAATAAATTCTTAACATGTTCAAAACCCCGAGCTTTTACTCTGGATCACGGTATTTTCTGTACGTCAACAGACGTCTCAATAACATTTAATTCCTACTCACCCCTTCCCTCTTTACTAAACCTAGTTCAAACACGAGATATAACAAGTGCTCAGTCATGCACACCTACGCTGTCCGTCTATCCTTCCCCACATCTTCTGTCTATCTATTATAAAAAAAACTGTTCAAAACAACTTGTTTACGAGACCAAGTTATGCTGGCTCGCACAATAATTACGTTTGTAAAAATTACTCACTGCTCTCTCACAAAAATTTAGTCAGTGGAAACATTTATGAATTAAATCTGTTCTTGACACACTGAGACAGATCTAGTTTGCCTCTGTCGTGTAGCGGTCCCTCTTTCCTCTTCTTGACTCAAGACAAGTTTTAAGACGCCCTAACTAGTGAAACACGTTGGTTTCTGTCTCGCCAGTGCGCCAGTTCCCCTTTCGCCGCATAGTGCACATTTCACGCTCATGCGGAGACAAAACTGTCTGGACTCAATGAGCCATCAGTCTTTCATACACCGATCTGCTTCTAATTCTGGGATGACATTTCTCGGAGATTGTGGATAGGCCTACATTGCATTGGATGTGATGAATGCGAAAGAGTTGGAATGAAAACCCAAGCATGATCATATAATTCTGACAGCACTGTGTGTCAGACCCTTACAGGAGTGAAAAGTAAAGGTTGTCCTTATGTGAACAGCACGGGCAGGCTGTAATATAATATTTACTCCCTTGTACAAATCATTGTGATAAGAGCAGTCAGCAAAATGAATGTTAAACCTTAAATTACAAAATAAGAATATGAAAAACAAGCTTTGAAGCCGCAGTGATTTGAAAATTTAAGAAATTGTTGAAGAAACCAATATTGCTGGTATGTTTGACACTTGTTCAGGTAAGGATGACCGCTGTTCACTTAAGGATTATCATAAACGTATATAATATCAAAATGAACTACACCTTTGTTATAATTGTGACATGACCCCTAAAGTAAACATTTCAAGTCAGACAAGTCAAGCAACTCAGTGATTAATAAACCAATCCCACAGGCAGTCTGAGCCAGTGGTCTGGAGTTGAAACCTGTTTTCCGAGGTCACTCGGTGTAATATGGCTGTATGTCCAATTTCCACAGAAACAACTTAATCCACTCTCAGCAGTACATGAGCTTAAGTCCTTCAGTATCTCCGTGACAAAGCTGTTAATGAGTGATGTAAAATAATACTGTAAGGGCTATGGGCGTTAAGAGTACTGCTAAGGCCCATTTAAGCAAACAAAAATACTAAAGGCATCAGCCACAAAGACCCCAGAGTTATGCAAACCAGAAAAAAGAAAACGAACGAAAAATAAAGATAGCATCGATAACTGTACTGGTAACATGAGGTACCTAAGCCTCGGGCTTTTCCTGGGACTCAAGAGACTGAAGATAAAGCCAAAACAATGCTGGATGTCGTTTTACACGCTGAAATTAGTAGCTTGTCAATTTATTGTCACCATTCCCTGTGTTTCAATCCCACACCCTCATACTCACTCCCATCCCACAGCCAACACGTTGTCCGTGCTACCATCTTCCCCCATCTCCCTCCCCGCGGGTGTCAATCTTTCTCTGTAGTTTATCAATCGTTACTGTCATAACTAGGAATCTTGGGACAACCAAAGTAGAATACAATGTACTGCAGGAAGATCGGAGTGCCTAGTGACCATCAGTCAGTGTGAGACAGTGGTCACCTTTTCCTTCTGCCTAGAGACCTCTGGCTAAAATCACGCACGTAAACGGAGATAATTGATATGTAACGATGCCAAAGTGGGAATAATTGCATTCATGCCTGGGAAATATAGGGAAGATAGTAGAGATAGGGCAGAGCGAGAGATGGGAACATTGTAGAAAAGTGCAGGCGGAACTTTTAGCCCAATCATAAACTGCAATGATTGTGTCTACTGGGGCACTAACTTGTGTTACATTTTGGCTCAAGTACCGCGCACTAATGACTCACTTCCGACGCTAATTCTGTCCACGGCAGTAGAGATCAGTTGTTAGTCACGCAGCGCTTTCATTTGCTTTCGCCAACTCCAGAAGCGATTCTATTAATTTCAGGTACGCTGATATTAAAGCGCGGTAAGATTCTGTTTACCCAAAGTATTATCCCTTCACAGGCTTCACTCTGATAATCATGGGAACTCTGGAGTGGGATAAACTGACAGAAAATACACATTGTAACGAAACTGTGAAAAGCGGGAATTATGTTGGTGATTTTTCCTCGCAAAGGAACTCTATCGTGTCATTGAGCTGTCATAAAAGTCATTCGGTCAGTCAATCAGTCAGTTAGTTGGTCTGTCAGTCGGTCAGTCGGTCAATCGATCTGTCAGTCGGCCAGTCGGTCAGTCAGTCAGTCAGTTAGTTGGTCTGTCAGTCGGTCAGTCGGTGAGTCGGTCTGTCAGTCGGCCAGTCGGTCAGTCAGTCAGTCAGTCAGTCAGTCGGTCAGTCAGTCAGTTGGTCTGTCGGTCGGTCAATCGGTCAGTCAGTCAGTCAGTCAGTCCGTCAGTCCGTCAGTCAGTCAGTCGGTCTGTGAGTCAGTCAGTCAGTCAGTCCATCAGTCAGCCAGTTAATCAGTCAGTCAGTCAGTCTGTCAGTCAGTCAGTTACAATCAGTCAGTAAGTCAGTCAATCAGTCAGCCAGTTAGACAATTAGTCAGACAGACGTCTACAACAGCTACTACTTCCATTACTACTGCTACACGACTGCTTCCACTGCTACTACATGTACTACTTCTACTACTACTGCTACAGCTACCACTACTACTACCATCACCACCACCACTCCGAGTATTGCTAATACCACTACTACTCTTAAACTACTGCAACTACTACTACTACTACTGTTAAGCACTCACCAGTGTTACATTATCAAACCGTCCAATTGTATAAATATTCATTCATTATTCTTTGACTGATTACCGTGGGAGAACTACTTACGTTCAACGCAAGGCTCTTGTATGGCATCACCAATCTTAGAGATGGTGCATTGTCCGTCTTCTTGGAATAGATATTGTCTGTCCTGAATAACAGCAACAAAAAAGGCTTGCTATTATTGTAGTACATAGAGCACACGTCACGTGAAAAGACTAAGCCAACCCTGAGAATACGTGTGAATATCATCATAATGACTACTTTAGGATTATGTTCAGTATTTTTCCAGGGGAAATAAACTTAAACCAGCATTAACTCAGTTATCTCCCTTCCCTGCTCGGTGTTCCAGATAACTATGCCAGTGTAGATTTATTTCATGTAATATTAAGATTGGGAGAGAAGTCAAGCATTTCTGCAAACCCAAAGAATAATTTCTGAAAATGTAGATTGATAAACATAAACTTAAAGACACGAAGAAAAAACATATTAACATAGTTATTGTGTGTACAGAACGAAATACACCAAAATTATATGGGCAGCAGATTCAGGGACATAATTTTTATTATGTAGATATGGATGTGAGTCGGGACAACGTAAAGAGATGTAAAACAAATTTCATACTTGTGTCGGCTGATAGATCAGTGGGTTGACAAGACAGATGGAGGTAGAGATGGATGAATAATCCTTGCATGGATGAACGGACAGCGAGGGAGAGAGAATGGGATTAAATGACGATGCAATAGATATTGGGAGTTCGAGATATAAGTTTTACATTGCTGTAGTCTAGGATTGATCGGGTGACTTTCCTTGTAGCGTCTGAGGCCTGGTAGAAGGTGATGTCCAGGTAAATTCTTTTACGATAGTAATCATACATCATGGTTGTCACAGACTGGGGATAGAATAGGAAACAGAAACAAATTGTTTACTTAAGTACACGACAAAAATTTCTAATCATTGTGCTGGAAGCATTTCAGTCTACACCATGGTACCATTATCCTACTAGTGGTCACTACTGCACAATTCTGGCCACCACTAACAGCTGGTTTCTTCTCCTCGCTGCCAGCATCCCTTACCATGGGTAACTCACACACACACACACACACACACTCTCTCTCTCTCTCTCTCTCTCTCTCTCTCTCTCTCTCTCTCTCTCTCTCTCTCTCTCTCTCTCTCTCTCTCTCTCTCTCTCTTCATTGACAACCAGTCGATCAAATACAGTGAAATGTAAAGATAAAACACATCTGCAAAGACTGGAACATCAGGTGGAAACGTAAACTTATAAGATTTGACTTACGTCAATGGGCACGGAGTTGCCTGTGTGGGGGTACACAGTACCACCCACTCCTGTCAATGTTCCAGTCCACTGACGGTCCTGACAACACCGGGTGGGCTCAGGGCCGGCGCAGGACGCCAGGCTGACGATAGAGACGAGCACAACTAGGGACATCATGATCTGTGGAGGACAAGGGACAAGGTCAGAGAATCTGTCAGATGGTATTTTCATGCGATGGAAACATAAGATATAATGAGCCATCAGGCTTGACCAAACTCTGGTTCCACCAAAAATATTGATCCAGATTTGTTTTTGTCACAATAATTTGGACATGAACATAGATAAATATAATGGCAATCATGAATAAAACGACATTCATTTAATGAAAAAATACATTAAGACAACCGAGAAAAATGCATAAATCATGTCGATATTTGTTGAGTTACTCGAGAATATGTCTTCTAAATGGCTTCGTCACGTATTTGCGAAAGCAGTAATTTGACTGGTAGTTATTCAGGACCGTACTTTATGCAAAGTGCTACAGGAACAGGAGAGAAGCGACATAATACCTGACCATCAATTTCTTTGTGTCACCGAAAGTTTGTTTAACTTGAATCTTCTCATCAAGGCTAACAACTCAAAGAATGACATAACTGTGATTGCATGGGCTGTTTAGAGAAAGTCCTCGAGGTTTATGTACACACTGAAAATGGGGTCGAATAGTGGTTCCATCAGTCTGATCTGATCTACAGAAAAGATGTAACGTCATGCGGTGGAAATCCCCCTCGTATCCAGCGCTAAGGATAACAAACGTGGACTGCCATCTGGTAAAATGTCAGCCATTTTCCAAAACTATAATGAGCGGATTTGAGTTTGCTGACCGCGTAAGAGGCAATACCACCAGGAACACTGCACTGACTATGTCAGCTAACACTGATAGAAAGGGTCTCATCGTCTGGCAATAAGATGATGTTTCATTTGGGGAAGAGACTGAAGAGGCACATTGACGGAGGGGGGGGGGGGGGTGTAATGATATAAGGGAAGTAATAAATTGTTCTTTGTAAATATTTACATTAGTAATTCCCCTTGGTGAACGGTTCTCTGACAGATTCTGTGAGTAAATTTTTATCATTCTTCAATTTTGTTCAGTTTAGTTCTCCACAATAAATTCCTGCGTTTGTCACTCACGTTAGTCCTGGAACCAATATCTCTGCTAACCAATATTATATTTTGTATGTTTGTCACTATCAAAGGTCTGCTGGCCAAAGTTTGAGCATTCATTTACAGGGGTATTCAAAAAGGACTGTGTACGTATGGTCCCCAAGCATTTTGCGTCAGGGGCGCGTACTATAGTACCCATCACTAACCCGCCCTTATCCTCAACCCTAAATCTTATCGAATCCCTAACCCTGCCTCTTACCCTTCCAACCAAAAAACAGGAAAAAAATAATAAAATCTGAAAATGTTTGATTCAGGCTGTTGTTAGGAGCTTTCTAGCTCTGGAGTCACAACGGCTTTAAAATACGCCCCCTTAACGCAAAAAACTTGGGGGACGCACGTACAAGTAACAACATTCATTCAAAAAAAGTATGCCAAATACCCGGAGCTCAACAACTTAATGAAAGAAACCAAGAAAGGACAGATTGAGACAAGTAAAAGTGTGTGCTTACCTTCCCTGTGGCAGTGAAATAATGCATAACATTTAATCTGTCTAGTGAAGCACAGCCCGACCTTCAGAATGCTTATGTAATTTCCTTATCTGTAGCCAAGTATTTCGCAAACTGTCTGAAATAGTGACCTGAACACCCCAGCATGACGATGCGTTAATCCTCTTGGATAAACATTCTTCAATACCAGCAATTTCCTTCATTTCCGGAGAAGACAGATTGAAACACTATCAGGAACATTAAAGCACACGGCGCGGCCAAGCCAGAGACAAATCCTAAACATTCTAATCAGGAAAGATTTTCAGCAAAGTCGCGGTCAAGAGTCAAAACTCCATCAGTTTTTGTCAGAAATTCAGTTTGATATAAAAGAAAAAAAGAATATAATATTGTTATTTATGTCATAGTTATATTGGCGGCGGACTGTGGTATCTGCAAAGTGGAAAATAATACAACTTTGATTGTCACGAAAAGACCAGAAAAATTCAGGTTTTCATTGTTCTTTCATGAACCATCTTTTCTCTCTCTCGCAAAATATGATTCCATTGTCATGTCACACACACACACACACACACACACACACACACACACACACACACACACACACACACACTTTTCAGAGGAAGTTCTAAAAAACCAATGTCTTATTTCATTAAGCGAATGGTCTGTTTTTCCTTGACCACCTTAGCTAGGCTGATCCTTCCAACGAAAAGGACAGGGACAACTACTAAGTCGACACCGTTGCCTAAGACTGTAGTAACTCAAAAATTAGAAAATCGAGTTATATTATCTTCAACTACATTCACAGCAGCATCGAATGATCTTGGTTCTAGACCCCTACGCCGAAAAATAATCCGAACAGCAAACTCTCAGTTGTGCTAAAGTAAAACAGTTTTCTTTGCTTCTCCTGAAAAGTAGCCCAAACCGACTACTACAGTTTCAGGCAACGCTGGGGAAGTTGTGATAAACAACAACAACAACATTAACAACAGCAGCAGCAACAGGATTGAAAGAAAGAAAGAAAAAGTTGCCTGGTGGAGCAAATATGATGAATGTTGACTTAAACAAGAACATTTTTTGACATATTAAGAAAAAAAAAAAAAAAAGCCTAGGCCATAAACAAAATTTTATAGAGGACACACAGAAGAAAAGAAAAAGTTGCGTTGCGCGTTCAACGTCCAAGTTGTGTGTGTGTGTGTGATGTCCCAACAAAATCTGTGTGTTGGGTTCTTTGTTGCCGGGTGAGCTCTGCCCTTGCCATTTGCATCTCTCTTCTTCTTGCTGTTGTCTCTTGTTGTTGTATTTTAATTTGTATACTTGTTGTTGTTGTTGTTGTTGTTGTTGTTGTTGTTGTTGTTGTTGTTGTTGTGTTGGGTTGTTTGTTTTTTTTTGGGGGGGGGGGGGGGGGGATAGCTATTAGTTAGTTTTTTTGTTGTTTTTTTAATTTTGCCCTGGCAGCGGCTTGCTTGGCCTGCTCTTCTTCGACTTCCAACTGCCAAGGTATTTTTAACGTGCGCAACGTGCACACCGGCCCTCTGGGTTTTTCGTCCTTATCCAAGATGACTATGTGCCCGATCCTACCTACCATAGGATTAGGGACAGGAAATTACTCCCCACCCCCCCCCCCCTTTCCTCCAAATTACCAATATGCCTGCGCCTACCGTGAACCGAACCCTGTACCTTCAGCTTGGGAGGCGAGCACCTTACCTGTAAACCACCCCACCCCTCTCCTCTTACCCTCTTCACCCCCCCCCCTCCCCCTGCTCCCCAAGAAAAAATCTATTCGTCGTTCAAAATTATAAACCTGATAGAAAGATAGAACATGTTTAATTCTTTAAAGTGATGCGTTTGATCTAGATTGGCATAATTCTGTCTTTTTTCACAATACGGCAGTTTTGTACTCAACAGAACAAGAAACATTAAAAGCAGAAAAGCAGAAAAGTAGAGAACAATGTTGAAAATGGATTATATATTGTTTATTTCACTCGGCATTAATAAAAATGATAAAGACCATAATCATGGATACTTCAGCTATTAGAATCAGTTTGGCATGGACACTCTAAGAAATCTGGCATATCAACCCACGACTGCCGAGGAAGCCTGTGGAAGGCAAAAGAAAGAAATGTTGAGCGAATGCTAAAGATGACGACTAATTATTTGTACTGTTTCTTTTCTGTGCTGTTGCTCCTTGTAGCAAACCTGTGAATGTTTTATTGACTGTAGCCAGTTAGGTAACTCTGAGGTCAGCTCTGTGGTTTAAATTAGGTCTGTACCCTTGTGAAACGTTCACAGTGTAACCATTTGCTTATTATTTGTTTGTGCCCTCTCCCTCTCTCTCTCTCTCTCTCTCTCTCTCTCTCTCTCTCTCTTTCTCTCTCTCTCTCACTCATCCCCGGCTCTTTCTCTCTCACTCGTTCTCTCTTACACAAATACACACACTCTCCCGGAGAAATAAAACCCAAACAATACAAAGCAAACTAAAGAGACGACAGAATATACACAAATTTTCGGCTTTCGCCTTTTTCGAGCGAAAAAAAAAAAAAAGAAAGATATAGGCGAAAGCCGAAATTTTGTGTTTTTTCTGTCTTCTCTTTAGTTTGCTTTGTATTGTTTGGGTTTTATTTCTCACGCAGGGTTTCGCAACATACAACTTTTTCTTTTTGCCCAATTTTGACTTTGCTTATAGACCTGCTGCGACCCCACAGTTTTTCTGTGGTTTTTATAATATTTCGTCAATTACAGAAAATAACATGCAATAAAGCAAATTCTTAGTGAAATTATTGTACAGTTATGGTCTTGACTGTTTATTTCTATCCGGTGGAGATTTGGCAATCTTGTTCCAATCTCTGCAGCCAAGCGGACCTACAGATTTTCTGTGGTTTTTGTTTGTTTGTAATGTTGTTGTTGTGGTTTTAATATTTTGTCTGCGTCACAAGACAATGCTCTGAAATCAAGTCAACATTAACAAGCCATAAAAGTGTGGCAAAGTGCTTAAACAAAGATACAAATAATGCACGCATTTTAATGTACCCACTGTCCCGTAGAATTGTTTGATAAAATGCTCAAAGGTGAAAACTCGGAATAATGCAGTAAAAATTTTCTCTTTTTGCAAGACGAGATGATTTTAGTGAGTCTTCATGAAATTATATCTCAGGTCACAAAAAAATTCTTCAAAAATCATGAGAACTGTGATGACAGGCCTTTCAAGCTCTTAAATCTATTTTTATCATCCAATTGAAAGACCCGGCAAAAGCGGAAAATAATACACACAAATATCTGCTATATAACACGCATGTACATTCACAAGTCATGTAGATGCCCGCATGCACTGTGCGTCGAATACACCTAACTTCTCCGACAAACCTGGAGTTATTTCGCTACTTTGCTGCTAAGAAAAAGTACCGTTGGGAGGGGATGCAACTCAGATTTTACTAATACTTACCATTTCCCACCCAGAATTGTCCCCTGTCCCCGGGCAATTTATAACTTCTTTCGTTCACCAATCTGAATCTGCAGATTTGTTCTTTTAAGAAAATCTACGGTTTTCTGCAGTTCTGGTAGAGCATCATAGAGTTTGATATTCAGGTCGGTGGGTTTGGGCCAATATGTTTCTCGTAGTGCTGAGAAGAGTGTGCAGTTCTGCAATATAATTATGCTTTGTGTTTTGAGGAGACTGGCTGCTCTCATATATGGCTGATGTGCCGATTTTCACTATTATGTCTAAGTCATTCAAATCTTGGTTGAGCCGGGAGCACATGAACTTAATTAATGTCTACTGTCATATGTCTTTGACTAAATTTGAAATTCCTATACAGGAAATTTTCCAACAAGAAAGAAAAACAACGGCTGTGCAATCTGCTCTTCAAAGGACTTAAGATCTTCAACTTCAGTTAAAAACTTTATACACATTTACAAAATTCTGTTCAGATCACTATTACAAAATAAGTTTTGAGAATTTTACCACTGTATTAACGTTTATAGGGAACTTGTTAATTTTAAATTGATGAAGTTCTGAATATCAAACAGTTCCCAAACAGACCGTGAGAGGGGCAAAATGGCGGCTATCGTGCCCACGCGCTGTAAAACCCAAAAACTCAAATTCAGATTCGACTGTTCAGCCCTCATAATCCTTACCTTTGTTGATGTTTCCGTAATAGGCAATTATGACTGGCACACAACCCTTGGCAGTGACAGCTCTCTTAATGACTGTATCCCCGTCCGGACCTGGCTTCTTGTACTCCCAGAGGTTGACAGCGAGGGTCTCTGCCCCGTAGCCGTACATTGATGTACCTAGAAAGGTTTCGTTGTCTGAGGACGAGACAAGACATGGAAGGATCGGGAATCTCTTTCGCAATTCGCCCCCCATTTGGCATCACTACGTAAATCCATCGCAGATTTGTATAAGACATCCGTAAGGTTGGTAGGATTATCGCAGGGTCGGATTTCCTACATCAAACAGACGTCGTACCCAGCTGATCTACGTCGGACAAATGAAATTCCTAAAAGCAAACTTAGGGTCAGGCCTACAAGTCAGATTTGCGTAGGGTTCACTGGCTGGGTCTCTACTCAACACAGTGCCATATATCGATTACGCTAATCGGGGTCAAATTCATATTTGAACATCATTTCACTCAATGCCATGTGCTGCAGTTTTCTATTTGTCTTATAATTTTGAACGACTAATGATTTCTTTAGGTCCCCACACAATGGAACTGAATATAGAATAAAGTAGGTCACAATATGAATGTTATTTGCGTCTCAAATGTTGTTACAAGTACGTACCTCCCCCAAATTTTTGGCGCTAGGAGCACGTATGTTAAAGCCTTTTGTGACTCCAGAGCTAGAGAGCTCCTCCCGAAACAACAGCTTTAATTAAATATTCTTTCAGAGTCTCTTTTTGTTTTCCTCCTGTTGCTTTGTTAAAAGGGTAGGGGGGCAGGGTTAGGGATTCGATAAGATTTAGGGTTGAGGATAAGGTCGGGGTTAGGGGTAGGTACTTACACGTACGCGCTCCTAGTGCAAAACAGTTGGGGACCGTACGTACTTATAACAACAGCCTTGCGTTTCCAATAAAACATTGTTTATCGTGCATACGGTGTTTTTCCAGCGGATGTTGTTAGGGGAACGTAAGGTTTATTGCATGCAGTGCCTAATAGAGAAAATACTGAGCTGTGTTCACTGTTCACCTAGAGCTTACTATGTACAACACCACGGTTGCCTAGCAACAGCCTGTTGTTCAATAACATGGCGGCATAATTATTTTGGGTCTTCTGTGCGGGAGATTAGAGACAAGAGTCCGTCAACTTTTGAGAAATCGAGGATAAAGTTTCATGTGATCATAGCTTTTAGAGCAAAGAATTTTTTTTTCTTTTTAGTAATACTTACAAATTAGAAGTAGTGTGTTGTATGTAACTCAGTTCAGCCAAAAACTGGAGATAGAACCTGTCATTTGATTGGATAACGTCCCACTTTTACGCTGCATGCATAATAATTACTCCCTAGCCAGTGTGATATTCGATGTTTATTTTAAACCAGAGATGTATAAACAAGAGGCGAAGTCTGACATTTCTGATTATTCTTTTCGATTCTACTGGACGAAAATACATCTCTCCTTAACGGCTCAAAGCAGTTATAAATAAATAATGTAGAAGACTGAAGTTTGTCCAAAATGAACCTGTCCACATAATTTATGGTCAAACCTTGAGGTAGTCCACATAGTTTTACAATTTTTGATGACGTAGTCAGGAAGTTTTAGCTGCTTACATATTCTCCCTCCATTTCCATTACAGTCTGAGGCAGTGCCGCGAAGCAGATTTGGAGACTTACTAGTGGCACTCAGTTTAATATAAGACCCCCACTTTAATTGCTATAATTTTTTATCAGCTTTACTCAGACCAGGTTTACATAGTCCACTGTTTACTCGCCCATGGATATTGATACCAAAGATCAAACGTGTGTTCTGACAGTGATATCCAAGTGAGTTTCAAAGAGAAAAGATTGTAAAATATTTCCTGGCAATGTTTATTTGACACGACAAAGAAAGCATCATCCAGTTTTCCCTCTCCATTTTCTGATTCAGGAACTGAAATATTTACAGATGCTTTGTCATTCATCCGTCATTGATAATACCGTGAAAAACTTACCCGGGATGCATGGGCTCTCCATGGCCTCGTTGAGTGGAGTAATGGTACACAGATTGTTCTGGAAACTGTACAGTTTTTGCTGAAATATGATATGTGGGGAAACAGTCATCAATAAGTCGGCAGTCAAGCCCGTTTACAAGAATAAAAGTATTTTTGACTGTTTTGTTATATTTGTTTTGTTTGCCACTTTGTTTCCCTTTCTCCTCCCCACATAGCTGTTTCATTTACATCATCAGATTTCAAATTTAAAAAATAAACTTGTCACATTTTAAACTGACAAAAACTCGTGCATGAAAGAATCATCTCTGCACACAGACTACACACAGACAAGAGCAAAAAATTACAAAAGTATTTCACGTATTTGACCCCAAAAAGTGGTGATTGTAGAATTCATAAGTTTAAAACAAAACGTTGTGTCATTTTTAATTATTGAGGTCACAACTTAATCTCTATGTTTTAACGTATCTTTTAAGAAACCAGGTGTACGTTTCAGTTGTGTGGTGTGTTTCCACTGTTGTGGACATGCTGAGAATTGAAAGACCCACTCGGGAAAGTTCGCAGTTGTTTCCAATGACTGTACTTGGAAAATCGTAAATCTAGCACATGTGGACACATTTTGGTGGACACAGTTTTGTGTTGTTTTTTTTATAAGATAATAGCGACAGAGACAGAGAGAGGCACAGAGAGGGAGGCAGACAGAGAGGAGTAGACGAAGAGAGACAGACAGATAGACAGAATGACTTGTGTTAATGGCAAAATATCAATCTGTGCAATGTTGATACCAATGTCTTTGACATCGCACGTTTTAAGCTTTTGCTCGAATAGGACAAATTTCTTGTTTTAGATAAATAAACGTGCTGAGTCTGAAATCTAAACACTGAAAATTTATATGATATACTGCCAACCACAGCCATTTTGTTGCACCCATAGCTAGCCGAGACAGAATCGGAAAGTTGAAGACTTACGCCTGCATAGTCCATCAAAGATCTGATGATCTGCTCAGATCCGTCGGGTTGACGTCGATGAACTTCCATGCCGATTCTTTTTCTGTAATAATCATAAGCAATCAGGTTGTATTCCTGTTGAGTAGAAAGTGAAAGGATACATTAAAGCCTCAATTTTCACCCTTCCGACGGGGATTCTGGCATAATGAACGTCAATCGCTTTGTAAATTAACTTTATTTCCCCGCATAAGTAAAGCGACTTCATGCAGAACGGCAACATTCCTGCAGTCTGCCCTGCCTGAACTCAAGTTCTCCTGTCCACAACCTGTTGCAGCTGCTGTCCCCGATATTCCAGTAAATACTTCGCGTGTTTGATGGGGTGGTCTTAAACTTAGGGACAGGAGAACGACCAATAATATCAATTCCAGAGACATGACTTAATACGTGACAGAGCATGAAATTTCAGTTAACACAACAAATTACAGTGGTCAAGTCGTTTGAGTATTTCTGTATAATTATCATCTTACTGTAAACTGAAGACATAAGTAACACAACTGATGACTTTAGTTCTTCTTTGTTCTGTCTCCAATTTTGAAAAACTGGAGATCTTTTAGTATGTAGAAGAAGCATAACAAAAAAATTAATGCACATTTTGACACTTGTTTTAAAATGCATTGTGGCACTTCTCAAGCTGTTTCACAATTTCGATGTATTCCAACTCCTTATCATCATAACTAAAGCCGCAAACGATCAACGTCGAATTTCCCAATTGTTCCAAAAGTGGAGTTGGAACAAATTAGAACTAAGGTTGTCAACTGCCAAGACCGCTGAATCGTAATAAGTTCAGCCCTCTGTTATTCACATCTAAAATCATTGACAGACCTCAGAACTTACGTTTGTGCTTTGAAAAATGTTTTCCACACAAATCTAAAAGCGGAAATGAATCGAAACAACCACTTGTTTTTTCACGAAGAAAGCAGCCTAATCTGAGTATTAACGATAAAGTCGAGGCTGTTGAGGAGACAGAGGCAACTTACATCAATGAAAACAGCATTTTCAGTCAGCGGGTAGACAGAGCTGCCAAACACACCAACAACAGCCCCGAACTGGTGGTCAGTACAACATTTCTGAGGTATGGGGTCAGTAGCAGCCTGGACCACAACCCCAACAGCGGCCAGTAGAATCAGCGTCTTCATGATCCTGGATCAAACTGTCCAGGGACATAAACAAACAAACAAACACAAGATAGGATATATCTGGGCCATGTAGACAAAATACTCACAATGGGATGTTTGTTACCAGTTCAGTGCCGGTGCCAATCTCTCAATAAAGTATTGTGGCCATGTCGCCCAGGAATATGCTATTGTGGCTAATTTCACACATTTAACCCCACCCCTAACAATAAATTCTAGAACTTTCCTGAAAATTAAAAATTTACTGGGCAAAGAAAACCCAGTGTGGACACATAACGCAATATAATTATAGTCCGACTGAAAGAAAGAGGGGGGAAAAGTCAATTCCTTGGGAGAGCATGACTGTAGAAGATCTTCATCGGAAGACAACCTTCGTCATACAAGAGTTTCGGGCTTTGACATCCTTACAATCTATAGAAAAGGGGAGAAGGGGGGGGGGGTGGGGGTGCGTGCCGGCGGCATGAGCCTGGGTAAAAGTGGGTATGATACCTGTAGGTTTGGGGTGGTAGTGGTTGTATTTGGACATGTGAGTCCCAGTCCCGACTTATCATTTCTCACTCATCTAATCCTGATTAAAATAGGTATTAGTACGCAAGATATTTCCGTCTACTAAAGACCATAATGTTTTTATTTGCAGAGAGCGTACACGTGCACCAGCTGACTTCGATTGGCCGTCTGCTTGGGTGGAGACATCTTGACATTGAGCTTCAATTGCACCGGGAAACTCGTAGGATCTCACTGAAGTACCCAATTAGTCGGCAGATCAACATCGGTTGGAACGCGCCTAGCCTTAGTGTAAACTATTCAAATGTTTACATGACTTGAAGTTTTCCACTGTATTGACACTGTGTTGTGTTCATGGGCCGTTTACTTCACGATTTCCTTCTCTGTTGTTGTTGTTATTATTTTGATTTGTTTTGGTTTTCCCTTGATGACAATCTTGTAATCATTTTGACCATGTTGCAGACGTTCATGGGCCTACCATCAATATAGTTAATTTGATCATCATCTTCGAACATCTATGATAATTAATGTCAGCCTTTGGTTTTTATATAAAATGAGAGTTTTTGCTGCTCTGCGCACATTGAAATAAGAACAAAAACATGCACATTGCGATAACTTTTGTGAAGGTGTTTGTGATCTCCGTTGCTGTTAGTGTTCAGTGTGCTTGATCAAACAGTGCTGGGTTGGGTATTGTGTGATTACTAATGTTCTGTCGCCTAAATGTTAATCAATTTCAATATTTTGCATAAACATATTTCCTTCTTTGTCGCCGTTGATTGTGTGTGTCTCTGTTTGTGGTACGTGTTGAAGTTACTTGGAGAAAGATGACTTATTGACATGGTTTTGGATGAAATTGATAAACATTATTTCACGCCAGATCTTTGGGTATGATTGTGGATGGTCAAGAAAAAAATGCCGAAAAAAATCATCTTTATTTCAACCAAATGAAGTGACACATTTTTTCACCCGCGCCTCGTGAACATAAGTCCTAGACATATTTGCAACACAGACATTAATCAAAGTGTTTTGGTTCCATTTTGTTCCATTTCTTCAGTAAATTTAATGTAAAATCATCTATAGTCGTCACACTATTGCTAAAAAATACCATAGGTCATTACGGTAACTGAAACTATACAGGGTGGCCTTTTCAAATAACCCCATCAATGGTATCCAAATTTTCTTTTGCATTGACGCTTTTTTCTCTTAACATTCAATCTTTAAAAGTCCCCTCAGTCTATAGTGACTGTAACAGGGCGACAGACAGGCAAGGTATAGCTAGCGTGGGAAGATAGCTAACGGCGGGGAGACAGAGTTATTGTAGGCCAGAGGGGGAAAGTAGCCGATGCAACTCAAGCGCTTTGACACCCGAAAAGGGTAGTGTTTACTTGAACGCCGTACTTGTCGATCAGATCACCTGGGAATTGCTTGGGGGGTAGAGCTGTTTCAATAGTATTTGACGTGGAGTCGACGGGGGTGGCTATTAGGATAACTAATGTACACTCGGTGAGCGTCTTGGGACGCTACCTGACTGGGTATAAATCCCCGAACGCTCCTTCCAACTTCAGACCGCTGAGAGCACTCACCAGCTTCGTGCCGAAGAGGAGACCACAACCGCGACTGTAACTTTGTACTAGTCTTGTGAGTGGGGAAGGTCAGGGAACCCGCAAACATCCTTTGTCAGAGCGTGGTATCTTTGGTATCTTGTCGGCATTTGGGCTGCTGCTGAGTGGTAAGTTAATTGTACGATGTATGTGTATTTTACTTAATGTTCATGATTGTAGAACCTAAATCTAGTGGGTTTACTTTGGTATAACTACTGCCTCTGAGAGAGTCACGGAAACGCCGTTATATATATGTTACGAAACCTTATAGGATGGGGTCCGTTAGAGAGAGCGTTATTCTTCGTGGGGAACGTGTAAATATCATTAAAACTGTGTTGATCGTTTATTCTATTGCCTATATGGGAGTCTATGGAGTATGGGAGCTGCAGCCTGACTTATAACAGTGTCAGCGGTTAAAAGTATTAATGTTGAATATCCGTCATGGAGTAAGTATGGAAGTCATGCCTTCCAACAGTAGATTAGGAAGTTACGATTGTTTTTCTACAGAGGAGGAAGAACAACACCTTCTTGGCTTCTCAACTTCTTGTACTTTGATTAACGACATCGTGGCTTCTTGGCTTCCCGACCTATTGGTACCTGCCGATACCTGTTGATCTAACTGCGCAGTCAAGCCAGGGTAGAGAGGAAGAACCAGTGCCCAGATAGCGCCATACACCCCTAAAGGAGAGGTTTCCTTATGCTGAATGTTCCCATGTGTTTTATAAAATGTGCTAGAGATTGAATATTACGAAGCCATTTAATTAGCATGTACTGATTTGCATCAACTTCATTCCATCGAAATTCACATGAAATTGTATGACCTATGTTCCTATTATTATTGAATGAATTAATAATTATTGTATATATGTAAGCAATACAGATATCGTTTGTTATAACTTATAGAAGAGAGATAGTCGATTATTTAGTGTGTTTGTGCCGTGCCCATCACGGCTGGTGTCAGAAGAAAGTTAGTGAGAGAAAGTGGAAACATCACAGTGACAAACTATGATCAATTTACGTACCTGGATGGATTTGTTCTGGAAACTGGGAGAAATCTTCCAGTAACTGAGATCACTAACATTTATACTTCATCGCTCATTAACAGTTTAAAGTGAAAGTAGATTATTACACGACAAACCCTTCCATGATATTCACCATGATATTCAGACATCACCAGAGCTAAAGTCTTTTTACATTCTCACTCAATAAACTAATTGCGGAAAAGATAACACTGCGTGTAAAAATCAGTTGAAATCTATTTATGTGTAAGTAAAATTTAATATATATATAATAAATATAGAATTCAGTATCTTTCGATAATATGACATTTCTTTCTCGTTTGAGACCCACAGTGACTGTCCTGTCTAGTAAACTGACTGAGCTTTAGATCTGCGGTAAGTGGATTAACTTTCTGAGAACTGCCCCATCTGAGAATGTTCCAGGATTAGATTATTATGTACCCAGATTAAGCCGCAGGTATTTCTGGTCAGAATTTGACATTGTTCTGCCTTAAACTAAAGTCATGCACTTGGTGACCAAAGAACGTTTTCGTGTATCGTGTCATAAAATCTGCTGGGTTATATTGACCGCTCATGAATTTTTGGTTTTCAGACTATAAACACTGTTTCGTCTTTTACTTCAGCACAATGTCGGTCGTATCTAAACTTGGAGCTTACATCAGAGGAAATTTACAAGAAGTGAGAACATAATGGCTACAGAAAAGCTTTCAAAATCTTCATCGATGAATATTAAGTTTTGTTATCCCCATAATCTTGTAGGAATTTTTTATATATATAAAACCTTGTCGTGCCACAGGATGTGTGTGCTCAAATCTGCCAATGGGTGAATAAGAAAGAAACAAGCACATTCTTCTAATGAATGTATGAACATTTCCTTTGACTTTAACGCATTATGAAATAATATTTATCAACAATATTATTATGCAAACATTCTATACTTTTAATCATAACTTTCTGCAAATTATGTGTTTAGATATGGAAAACTCAGAATGTGTCTATCTCTAAAGGAAACAAAAAAAAAACAATCTCAGTTGTAATTTGCCCCGTAAGGATTTCTTCCACTGCAAGTCACTAGCGCGTGCATTTGGTTCCTCTCTTCCAACATTAAACATAGTAGATATCGAAATAGTAGAAACCAAGATTTTGGGGAAAACCCAGCTAGTTGAATGTAGGTCAGCCATCAAATAGAGTGGTGAGTGCAGAAGGTGAGGCAAACAACTGGCCATGGGTAAAGCTCAGACTACTCATATCAACTGACTAGTACGAAATGCAATGTTTGTCTCACTTAAGAACAAGGTCACAGAATTTGGGAATTTTTGGTAAAGTTGGTGAAGCCTATTGGTTTGACTTCAAGGTCCACTGCACCTACACCATGAACTCCACAGTGACACACAAAGAAACATAGAGCGATCACTTTAGGGGTGAAGCAGACCAAGCCTGGGTGTAGGCTCCAGATCGATGGCTTGCCGCCCACAAAATTTGCTTCACACTAACTCAGAAGAAACTGCCCTCTGCATCCGTCGGTGTGTGGGCAATGCCTGACTTGTTAGTGTGAAGCAAAATTTATGGACGGCGAGTCAGCAGTTATAGGCCCATTGCGAATGACGTCACAGAGTGTTTTCGTTTTGTACTTCCGACACCTAAAATGGCGGGTGTATCAGCTGACGAGTGTAACTTCGAGATATGTCTAAACAGTTAAAATGCCTGCTGGTTGCATGGCAGTTGACAGTTGTGACAGGGATGGAAAGGATGGATCCAAGCTGATCAGATTCCCTACCATCCGTGTAAACAAAAGAAAGGAAGTGAAAGAATTGACCGAACGTCTCCCACGTGCGTGAACACACGTGTCATTGTTTACTGTAGTGAACTTTTTTTCATCTCGCCGCCGATTGGTTGGCGAGGCCTGAAGTGCTCAAAGTGCAAATCAGCTAACGAATCAAAATCAATGCTACCATCGCCATGGTTAAGCGTCGGTCCTGACAACTAAAATGGCCGATATCCGCAATGGACCTATATTCTGTTTCACCCCTTAAACTGACGCTGGATGATACATTTTAAACACTGGATTTCTTGCCAGTAAATAGTCAGACAGGATTGTTGTTCTTTAGATTGGTCTGTAGGAACTGAGCTTTAAGTCTAACTTGTTTGTCCAAAATGTTCACAATTGCCAATGTTTTCCCGCTGTGAGAGTTTTGGCAGGGCTGAGAGTATACTAATTCCGTTTCATGTTCATGTTTAACTGATTCACTAGTGTAAGCCGCTCTGAGCGGCTCATCAGAAATACACTCGGTGCAAATGGCACATGCAAATCACACTGAGAAATATTCTTGATAAATTTCGTATTCATGTACATTTCATTTAAGCTCCAGGATCCATATGAAACCTGGCACTGATCATCCTCTTTCAGAGAAGGCAGTACGAGAACTGGTGGTCACTGTAAGAAATTAGCTGGACGTGAATCTGTTAATGAACTTTCTCTTTTTTCCAATATCTGACACTCACACAAACAAAGAACAACTCAAAGACAGAGATAAACACTCAGAAATCTATTGGTTTAATTCACATTTTTCCAACAGAGTTACAACGTGAAAGAAATGATTGACAAAATTGATTTATATATATATAAAACAAACAAGTTAAATCACTGGAATCTTTGGGGGGAAATAAGGACGCCTCTATTTGTGACAATATCAAAAACTTGAAACAAAATGATTGTGCACTTAATAACATAGACGAGCACAAAGTCCGACATCTAGATGTACATGTTCCATATTCACATTGACCTGACCAAATTGAGACCCAGTGACGTGCAGAGGTTTGCTGACGCCCCATCATGTCTAGGGCCAACTCCTAGATTGCGTGACCCAACAATCAAGTGTAGGGCCTGGACACGCTTTGATTCGATGCCCCCTGAAATGGATGCCTGGGGCCGCGCTGTCCCCTCTCCCACCCTTTCTGCACGCCACTGTTGAGACCTCCAGATCATTATCGTCTATCCTCTATCTTGTCAGGCCTGCTTCCTGCAACTACAGAAAATACAGGATCATTTGGAATCCCCAGAGCTCTTGGTGTTATTACATCAAAGACAATACAGCCTGATAAGACGGGACATTGTCTTCTTCGCGCCTGTAAAATTGGTGTGCATACAGCTGGCGCGCTAGTAGGCGGGGCCTATGAGTCATTACGTGACAAGAGTGCTTGGTTCATGATGACTTTGCGACAATGCAACCGCAATTAAAACAAAAACAAACAAACAAATAAAAATTGAGAGTTTTCTGTAGCAACTAAGTTTTAAGTACAGGAAACGTTACTTCAATCAAGGCCAAAGTGAGAGCTGAACAAATCGGTATTTTATCTATTCGGTCTGGTAAACTACGCCATTACTTACTTTGTCTCCCATGTTCTCTCCGCTGGGTGGCGTTGCTCGATACCTGTAAATACAAAGCACACCAGTTGTCCCGTCTTATGGTATCTTATTATCTCTGGTTTCTCTACAGCCGCTGCTGCTGTTGCTCCTGTATTTAATGTTCATAATATCCGCTTTATATTTCTTTCCAGGAATTTTATTACGAAATGGAGTTTGAGTTAGTTTTGTGTGGACGTAATGAGGGTTTTGTGGAATACTGTGTATCAAAATATGCACAATAAACAGCTGTGGGGAACTGAAGCTTTTAGTTGAGGTTTAGCTATATCGCCCTATGCGTGTATTCAAAGGGAATGAACAAAATATCAGTTATCATGATTTACTCATTGAATTTCCCATCGTTTTCAGTGTTACTTCCCTTACTTAAAAGTACGTCATTCAACTTGCTTCGGGCGATGCAAAATAATTATTTTAAATTTGAAATGGATAATTTTTTAAGTAATGAAAATTTAATTTTGGCGCCTCTCATAAGTTTCTGGGAGGCTTATTGGCTATAGCTGTTTGTGGAAATGTCGTTTCATATTTTTGATTGTTTGATGAAGAGTTTGCTGTGGCTTTTATTGTTTTGGTAACCTCGATGTTGCTTTTGTTACTGCAGCTACGTAAGATATTTCTCATTTTACATCATAATATTTGTTCTTGTGATAAATCAAATCTTTTTGTGGTCCTAATTTTTTTGTTTCCTACTGGGCAGAAGATTACTCAATCTGGTTATTCCGAAAGCCGTGCAAGGATGCGATTTAACAAGCGTCCGTGCTCGAGGGATCGCATTGGGTTTCGCGCATAAGTCCTCAAGATGGATGTATGTATTAAAGATAACCCTCGGCTCTGCGATTAACACCCACAATATGAAATAAAGCCGCTTTAGAATAGACATAATTTGATTCGGCAATCTTTTTCCGAGTTGGGGCAGTTGTTTTTAATGTTGTTGTTGTTATTATCCTTGTAGTTATCGTTGTTGTTCGATATCTTTGTTTTGTTTCGTCTGCTGCTCCTGCTGCATAATTTCTAGTCACTGTTTAGGACTGTCTCTCGCCAAACACTGGGTTAATCCGCTTGTTGTAACATCCCTCAGAGACTGGCAGTGTAAACGTGTGCTGGTTTCCACCTTGCGTGGTGCTACCGTAGAACCCTCTTTCTCCTGCTTTCATACATGTCATTTTGGAGTGGCTTTTAGAGCCGACACACCTGTAGAGACAAAAAAAGGTGTTTATCTGTTAGTAGATCTATATGCCATTTCCCACTGTCATGCTGAAGACATGCTGTCGGGTGAGACTTGTTCGTTCATTGACGGCCACAAATAATTATGTTTCTTGAGCTTTAAGAAAAGCCACCGTCAAATCAGAGGACACTGTTACAGTGTTAGGAGAGAAAATGAGTCAAAGATCTCGGTTACCGGGCATTCAGTGAATAACTCAAACTCATAACCGGCAATGTTTAACAAAAAAAAAAAAATGAAGGTCAGGAAAATATTTGATAAATTGGCCTTGAAAATAAATGACTGAATATTGGGGGGGGACAGTTTGGTCCAGATGCAAGATGCTCGCCTCTCATGCCGAAGGTACCGGGTTCGATTCCCAGTCGGTGCAGGCATGTTGGAATTTTTTGGGGCCGTGGGGGAAAGTCCTGTCCCTGATCCTATGGAAGGTAGGATCGAGCTCCTAGTCTTCTCGGATAAAGATGAAAAATTCGGAGGGCCCGCGTGCACGTGCGCACGTTAAAGATACCTTGGCAGTTGGAAATTGAAAAGAGCAGGCCGAACAAGGCCTCTGCCGGGGCAAAATTCTAAAAGATTAATCCCTATCACAAAAACACACAGAAACAAGAACAGGAAAAATAAAAAGAAGAAAAAGTGAGGTGTAAATGCCAAGGGCAGCGAAACCTCCTAAAATAAAGACGTAGAACAAATGACTGAAAATTATTTCAGAACCAGTGGAGCCAGACAATGAGTTCCTTGGTTAGTGGGTAAAACTGATCATTGACAGTCCATTCATTTGATGAACCAATCGTAATGGAGAAAATCAGATTGCATCATAATATCTATACCTGCAGTAATCATCTAGTCCATCTCCATCCATATCTCTCATAAACCAGGTATTGGTATGACCCACATCCAATCCCAGCTTGGATACATAATGATGACCTTGACCCGTGCTCCCGGCCAGATTGCAGGAAAGAAACTTTCTCTTGTTTTTGCCTACAATCCTGCACGGGAGAGAAAGTTTCATATGGTTTATAATGCATACATTATAATTCTGACGTACATTATGGAAGACATCTTTGTTTCGTTAATTTGATTTTCAGAGCGGGCGTTTCCAAGCCGTAAATTTCCGCATCAACAGACAGTTTTACAACAACGAGATGCAATGAAAGTGGCAAGGCGAAATATTCACTTGATATGTTTTCATTGTAGACTTTATGAGTCGAGACAGGAAGCTCCGAATGGCTTACGTTAATCACAAGTTTAAGGTCTGTTAAAATCTGCACCGCAGAGCTTCAGTCAATAAACTTAGAGCTTAACTAAAGTGCGGTCCGATGTAACATTTCAAGCTCAATCGTACGTTACACTGGCTTAACATTTCGCTCTTTCCCGTCTTCCAGCAAATGTTTCTGTTTTCTGAGATCACAAAATCTCAAGATTTGATCCCAAGCTTAAGAAAAACTTATTCCTGCCGTGCAAATCGCCACTTTCACGGTCTGCCCTTGCCTCTGGCGCCTGATGGATCTGTTGGTTGGGCTGCTGGTTTGTTTATGTACAGGCTCCGTCAAGATGCAATATAATATTGTTTGTATAGGTTTCTGCTCTAGTGGTCTTGTGTTTAAAAGAAGAAGAGTGGTAGAGAGAGAAATGAAGGGAGAGAGGGAGAGAAAAACAGTGGTAGAGAGAGAAATGAAGGGAGAGAGGGAGAGAAAAACAGTGGTAGAGAGAGAAATGAAGGGAGAGAGGGAGAGAAAAACAGAGGTAGAGAGAGAAATGAAGGGAGAGAGGGAGAGAAAACAGTGGTAGAGAGAGAAATGAAGGGAGAGAGGGAGAGAAAAACAGTGGTAGAGAGAGAAATGAAGGGGGAGAGGGAGAGAAAAACAGTGGTAGAGAGAGAAATGAAGGGAGAGAGGGAGAGAAAACAGTGGTAGAGAGAGAAATGAAGGGAGAGAGGGAGAGAAAAACAGTGGGAGAGAGAGAAATGAAGGGAGAGAGGGAGAGAAAAACAGTGGTAGAGAGAGAAATGAAGGGAGAGAGGGAGAGAAAAACAGTGGTAGAGAGAGAAATGAAGGGAGAGAGGGAGAGAAAAACAGTGGTAGAGAGAGAAATGAAGGGAGAGAGGGAGAGAAAAACAGTGGTAGAGAGAGAAATGAAGGGAGAGAGGGAGAGAAAAACAGTGGTAGAGAGAGAAATGAAGGGGGAGAGGGAGAGAAAAACAGTGGTAGAGAGAGAAATGAAGGGAGAGAGGGAGAGAAAAACAGTGGTAGAGAGAGAAATGAAGGGAGAGGGAGAGAAAAACAGTGGTAGAGAGAGAAATGAAGGGAGAGAGGGAGAGAAAAACAGTGGTAGAGAGAGAAATGAAGGGAGAGGGAGAGAAAAACAGTGGTAGAGAGAGAAATGAAGGGAGAGGGAGAGAAAAACAGTGGTAGAGAGAGAAATGAAGGGAGAGATTGAGAGAAAAACAGAGACAGAGAGAGAAGAAGAAGAAGAAGGTGGGAAAGACAGGGGGAACCAAAAAGAAAGCGAAGAGGAGAGAAAAAGAGGAAGAGAGAAGAAAAAGAGGTGTGATAAAGGAAAATAGGGAAGAGAAAGAGAAGGGGGCGTGAAAGAGGAAAGAAAAAGGGGAGAGAGAGAGAAAGAGAGATACAGAGGAAGAGAAGAGAGAGAGAGAGAGGATGCTTGAGGTGTGTCATTATGCAATCCTACTGTAACTAAAAACTGGTACCGTGACTGACCTGCAGTAATCATTGGCAGCACCGATACCTTGTACATCTGCCCACCCTTGAAACAGGTTAGGATCTCCCAAGTCAGCGATGTCATACCGCCTTTCCGGGATTTGATTGGATGACAGTGACACGACCTCGACCTCGTAACCGTCGTCATTTCCAAGTTCCACCTCCAGAGGGGCGAAGCTCACAACGTCATCCATGGAAGATTTGATTGGAGCTGCGTTGATGGATGTTTTAACAAGTCTCACATTTTTGGCACCTGAAAACAGAGAAATCAAGACGTCACTAATTAGGTCACTCAATTTGTTTCAGATTATCTTTGAAGACGGCTAAATCAACAGATTATGAATATGTTGTAGTCAGAGAATCCGCTGGCTTTGGTGTCTGCGGGAAAAGCCAAATTTTGTCTCGCCCAACAAGATTGCGGTGTTTTTGTTGTTGTTGTTTTTCATATTCTTCGAAAAGTACAAAACTCCAGTGTTGATTCATAACACAGCTTCTTGTTTGTACTTATATAATTTTAACACTCTCTCTCTCTCTCTCTCTCTCTCTCTCTCTCTCTCTCTCTCTCTCTCTCTCTCTCTCTCTCTCTCTCTCTCTCTCTCTCTCTCTCTCTCTCTCTCTTTCTCTCTCTCTCTCTGCACCCTCGCTAAGCCATCGATCTATCTTCAACATATCTGCCAAAACGAATGCACCTGATTTTTGTCTCTGGCGTGAAACAATGTCCCCAGAATAGATTGTACCCGATTGCAGACAATGTCATGTTAACTTCCCATTTGGCAAACCGTATTAACCTTAGATCTTCGGGCTGGCGAGATTACAAACTGTAGGACGGAAACATCAAAGTACCCCGAAGTTCATACATATCTTGACAATGACGCTCGTTTGGAAATAAAAATTGGTAAAATTAACGAAATTGTCTTTCGTCGGACGGTGTTCATGTAATCACAACGAAAGTTCCAGCCATGCTTTTCCATTCCATTGATGAAAATTGGCCTTTTTTTGGGTGGCTCAAAAAAAAAAAAGTATATAAACAATATTAAAGACTAAATTTTGTCCTAAAACAGATGCGTCAAAATTAAAGTAGTTCACAAAGTTTCATAATTATTGGTCCCTTATTCACAAAGTTTTTAGGTGCTTACAAGTAAACCTGCAGCTCTTATTATTGTATGATTTATCTTTATGTTTTTTGAAATGATTATTTTAATTAAGTCGGGTGCTATTATGATCCCAAAGGATTATTCTGGCCTGGCACACGGGCCCTGGAGACTGACAGCATTTTGTCGTTGTTGTTGTTGTTGTTGTTAGTGATCTGCAGAAATGAGTTTTTCATACAGCGTTATTGCAAATCACAGACTGGCAGCGCACGAGGTCAGGTATTGTTTTATGTCCGTATTGATTCAGTGCTCGAGATCTCCCTCAACTTACCCTCAGCTCTGACCGTTGCCTGGATATATCTGACAAACAAAGCAGCTTTGCTTTCTCTCAGAAATTGTTCAGTGTAACCAACAAAAATTCATTCTTTTTTTCAATACATTAGAAAATGAAATGAGACAACACAAGATAATCTCTATTTATGCTGGCTGTAGAAAGCAACCCCCCCCCCCCCAAAACAACACCTATTTAGCCAAAGAGCCATTTGAAAGTGTGAGGGAGAAATGGGTTTTGGGTGCAACTTGATAATATTTAAACTCCAGCCGTGCACATTAACATTACGTTTCATGTGTACAAGTTAATGGACTGCGTGTTTTAAATAAAATTGCAATCACTAAATTTGAAGGATTCATACGTCGCGTGTTAATCTACAGCTGCACACCTGCGTCCTTACACCAAAGAGAGAATCTCACATTCAAGTGTCAAGTCAACTGCATAATTATTTAGGAACCAGTGCGTGCTGGCAACTGTCTTAATTGAGCAACTATTCAATCAGTCAATTAAACAATCGCTAAAGAGCACCGAGCCTAATATTTTACATTTCGTGTATATACATCAGGCTATTGTTCCGTTGACAAAATATTTTTTTGTAAAAACACCGATAAACCGAAAACTTGAGTTGTTTTTCCTTTCGCTTAACGTTTTATTGAATCGTTTCTGCATTCTTTTTTACGCCAGGCTTTGTTACATATAACGTTTTCTTTTTGCCACATTTTGACGTTAATGAGCTGTGTGCTTTAAATAAGAGCGAAACTTCTAAATATTTCCTTGTTTTTTACACCCGGTGTCAGTCTACATCAGCTGTATGGATTCCAAATGAAATGTACAGCTCTCCATTTTTTCTCAAGAAGTTCTGAAGCCAGAAGACAATATATACCAACCCTGGGTGGTCTGAGAGTTGATTCTTTCCGATAACCAGTTGAAGCGGAAGATAAAGAATCCCCCTACCCCCTTTTTTTCCCCTCTAGACAGACATATCAAGCTACGCTAGGAAGATCAGTTTCCTTCACAATTCTTGAAAAAGCAGATGTACTGACGAAAAGAGTCACGCGGTAACTTTTGTTCTGTGAGATTTTGTGTTTATTTATTTACCTCACTCAAAACAGCGCGGAGAATACAATACGTGCTGGAGGTGTATCGTTCCTGTATTATTTCTTAGGCTACATACATTTTTGTTTTTGTTTTTGCCACATTTTAACCAAGGGTGTGGGAATACGATACTTAGGCAAACACAAAACAAGAGAGTTAAAACGGGTTAAACAAAATAACACGGTGACTGCTAAATCTGGAGAAAGGTGGCGTTCCTTCACAGTTTTACAACTATCAGATAAAACTGCCGTGTCACAGAGAAATACCGTTTACGCTAATCTAGACCAAAATTCAATTTCTGACATCATTATAATGCACCAAATTTTGCTCTGTCGTTTTATCGGGGTATTAACTTTGTACGACTAATAGTTGATTTTGGTCTTCACAGAATGGAAACTGAATAAATAAAAAAGGAGAGGGGGAAATGGTATGAAACTGAATAATTTGTTTTTGGAGTGCACTGTCTTTCTCCATAACATAGCGGAAAAGTTCCCACACGGGAAAGAACAGGTTGGGGTCCGGTTTTTAGTGGAACCACCTCCTGAGACGATTTTTCATCACAAGTACGTTAGTAACTGTGTGAGGCATTGTACGCTAAAGTAATCACTGACAACTGATACAATCTTCAGATACAGCCTTTTATTCCAGTATTGCTTTGAAGTATGTTATTATGAATAAATTGCTGTTTTCTCTCACTTTATCTATCTATCTATCTATCTATCTATCTATCTATCTATCTATCTATCTATCTATCTATCTATCTATCTCTCTATCTATCTATCTATCTATCTATCTATCTATCTATCTATCTATCTATCTATCTATCTATCTATCCATCCATCCATCCACCCATTCACCTGTCTATCTGTCTATCTATTTGTACATCTGTCTGTCTATCTATCCATCTATCTGTCTGTCTGTCGTTTCACACCTTTGTACCAACAAGAATTCGGGCTATTAGGACTAAATTACTCACACCTTTCAAATGTTTCCCTACCAGAGAGAGCTCAAACAGCGGTTTCCATTACTCAACAATACCTGTGGGTAACTCGACCACCTCTGGATAACCGTGACCTTGTACTGACCTCCACAGTTCATGTTTGTTTTGGCTGGGTGCCAAAACATGAATGACGCAAAATGTCTGTTGTAGAGTCACACAATCAGGGAGAGTGGAAATAGAGTCACTAAAGAGCCAGAAAGTGTGACGTCGGGTGGACATCTTATTTAGAGGATATTTCTGACAAACACAGAGTTCTGTGGAGGTCTCTACACGGTCAATGAGTTGCCATTCGGATTTATGTTTTTCATAAATTATTTTATCTTTTTTCTTTTTAACCTAGAGAAGGACATGACATCAGAAAGTTTTTTGTTGTTGTTGTTTTTTTTCTTGTATTTTTTTAATTTATTGCATGTGCCATCAGACCAGACCCCAACGTAACACCGGGTCCTAAGAAAAAATACCGCACACGCCAAAAAAATTCTATACGAGAAGTAACAACAATTAGAGAATGTGCCCCACTTTATTGTTTGTAAAGTTTCCATCTAACAATTATCAAAAGAAACTATTAGTCGTGCAAAATTATAAATCAGCTAGAACGACAGAGCACATTTCATTCCAAAAGATGGTGTTAAAATCTGAATTTGAGCTATATTGGCAAATACAGCCTTTTCTTTGTAACATGGCAGAGTTATTGTCTAGCTGTATCCTGCAGCGGTTCAGATATTGCCGTCCAGAGTCTTCCTGTTATCAAAAGATCTTTCCATAAACGTTTGGGGCCAGATGGTGTCAAGATTACAAATAACAGGGCCACGGACAGAAAGGGTTAAAAGCGATCCTGCGTAATTTGTACTGCAGCTCTTCTTAGGTAAAAACTTTCTTTCACCAAGTGCTGAAGTCACATGAGTTCACAAACATGGCTACTGACATAGAAACACATTTTACACCTTAAAAAGAAACACGCCAGTGACACACGGAACACAACAGTGAAATATTTCATAGATCTCTCTCTCCTGTTTCTCTGTGTGTGTGTGTGTGTGTGTGTCTGTCTGTCTGTCTCTGTCTCTGTCTCTCTCTCTGTATGTGTGTGTGTCTCTCTCTGTCTGTTTCTCTCTCTGTCTCTCTCTCTTTCTCTTTCTCTCTCTCTCTCTCTCTCTCTCTCTCTCTCTCTCATACATACACCCTCTCTCCATTTTTAACGTTAATTTATTACGTGAATTAAGCGATATACCAAATCACATTATCAGCATTGCAGATAATAAGCAGAGACAAGGCCACATAGACATCACTGGCTAAGACAAAGGGAGGAAACGGTCCTACTGATAAACCCCTCTGCCAGGGTGAGTTGACACGAGAACTCATGACCCTCCTATCTAGACTGCTGACGTAATTAAGACACCTTTACCATCGTCTATCTGCCGTCTTCGCAATCATTAACGGACATAGTAAAAGAAAAAAAAACTCGTTCCAGATTCCTGATAATGAGAAAAGTTCCATGCATTCTGACACAGGCGGTTTCCACCCCTGGCGCGGGTACAGACTGGTCGTGTTTGGCTGGGTGAGTCAGTGGAATGGATGCATGAATGTAACAAGTGTTGGAAGATTCCACACAAGTATTCCAGTATTCGAAGCAGTGACTAAATCTACCTAGTGTAGGCCAAATCCAAAACATTTGATTTCGAAGGTGGAACATCAGCTGTTTTTTTAGGCAAATTAAACGTACCTACATCATAATCTAATGCTTTTACTGACTTTGTCAATCATCACTGCCATAAATTTTGCATGTGCATTGATCAGCTGATCAAGAGACCAGACTTCCTTACTAAGGTCTCGATATTTGCGACACAATCAATTTTTTCGAATATACGAATATCCTACCTGTGTCGAATGTTTCTTGGAATATTCTTGAAATTATTTGACATCCAGATCTGATTTTCTTTTGGGGGGGGGGGGGGGGGCGCACAAGCAATTAAGGGGAGACAATTTTGAAACTTAACATATTCGTCTGAAACTAAGCTTCGTCACAAAAAGGTAGCATGAATTTTCGAAGGGAGGAAGCAAGGAGTACAATGCTTTCGTTACTTTAATATTCTTTTGGTTGGATTTATAATTTTTGGCGTGGCACCGTTCAGATATCTGTAATAGTGTCGAATAATGGAATAATAATTATTTAAAGAATAGTTGATATTCGTTCGAATAATACACTCTGGTATTCGGCGCAACGCTAAATGTAACTACTATTACCACTACTTATCGTTACGAAAACAAAGCCTTCCCTGGTGATTCTTGGCAAGGTTACCTACAGTCTTCATGAGATAGTGTAAACAGATAAGCAGAAGGCGAAGATCGCTCAACACCTCCTGTATCTTATTTTCTGACTAGACACTCACCATTGAGTTACCCTGTTGGGGTTACAGAGTGCTTGAATAAGCTGAAGGAATGGCCAACCGGTGTGTGTGTGTGTGTGAGTGAGTGTGTATGGATGTCTGTATGATCTATATATATATACAGAATACTTCCAATTCATTACCCGCTTTCCTTTGTAGCCACGGAAAGCAATCGTATCCATATGTCTACTCCTACGCTTGCCCCGTCAACAAAAACACAGTCTTGGCGATATCCCATGAAACACACACATACACCGGCGTACAAATAGAACCTCATACATTATGCACTTTCAGATAACTTTATATATTTTAGCTCCAACACAGAATGTGCCTGGAACTCATTTGCGGATGAAAGAAATCTTTGCCTAGCAGATCTATTTGTGTTGCTAATGCAGATAACTAGATTTACAAACTTTTAAAACGCGAAAGGAATTAGGAAAATGATGTTTCTGTAATACATTTATATTCCTGGGTGATTCAAATGTTTTTCAAGTGCATCTGCCTCTTAATCCAGGTGTTCTTTGAGTGTTTTTTTTTTTGGTTTTCATTATTGTAATAAAATAATTTTTTAAAAATAAACTATTTACCAGCTTATTCTGCAGTATGATGATAAATCCATTATTTCAAGACGGCTTCTGGGTGTCTATCAAATTCGGTGTGCAAAATACCTACGAATCAGGTCAGTGAAGACGATACAGACAAGTAGGGTCATCTTAAAATCATTATAGGCCCCTGGGCAAAGCAATAGTCTGCGTTTTCCCGTTTCGAAAACCAACGTATATGTACATGCATGGGGCACCCTAAGCCCTTGGAGATACTGAGCAACGGCCAAGTGTGTCCGTGCGTTGAGCCTGCTCTGCACAGAAGACGAAGTTACGTAAATCTCGTTTCTTAAATTAGCCAGAAAACAGACGGAATTTACTCAATCTTATGCATTTCTGAGCATGTAGAGAAAATATTTGATTATTTCTGTAAATAAATAGAAGCAGGCCGGTGTGACATCCTGGAATAGCCGGGGGTTATAGATCTGGGGGGGGGGGGGGGGGGGATATTATCTGGGATACCACAGCCGCAATATGCCCAGATATGCCCATTGCGAAAGTAGAAATATGGCTGACGTAATCTGATCAAAGAGTTTTCTATGTCCGGACGCTGAGTTCAAGGTGAGTTCACAACATCAAAGGCATTCATTTCACATTAGGAATACAGAAGGAAAGCAGTATGTCTTGTTTACTTCAAAAGTATGATTTGATCATATTTTTCTTTTAATTTAGAGTTCACAGGCCTAATTTTGTGAAAAATAAACTTAAACTGAATGAAATTTGATAATCGAAACCCATCAGTAAAATTTGCTTAATCTTTCTTTGCCACAAGAAACAATAAGTCTAGAAATGAGTAAACATCTGGTACTGAGGGCATGTCGATGCAACAACGTAATAGCCATGAGATAGAAATAGTGTTGCTTTCAACGTGAAGCAATTTATATCCAAACTGTGCTAACATTTAGTGATAACCCACTGAATGCTGGGCATTATTTCATATTATACATTTATTTTTTGTTTTTCAAGACATTTAGGGATAGTACACTCGGTGCTGTGCGTTGTTTCATATTACACATTTATTTTATATTTTTTCAAGAAATTTACTCATAGTACACTGAGTGCTTTACAGATTTCAAATGGTTATTGTCTCAACCCAGTTTAAAAATTTGCCTTTAACCAATGTTGCAGATCGATAATGCTTGACGGCTGAAATTCGGCAAAACAGATTTCATTCATTGTAAATCAAAAGGAAAGATAAATTTTTAAACTTTCAAACATGATTTTGCCATGTTGGTTGTTTTTTGTGTGCACCAAACTAACGTCAGTTCAAACTTTGGTGTGAGATGATACCGACATCCTATGTACCTTTGGTTTGGCCGATATTCCCTCCATTCCCTCCGTGTACACTTCTCATACACTTAGCTTTAAACCGTCCGCTTAGATCTATGTTGAAATTCCGCCAACGCAATTTGGATCCATGTATTATACCAACATAGCCGAGGATCGGAATATTTTGCAGGTACAGTAATCATTCACACAAACTTTATGGACAACAATTTGATTTAGAAGAATCTTTTCTTCCCCAGAAACTAATGGGTTTGCCTCATTAACGTCACCCAAAATTGTCACGTTCTCTGCACAGCGTCCCCCTACCCCTACCCCAGTGCACGGTAGCTGAGCATGCGCACTTGCAAACATATGTTTTTTCGGCAGAGGAAATAGCTGAGCGCTTTATGCCCAGGCGCAAAGATTAGCTGTACTCCAAATTGAAGAATTGAAATTCTCAGGAAAACAAAAGATGGTCTAGGAACTTCCAACGAAAGACGAACTAAAAATCAAATGTTCATAGGAGCGCAAGTTTTGTGACGTCACAACAGAAACAAACCAGTAGAACGTCTAGGCCGGCAAGAAACATTTGATTTGTTTTTATTTTTTTACACTCAAAATCTTTTCCTCGTGCAAATTCTTCACCACTTTGCTGCGCCCCGGGCTATTCCTAACCTGCTAAACCAATATTTATACACTCAAACTCGGGCCAAGGTGTCTGCTCTTCAACTTGACATCATCATCAAATGCCAGAGTTTGCATGCCATAATGTGGGTCAGGACTGTTCGGTTGACACGAGGGGCTGCACTGGAGTGTTTGTATATGTAGCGTCATGCCACAGTTTCCTTCGGGGGCAGCTAGAAAGAACCAGCCAGCATCCCCAGGTCAATCCGACATAGATGTGCATAGGATTTCCATACGATTGATAGGATTGTCGTTGGTGGGGGTTGCTTACATCAAAGTGACGACCATGGGACGTTGTGACCAGCGGATCTACGTAGGAACCAAGTCATTCCTATGTGCAAACTTGACGTCAGTTCTGCGCATCGGATTTCCGTAGGGTTTGCTGGCTGGGTTCGTACCTTGGAAGGGGTCTGCTCCACTGGCCCCCACTAGCGACCACTGACTCCCACTGGCCCCAATAGCCCCCACTAGCCCTCACTGGCCCCTACTGCCTCTCTCAACTGGACAAGACAACAAACAAGGAAAAAAGTTGAACTATACCAAGAATCAAGAATAGGGGGCCAACATCATTAGACTGAGGCACCCGAGAAATACACATCTTCATCCGGGATATGCCCGGGATATGCCCTCCCTACACTCGTCTATAAAAGCGTGCCTGGGAGACGGGTGGAAGGTAGGGTGTCAGAGAAACCCACCTACTGAATTTACAAATTCGGATGTATATAAAGTTTTTTGCACCATCATAAATTGTAGGACTATATCAAAAGACGATTATAGGCGGAAACAGTCCCACACTATATACAAAATGTCATTTTGTCGGTTAAGTGCTAGAAGCGACTATCTCTTTCTTTGTGAAAATGGCATAGTCACTTCTTGCACTGAACAGGGAACTTAAACTCCTGGGAACACAAAAAGCGTTATTCTGGATATTCAATGTTTTAATTACCGTAAGCTCGTACAAGGGAGAAAGGGTGAAACTCGGCGTACGGAAAGTGTACGTGGGGCAGGAAGGGAGATCAGGTATCGTCAAGATCGAAATACCCGGCCAGCAAGCCTGTGGAAGTCCGAAGCGTAGGACTGATATCAAGTTTGCACAGAGAAATGGCATCGTTCCTACGTAGATCCGCTGGTTACGACATCATACAGACGTTATTTTGGTATACGAAATCCGCTCGTACGGTAATCCTGACAACCCTACGGAAATCCTATGCAAATCTATGTCGGACTGAGGTAAGGTTGCTGACTGGATACGTACTTTATAGACGGCCCCTTGTCAGCAATGTCAGTGTATCGGCTGTGGATTAACATTGCACATACCACGGGTGACATTCTTTGCCATTGTAAATGCTACATTTCCTTCAGAGAGCTGCACAATCCACCCCCTGCAATTCACAGAAAACTCTCCCTCCACGAGAGCTTGAGCGCTTCCAGTAAACAATAGATAACTCCAGGCCTAGGTTACATTGGCTGGGGAGTTAATGCTCGCGATTGGATGTTTGTGTGTGTAAGAGTTCAGCATCCCTGAGCTCTGATGTCAAAAGGGTGAGGCTGGGCAAGGAGAGAGAGAGAGAGAGAGACAGAGATCTGTGGTGAGCAATTTTCTTTCCCCTGAGGGGAGAAATGGAATACAGGGTAGATTATTTATGTACTCAGCAGATTCACACAGGCTGAAGACGCGGTAACATCCCATCAGAAAATAGACAGAAGATGAGGGCAGTGCATTATTACAACTTTATTAAAATAGGGTCAGGCAGAAGAGGAGATAGAGAGAAAAGATAGAGAGAGAGAGTCAGACAGACATATAGAAACAGACAGAGAGAGAGGGACAAAAGACAAGAGAAGGGGCAGAGAGAGACACACACGCGCACATAAAGACATACAGGGGGAGAGAAATACAGAGAGAGACAAGACAGACAGACAGACACACACACAGAGAAAGAGAGAGAGGGGGACATGGTGATGACGTATAAGCAGATAGTTAGATCACTAAGACAATTGTGTTAAGCAGAAGGTGCGGAAAGAAAGGTGGTAGATCAGTTAGGTACCTGGGACAACTTAAGTGGATGACAAAGTAAGCTGACAGACAGACAGATAAGTAGTCAGCGCTTATGTGTCACTGAAATTTTTATCACTAAATTTTCGAAATACAGGGATAAAATTAACATGTGATAAAAACCTGTCCAACATTTAGCTGTACTAGTATTATGTCACATGTTACACAATCTGAGAGTGAGTTGCTAAACTTAAGCTGGGTTCTCTTGTGTACAGAAACGGAAACGGCAAAAAATCCCTCATATGATAAAATGAAAGAATGTTTCTATGTGTACGGAAACGGCGTGCGGAAACATTCTTTCTATTTCACTACTTGAAAGCTCTTTGACGTTTCCGTTTCCGTGTACATGAGAACCCAGCTTTAGGCGAGAATACCGAGAGAACCACAAAACATGGAAACAGACGGTTTTCACCTAAAAGCCCCTAAGACGATACAGACTGCGATAGACCAATGAAGTAAGTTGTAAGTGTGTATTCGTATCATATTCAGGAATGACAATTTTGGAAGTTGAGCCATATCTTTCCCACTCCGCATTTTATAGTCTGACATACGTAGCTCTTCCTGTTCGAGTTTTTGCTTTTTCGAGTTTCCCCTTGCGGTGTCATCTTGCGGTAATATAGCTATACTTTCCGGTGTTGTACTAAATTATCACGGTGCTTGAAATAATGCGCATCAAGTAAGTCATCTGGAAAGCACATTTTTGTAAGTTCTGGCGCAGACTGGGGCTATTCTACTTGTATAACTGAAGGAGTCTATTTCTGGTGCCATCAAGTGCACGTTTTAAACAATCTCAGTAAACAACAGTATCAAGCAATGTGAGGAATTTTGCTGCAGCTATCTGAATCAAGTAACAAACGATTCATTCATCTACGGGCCCTTACACAATCCGGGGGCCGGGATTTCCGGACGAGCAGTCAGATCATCGGTTTAAGATCGTTTGTTTATTGAATTGTTTAGATGACATGCCTGGCACGTGCATGTGCTGTCTCTCTGCCTGTGGGCAAAGTTACTGGATTGCTTTACTGAACGCACATTTGACGAATAGGCTAGAGGCAGCGCAAAGCAGGTAAATGGATTTAAATGCAGAAAGTGCAGTTCTTAAGGATGGTGGTCCTTGTGGATTAAGGTTATTATAGTTATGGTTAACGTAGTGTTGTCTAGGTAACGACTCGAAATAACCAATTTTTTAGGAGGGGGGGGGGCTTCAGTAGGGATAAGAATGTGTATCCAGTTTGGTTTTTCCAGGCATCAAGCCAGGCGACACCACCTTAACCCTAACCCTGATCCTAAGCCATATGGATAACTGTCTCTACCCAAGAACGTCATTATTTTAATGTACACCTAATCTCTATTCTATCTGAGTACAGTAATGCAAATGCAGATGAATAAATTCTTCTCAGGTTAATTTCCAGGACAATTTAAAACCAAACACGGTGTCACAAATCCCAGACTGGGAGATGTAATAATTTATGACAGGACAACAATCACGAACAAACAAGTTTAACACTTAACAGAACAACCCATCAGACTCACACATTTATTTAAACATAATTATACAGATAATAGCGCAATTACATACATTATATTATTGAAATTAACTGCCGTACAACGGCCTTATTCTCACATGCACTCTTCCTCGGATCCACAACCCGGTAGTTACTCCTAAAGGCACTTCGGCCTCAGCCTCTCCCCTCAGGGTCTTAATAGCACATTAATAATTCACTGGCACCGCAGTCTCTCAACATCACCTTCCTATTGTCATACACCTTAGCATTCCACTAACACCTCAGCAGGGCAATAGCACATTATCATTTCAATAGCCCATCAACATGGCAATAGCACATTATCATTTCAATAGCCCATCAACATGGCAATAGTACATTATCACATTCACGCTCATATCTACGTCCCTGTCCGTGGCCTGACTGCCACGACTTTATGTGCCTCTACTGTCCTGCACCGACAGCCTCACTCTTGGCCTATGTGTGGCCTCCGGCCCTATGCTGGCCTATCCCCTGTGCTCACCGAGGTGGCTCTTTGGCCCGTCCCCGACACCTACAAGAATAACATTACATTGGTATAATACCCTACCATTTCTATTCACTCCACCTCTCCTTACAACCCATGAAGCGTACACACAATAGTTCACCTTTCACTCACCAAACATCTTACGGTAACACACCTCCATCGGAGTACACAATACTCACTCGTGCTACAAATCCATGAACTCACTTTCATCTATCGCTCATGGCGCACATTGCTATATCCAATATCAAGGACTTCCACATTCCTCACATATACTTATTTACATCATGGTAATAGACGAATATAATATAATACATCAATCATAATTATCAATCAACGTTCTACCTACCAGTCATCACTGGAAAAAACACTCTCATCCGTCTTCCGACTGCTCCCCTTATGTTCGCCCGCTGGGCTCTTACTAGCGTCCGTTCAGTAGGACCTTCTAACTTGCAGTGATAGTAATACAGCGCTTTCGCCTCATTCAGACCCCCCCCCCCCACTCATAGCATGCACGCTTTCCTTACTTGTCTACGTGCGTTAATTTTACTCTCCTCCTTTCCCCCCGTAATTATTAACTATCGCTCACTCCACTCGTGACACACGGAAACAAAAAATTTGGGGGGCAGAGTAAAATGTTAAGAAACAAAGCCAAAGAATAGTGGGAACGAGAGATGTGAGTGATAAATTGGTTGAATATGAAAGTAAAGATACCTAGAATAAGGGCATTGAAGAAAACCTAGCTGCTCCGAAATCGTGTAACGTTCATCTGTAGCAAAACCGCTTCAAACGCCCGCTGCCGTGTATTGTATTCTATGGTTGCTCTTTGCTTTTTTTTTTTTATATAAAAGTGCGTTGGAAAAAGCCTTTCAGTAAGGGAATGTGTCAGGACAATGAAGTGGGGAAGGATTAACACTTGCATACCAAGGCAAAATGCCAGTTGTGTTACGCGCTACGCTCACTGACACTGTTCAACATTGGGAAGCCGAATGAATGAATGAATGAATGAATGAATGAATGGATGGATGGATGGATGAATGAATGAATGAATGGATGGATGAATGAATGGATGAATGAGGAATGAATGGATGAATGAATGAATGAATGAATGAATGAATGATGAATGAATGGAAGAATGAATGAATGGATCAATGAATTGAGGAATGAATGAATTAATTAAATAAATGAATGAATGAATGAATGAATGAAAATTAAGCTCTGTTGTTGTTTTTTTCATGGAGAAATATCCTGCAGTCTGTCAAAATTTGCTAACAACCGGTCGGTTTATCCAGAAATGCATCCTTCATATTTCTCAGATTCTGCGGCCCAACACGTGGACACACCAGGGAAGCCTGAAGATGTCATGCGCCCCAGGGTATTTGCTTTCCCCCCACAATCAAAGGTATCAACTTTTACCAGTTTCCTTCAGCCAATACATCAAGAAGGTCCCACGAGGGAATCTGTCAGGCCGGGAACTACCTGGCCTCAAGTAAATAAATATAATAATAATCGGGACAGAAAACAAGAAAATCGGTCTGCAGAGTGAGGTGCGGTAATTTTTCAAATGTTGGTCTACAGTAATATTTGAGACACAGAATACCGAGAACACCATTTCTTCTCCCACTATATGTCCACAAATTGCGCGCGTATAAATACGGTGAGGACTACTATTTTTCGTTCAATGATGAAGGATTGCGCTGCGAACTGTTGCATTGTTAACATCGAGGATACGCGCGCAACCCGACGGACGCAATTATGACGAATTGATTCGCCTTGGTACCGTATACTTCGGATATTTTTTATAATCTTCTAACACAGAGCCCCCGACTTCACGGGTCCAGGACTAAAAATGGATTTCTACTCACCGTTAGTTAATCTCTTAGTCTTGTTTTGATCGGCTCTGGTTTCCTCCTCTCCCCGCCTCTTTCTTCCCAATCTCTCATATTCTGTCCGCCCTACTTACATCTATTGAAGTTTCAAGCTTTCACCCCTATGGGATTATCCAAGGGAGCCAAAACAAAATCCACTGTATTTCACCATCATAATAATATTTTAAAAGATTGCCTGAAATTTCAATGAACACAATAGATCTAGGTCGATACAACCGCGAGTGGGTTAGATTATTTGACACCTAAAAAAATTAATTTTGTAATTCTTTAACAGTTATTCAGACTGCCAGGTGGAGCACAAAAAAGGTCTCCAAATTACATGGCAGTGAATGAAGTGAAATCCTCTCGCCACTATTTTCTTTTTATGATAAGATAATATAAGAAGCGTTGCAACGCTCAAGCCGAGGAGGATCAGCTCTTGCATACCAAATTCGGTTTTAGAAAACCAGTCCCTAGCAGTTCCATTCTACCGAGGAAATGTCACGACACAGCCGGTCCGAGCCGACCATGCAGTGAACTAAATTTCCTTTTTAAATTCCTAAACGTAAAATGGTCTTAAAAGTTAACGGTCCCGAAGGTGGGGGGGGGGGGGGTAGTTAGGTTTAGTCTTAGTTTCTGCTGCTGCTCCTTCTTCTCCTTTCCGACTTGTGGCCTCTACCAATAAGAACAACCAGGACGGTAACAAGCAAGATGAATCAAGAACAGCCCTGACCAGCAGACTTCAGCTGAGGCCTCCAAGAAACAAAAGATCTTCCAGTTGCTTACGCCGAGAACTCAGAGACAGCCCAAAAACTTAGATACAGGCGGTTTTCATCTAAATTCATTCTGAAAAAATGTAGTTCGCGGTGGACGAATGAAGCTGTGGATACAGACTCGTAGTCTGCTCGGTGAGGACAGTTTCTAATTTTGAGCACTAACTTTTCCAGTCAGCGTTTTATAGCATAAGCCTAACATGTCCAACTATAACAGCTGTCAGTGTTTCGTCCGGCGTCATCTTTCGTTAGTTTCGTAGTACTTTCCGGTGCAGCGTTAAATTATCACTGTGTATGAAATAATACCAACCAAGCTGCCCAGGGAGCGTGTCTGCCGATTGCAGTGAAGACCAGCAAATTCAGGAGCAGGGCAGCAACACACCCACATCCCAGGGATTTTCGGTGAGGTTCAGAGTCATTTTAGGATTAGGATTAAGGTTAGGGTGCACAGTCCAGAGGTTGCAGCACCCATGGCAGTGTTCGATAGAACGAGAAATCCCTTAGCTGATGACCCTGTGTTTGGGGGTGTGTTGCTGCCACGCTCCTGAATTTGCTGGTCTGCGCTGCAATCAGCAAACACGCGCCCAGGGAGGGCATATTTTTGAAAGCCCGGGCGAAGGTTGAGCTCTTCTGCTTATAATTAAGTGAGGAATACAAAACAGATCCGACACGGTTCCAAGTTGTTATTGCATGTGAATTATTAGTACATATTATATTACCTATCTCGATCTTAGATCCTGTTTGTTCTGTCTCCATTTTCTGAGATATTGGAGATCTTTTAGTATGTAGACGAGGTATAACAAATGCAACACTTTGACACTTGCTCAAAATGCGTTGTGGCACTTATCAAGCTGTTTCTTCCACAGACTAATAAATTAACAAGACTGGAAACACGAGCTTCGGGCTGTGTCGTTTTTTACGGAATTTTCCGAGCGGCGTCTTTATAACCAACATGGCCGCCGCTCGGGAAATTCCGATTCTAGTTCTATCTGCAGTGGAAATTTCCTTTTATTTGTCAAGATTGGTTGTACATGTACTAATTTCTTGGTGCGGATCCAAACTTCCGCGTTCAATAGGCGCGTCAAAATGGTATCATTCAAAATTGTAGCTATGCTGAAGCGTCGGTCGCTGCCGTAAACCTATAATGGTGGATGGTTCATGACCTTTCGCCGTTTTGTGACGTCACACAATGGGATCATCCAGTCTGGGTATTTTATTAGTCTGTGGTTTCTTCGGTCTAACTCTTTATCGTAAGACTAAAGCCGAAAAACTTCAGCGTCGATTTTCTCAGTTGTGCAAAATGTGAAGTTCGAACAAACAAGAACTGAAGCCGCGAGAAGTTCCCGTGTTCTATATGCACTCACCATCAACACATGTACAAGAACCTCTAGTTCAGAAAGGAAACTCAATGTGGGTGCTGAATACAGATTTTTTCTTTCTAACCTTGCCATATTGACACCCGACACGCCCGCTCCAATGGCCTCGATAAAGAAAAAATCTGGCAGATGGTATACATATTGTGCCAGGTACTACAAGCGCAGCTTAGAGAAATAAAAACAGTAAAAAATTAAACAAAAACAAAACTGAGTGTTTTCACAAAAATCTCAGCAGACATACGGATGCATCAGCCCTGGAGACGAGGTTTACAATCGAGGTTCACCATAAAAAACGCAGACCATGTTGGTGAGCAGATGGAAGAAATGAGCAATCTCCTGCATGCAATTCAGTTTGTCATAAACATTTATGTGTGAGAAACTTGAATAGAAAAAAGGTTTCAGGAGATGCAGGTTTCTGTCATCAGCTGGCATCTGTACACAAACGGGTGTAGCCTTAAAATAAGATCTAATGCTGTAACCACAGGTAGCATGTATGTATCGTATTTGGCATATTTTTTATCACAGAGAGAGAGAGAGAGAGAGAAGGATGGAAACACAGGTTTATCCCGGGCAAGGGCGGGTATGTCATCAAGTCTAACAAAAGAAGAGACAAGTTTAGACCAAACAAAAGTTAATATTTTACTTGCATGATTTTGAAATTGGTCAGTTATGTCGAAATACTACAAAAGCCACAGAAAAAACTGTGATTATTTTCCCTTTTTCTTTGCACCGTTTGGGTATTGTTTCTTATGCGAAGCTTTACTACATACGACGTTTTCTTTTTGCCAATTTTTTACTTTGGCCAGATAGGAGTTTTGTTAAAAGTAAAATAAACTGCAATAAATGAATATTTCTTGAACTTTACATAAGGCAACTTTATAAAGAGATTTTTAGACTAGTTAAAGTTTTGTGTGGAGAAACTGCAATTGGTCCATAATGAGTTTGGCTAAAACTTAAATGAAACGCCAAAATTGAGCAGTTCCTAAACTCTACATAGCTGAGGTCTGACTCACTGCAAGAAATGCTTTATTATGCATTATATAACTACGACATTATCACACTGCTCATCTAATGTTGTAATTCATGAAATACGCCAATTATTCTGTGCTCACCCGGAGTTTCCCCGTCATAAAACAAGCAAGGGGCAGATTAAATCATATGTCAAGGGTCATCTATACCAGGGATGTCTTCGTTCTTTCTTTTAGCTCTCGGGGTCGTTAAACTAACCGCCGAGGGGAAAAGTTTGATAGCGCCATGCTAAAAATACAACAGTGACATCAGCGCTTGGTGGTATCTGGACATCTAGGAAGGGGCCATATATAAAGTATGTAGACTCAATTTTAGCTATTACTGACCCTCCCCCAATCCCTACCCCCACCCCCGATGTATGCTTTTCATATGCCATCAATTGCCCACCCCCCCCCCCTCCATTGTACGAGAGTCGGCTATTAAATGTTGAATATTGGTGATAAGACCTTTATATTTTGAAAACTTTAAATAACATTCTGTCCCCTTAGAGTGCCCCAGAGTTCTAACTCCTTTCCACCAACTTTTGAGAAATGGAAGATTGAAGTTTCATGTGATCATAACTTTTAGAGCAAAGGGTGTTTTTTTTCTTTTTAACAATACTTACAAATTACACACCGAATTTGCTTGATACTTTGACACACAGTGGAGAAGGCCTGTAGAAGTAGTGTGTAGTGTGTAACTCGGTTTAGCCAGAAAGTGGAGATAGAACCTTGTCATTCTATGGGCACGATTTGCCCACCAACTATTTGACTGTTTCATCAAAGATACAATTTTTACATAATCTGCAACTAAATTGGCTGAAGAAAATAGATGAAAACAATTTTTTATATTTCATTGTCATAATTGACAAGGTCACGTGTGTTCCATAAAACGCTCTACCACAAATCGTCCTTTCCCACACACACACACACCAGGTACGCTTTTGATACGCTGGAGCTAAATCCCTCCCTCGCCCTCTCTTCGGCGCGTACGTACTTCATGGATTGCCCCAAACCCCCAGCGCTAACAAAGCTCGACAGAGCTCCATCCTCCATCTGGAAAGCTTTGCGCTCTTCAATTTAGCCACAACAATCTTATGCCACAGAATGTTTAAACAGATAAGCCAATCTCACCACACGCGCATCACTTCTTGTTTTATTTCCGGTTACGCGCCGGAAGTGACATTAAATGCCCCCAGGTAAATCTTCCACAAATAAAAGGGGTGGAAAAAAAAAGTGTAGCTCTTACATTTTTGTGCTTGCCAGTAAGGCAGGGAAATTGGTAGGCTCAGACTGAAAGCAGACGGGTCGGGGGAGTTTAAAGTAGCGTTAGGTTGTCGGCAAAGAGAAATGATCCCCAAATCTTGGAAGATTAAAGGGTCCCGGCGCGCTAAGTGGAGTTTTGTTTTGCCTTTAGGTTATGTAGAGAGTTGAACCGACACCGCTCACGCTAATGACACTAAAACATTCAAATCTGCCTGGTTTGTTGACATAAAGAAAGTTCAAGTCTGAGTCAGAACCCACGTAAAACAGACTTTACCCAGTGTATTCTGGCTCTCGTTGTATCAAACTGAAATACCATCAATTTCTGTGCAGTTAATAGAATAATGTTTTATAATATTCTATAATATTAATATTCATTTTTTTTTTTAAACATGTACTTGAGTTACTTGCTGCTGACCGGACAGGATGGAGAGGCACATTGAACCAGCACCTCAGGTTGGGGGAGGAGAAGCTGATGAATGCCCAGGCGGAGAAGCAGGCCCGAAGAAAGGAGCGCAACAGCTCCCACAGACCAGAGACAGCGCATAAATGTGACATCTGAGAGAGAGAGAGACTGCCACTCTCACATCGGTCTCCACAGACACAAATGACACTGCCTCAGACAATCAGATAAACGGGACAATTGATAAATTGGATGCACAACCATGATCCTTTCACAATTGACGGAGGCCTTACAGACTTGGGTTAATTTTCAATACAATGAAAGATTAGCAATTAATCGATGACTCCAATTCTTTGCACCACCACCCCCCCCCCCCCTGTCAAGTTCGCAGTGTTCACCTCATCTCCTTTTTCAAACTTGTTGAAGTTGAGTGTAGGAAAGATTGGTTGTAAGAACTGATGCTGCGTTACACCTTCAAGCCCGTGCGAAAGCCAGGATGTATCAAACCGACTATGCATGCTATTTGCATCAGAGGCATCCCCGTGTAAGTAGTTGTTGTTTTTTTTTACACCAAATGGTACTTGTGGTGGAGATGACAGTACTGACAATGCTGATGACAACCACAGAGACGAAATCAATGCGCTCGAGAACCCAGTTCTTACAAAGGTCAAGGTAAGACGTGTGGTTCTGTCTCAGCCATTACTGATCATTTTTCACATTATAAAGATTACTGCCTGGTATAAATCATTGTAATAATGGCAGTCAAATAAACGAAGACTACAGAGGAAGAACGTCAGTTGTCACAAATGTGTTTATGATTACCCCCATCATCTCGTAGCTAATATCTTTAGCTATGTTCCCCTCATACCGTTTACGTGAAAAACAACCGTTCTCAGCAATAGGTGTAAATTTAGACAAGGCATCCTCTCTTCAACCTATGGACGTTCAAACTTTAAACTGCCAATTTCTCCAAACCTTCGCTGTGTGACAACTGACATTTTTTCTCCGTAAGTCTTCAAATGTCACTTTAACATATAATCATAAAGCAATGATTTAAGAAGACAGAAGAGAAGCTTTGGAGCAGTAGTGATATGGAAATTTGAGACACTGTTGAAGAAACCAGTACTGCTGGTGCTTTTGACAAAATTTAATGTTCACTTGAAGACAAAATGTTCAGGCAAGATAATACAGATGACTGGTATGAAAAAATACTGCCGTGTAAAATAGAAATAATGATAAAATAATTATAAACATCCAGTGCAAACACGTGAGAGCTCAATGCCCTGGTCATTCTCACATTTCACTACACAAACATTCAACCACATGCACTGTCACACTTACATATCATAATAATATACAATACACACACAAACGCTAACACATACATAGGCTGCACATACAAACGGATACATCTACACTGTTTTTCTGACGATCATAGTGTTTACAAATCCTTTGCTTCGAAACAGTACAGAAAAACAACGCCAATCGGGCGCGTTATCAGTTTTGTTGTCATAAGAAGGGCAAAGCGACATCCCAGATTTTGGCAACTTGAGCTGGCAAAACGGCTGAAAGATGATGGAAATGACCGGCTGCCAGGAACGAAATGTTGTCAAACTTTTACTGCTGTTTTCTTGCCTTTGCATTTTCCTTTTTCGCACTTGGTGTGCACAGGCTTAAACGATATTTTTACTAAGACATGTCGATGTTGAAACTGGCGTTTCGTGCACCGCAGGTGCTTATTGTGTGGGAAAAGGTTTCGTATTTGCCAAAATGATTGTTATATTTAGATTGCCTTTTTATTTCTGCACAAATTACAGGTGAGAGTAATTTCCTATTGCTGTTTTTTTTTCTGCTCACATTTACAAGTTTGTATGCGTATCTTTTATAGTTTTATTATATGCATGATATAGTTATAATCTGTGTACAGTTTGTGGGTAGTTGCTCATAGAGTCTTGTTTATGTAAAGCTATGTCTTTTATTACCTATGGCTGTCATAAGTGCAAGCATAATTATATGCATGGGTATTTTTTTTTTTACAGCTACTCTTTGAACTTGTGATGTAATGATTTGTCTTGATATGTGCAATTTTTCTTCTAGCTGTCTAATGTGCATGCGTAAGCTATAATTATTATGAGTACAATTTTCTTTCCAGGACAATCTTACTTTTCAAGCAGGTATAATAACTTTTCGTGTAGGTTGGCGGGATCAAAGATGATAAGCTGAACAAGACGTAGACACTGGATGGAAGCTGAGCAATGGGTGACCCTTTGGAGGGCTCTGAGGCATTTGGAGATGACAAGAAGAAACAAAACTAGCAAAGAGAAATCGCGGCCTTAGATCTTGTTTGTTCAAACTTCACTTTTAGCACAGCTGAGAAAGTCGACATTAAACGGTTTTGGCGTTTGTATTATGATAAGGCGTTAGAATAAATCGGAACTGTGAAACAGCTTGATAAGTGCCACAGCGCATTTTAAACAAATGCCAACATGTGCATCTGTTACAGCTCTACATACTAAAAGACCCCCGGTTTTAAAAAAAAATGGAGATAGAACAAACAAGAACTGGGGATCGCCAGATGTAAATGACCAGGTCAGAGCGACTCAACACCAGAAACATCTTTGCACGAAGCTGAGCACGAGTTTCCTTCACCATCGCCAATTTCCCGGACTGATGCAGGTCACAGAACTAATTAACCCTCACGTAATGCAGTTTATCCCTCACGAAGACACTTCAGACAGTGATGGAACACGGAGTGACGGAACTGTTCCTGTGATGAAGTTGGTTTTTCAGTGCTCGTGAGCGCCGACACACCGACTTGAACCCATCCAGATTATTGTGACTCCCATGTTCATCACCCGATTAATCCTGTCAGAAACAGATTTTTTCCGCATTTTCTCCTAGCTACAGTCGTACATCACAACGTCAGGAGCGTAGCCAAGGGGTCTAAAGTTGGCGGCGTACTGATTTAGAATGGGACCATAGAGTTAGATGGGGACTCGCAGACTGGCAACACGGAGACAAGACTGTTTGAGTACTGAGTTAAGTTTGTACTGTCTCGGCCTCAATGTGAGACGTGGACAAGGGAATTAAAGAGGACCTCGCTCATTGGCCAGACTGAACAAGCCTGACGAGTTTGCTGGCGCACGGAGTGAAGCCTGTTTTGTGGCGGTTTTGATATGAGACGTGGACCACTGAATTAAATGAGACCTCTCTTATTGGCGAGACTGAACAAGTCTGATGAGGTTGCTGGTGCACGGAGTGAAGACTGTTTTGTTGCGGTTTTGATATGAGACGTGGACCACAGAATTAAATGGGACTTCTCTTATTGGCGAGGGTGAAACAATTCTGCCTCACTGGTTCGAGGGCGACAAAACTGTCTTGAGTCCCTTGACGCAAAGACAGACCTAACCCACTGAGTCAAAACAGTTGCAAAACACATTTGTCTCAGTGCGACATCAGTCTAGGATGGAGCAGAGTTTGAGATTCTTACCCCAGAAACGCTTGAGGTCAGTATTCTCTTTACCACCTGGGTGGCCTTCAGAAACAATATTACCAATTATGGGAAAAAACACACGTGCGGTAAAAAAAAAAAAAAGGACGATACGCTGAGAAATTACAGTTAAGCGTTTGATACCTGACCAGATCCTTCGCCACTGGCAATAAAGATCATTTGGTTCCCATTAAAATCTGGTAGAGAAATCCTAACTGTCAACAGGAACTGTTTAGTTTAGCGGTGTAGGAAGTGAAACGTAAATATTATTATTTATTGTTCGGCACTTAAAAAGCATCAGTTACCTCTATTCATTACTCCTCTCCATTCAAGCCCTCTCTTCCTCCTCCCTCTCTTTCTCTGTCTCTCGCCCTTCTCTCTCTCTTTCATTCTCTTTTTATCATCTCCTCTCGAGCGCATGTTGTCTTTCTTTCTCTCTCTCTTTCTCTCTTTCCTCTCCCGCTTTCTGTGTCTTCTCTCCCTCCTCTCTGTCTCTCTCTCTCTCTTTCTTTCTCTGTCTCTTCTTTTTTTCTCTCTCTCCCCCTCCTAGCGCTCTTTCTCTCTCTCTCTCTCTCTCTCTCTCTCTCTCTCTCTCTCTCTCTCTCTCTCTCTCTCTCTCTCTTTTTTTTTTTTTCTCCCCCTTTCCGATTTTCCCCCCAGAGTCCTATGTACGTCTGTCCCTCATGTTTGACTCCATCTTATCAAATATTCCACAGGTTTTTCCTTTGAGCAAAGTTCTGCAACATCCCCGATAACACCCCACATGCACCCTCGCTGCAAGCGTGCACTTTGATGCACATTTATCTTATCAAAATTTAAATCAGGTGCTAAAAAGTTACTTAAAATATTGCAGCAGACGGAAGACGAAGGAAGCCATTAAAGCGTCTCTGCGAAAGGGAGATAAATCTTGCAGTCTGGAGTTGTTTCCCCTGTCTGACTAGGTTAACCTCATACACATGACCCGGAAATAGAGTTCACTTCCGGTATGAAACCGCAGACGATGTTTTGTCAGTGCTGCCAATTGGACAAGAAAATTTCTTTTAATTTGAAATCTCTTTTTTTTTCGGTGTGTCTATACATATGTGTGTGTGTGTGTGTGCGCGCGCGCTCAAATGTGTGCGTGTGTGGCTTCATGTGTATGGATGTGCACAGCGTAACCGACGTAAACAGGTGCGGTGCAAGGCTGTGCCTGTTAACATGATGGCGCTATAGCTGTGATACTGTTGATGTCGTATCCATTACTGTTTGCGCTACAGCTGTTGTTAGCGATATTTGTACTTCCGGTTATCGAGTTTATCGAGACAGATCCAGTTTTCTGGTAATTTTCACGCGCAGATGCTAGGGCACCGTAGCAATGGCGGGGGGGGGGGTGGTTGCAAAAAAAAGGGGGGGGTGGCTGGGAGAGAGGTTGTATTTGGCGTATTAATTCAAAGTCACAATTTCGAAGATCTTTTGTCTTCATAATTATGCCAGTTCCTCCCCCGTAGTCCATGGGGCCCGTCAAGCCCATTTGGTAAAATGCTATTTCGTTAGTGTGGGTCTTTTAGGCCCGTAACAGAAACAAACCAAAATGACAATCAGTGGTCACTCACTCACTGTCTATGTTGAAGAAACAGGATTACCCATAATTACATTTTTAAATTTTAGGAGTGTCAGTCCTAATTTCGTAGTTTTCAGCAACGTCACTGGGGGGAAAAAGAAAAGGAGTTTGGGGTCTGACAGACCCACGAGATTAGAAAAGGGTCCCTAGAGATGTCTGACCCTGAGCGTGGCAGAAGACTCGATAAATGTCCTAAGACTACGTCATGTAAAAGTGTTGTTCATGAAACTGCAGACTATACGGGCATCCATGGTATATGTCACAAATCCCAGACTGGGGGATGTAATAAGTTATGACAGGACAACAATCACGAACGAACACGTTTAACATTTAACAGAACAACCCATCAGACTCACACATTTATTTAAACATAATCATACAGATAATAGCGCAATTACATACATTATATTATTGAAATTAACTGCCGTACAACGGCCTTATTCTCACATGCACTCTTCCTCGGATCCACAACCCGGTAGTTACTTCCTAAAGGCACTTCGGCCTCAGCCTCTCCCCTCAGGGTCTTAATAGCACATTAATAATTCACTGGCACCGCAGTCTCTCAATATCACCTTCCTATTGTCATACACCTCAGCATTCCACTAGCACCTCCGCAGGGCAATTAGACATTATCATTTCAATAGCCCATCAACATGGCAATAGTACATTATCAGTTCACTAGCCCCTCAACATGGCAATAGTACATTATCACATTCACGCTCATATCTACGTCCCTGTCCGTGGCCTGACTGCCACGACTTTATGTGCCTCTACTGTCCTGCACCGACAGCCTCACTCTTGGCCTATGTGTGGCCTCCGGCCCTATGCTGGCCTATCCCCTGTGCTCATCGAGGTGGCTCTGCGGCCCGTCCCCGACACCTACAAGAATAACATTACATTGGTATAATACCCTACCATTTCTATTCACTCCACCTCTCCTTACAACCCATGAAGCGTACACACAATAGTTCACCTTTCACTCACCAAACATCTTACGGTAACACACCTCCATCGGAGTACACAATACTCACTCGTGCTACAAATCCATGAACTCAACTTTCATCTATCGCTCATGGCGCACATTGCTATATCCAATATCAAGGACTTCCACATTCCTCACATATGCTTATTTACATCATGGTAATAGACGAATATAATACATCAATCATAATTATCAATCAACGTTCTACCTACCAGTCATCACTGGAAAAACACTCTCATCCGTCTTCCGACTGCTCCCCTTATGTTCGCCCGCTGGGCTCTTACTAGCGTCCGTTCAGTAGGACCTTCTAACTTGCAGTGATAGTAATACAGCGCTTTCGCCTCATTCAGACCCCCCACTACTCACAACATGCACGCTTTAACTTACTTGTCTACGTGCGTTAATTTTACTCTCCTCCTTTCCTCCCGTAATTATTAACTATCGCTCACTCCACTCGTGACAGTATAAGATCCACATTTTTTCATTATTTCCTAGGACTGCTAGGTTTTCCTTCAGGCTGAATTTGGATTTGCCAGTACGTTGCTTAACGCTTCACAAACATGAGTATGGTGGTGATACGTTTGCAACTAGATAGTTGGAGTATTTCTTTACCCAGTCACATGATCTCTCCTAGAAAACCGTCTTCTCATTGGTCTATTCACTATAGATGTTGTATTATTTGCCAACAGCATTGCAGAAGCTGCGCAGACCTTCTATACTGTTGTGTTACGGAGAAACACCGAATTCAACATCATATTCACATTTTCACATCATTTTATGCAACATTTTAAAAATCTAGCGAGCCTTACCTGTAGGATGAAATTTGATTATAATTCTCTTGACACATGAATATGCAGGAGAAAATGTACTGTACCTTTCTAGTGGAGGTATAAGTTTGTACGACTAATAGATTTTTTTTTTTTTAAATTTTTGTCGTCACAAAATGGAAATTGAACCAAAAAAATAAATAAATAAATAGGGTGCAAAGCCCCAATAAAGTTGCTTTTTTTTTTTTTTCTTTCTTTTCCTGTAAAATTTTGTATTTGCCAGATACTGTGTTTCCCCATAGCACTGTAGTACAGCAAGAGCGTGCACACAGACGTAGACGGAATGTCCACTTATCAGACAAAACTATGATAAAAGATTGCAGGCAGCAAAGGCGCAATTTGCAAGGGGCGATTATCTACCAGAAAATATCACGATTTTCTCCCTTGAGAATGCACGCGCGTTCTAGCCGGACTATGGACAAACACTGTATGTGCTCAGCTGGGTCAAGTTCACTTTTAACATCATGACATAAAATGAATTAATGTGCTCTTTCATTCTGCCTGGATTATAATAATTGTTCGATAAATACTTTCTTTTGATCATAGTAAAACAGACAGAATACAAAGAATAACGTGGGGCATGGTGCCAAATGTTCCTTGCGTTTCCAGTGAAGTTTTTACTTTTTGACAGAAACTTTGTTTTTTCATAACATGGCAATATTTTCAAGATCAAGACAACACGATTATGTCAGGTTATTGTACCTTAGATCTGAACTCATGAGGTTGTAGTGCTTTATGTATAACCAGCATGTCAACCCACCCCTTCTGCAGGCAAAGTTCACTTTTAGGCCGTGGGACCAAAATCCTAGCTAGTCTCTAAAGTAAATTTCGTTACGTACCCCCTAGGGAAAATCTAGGTATGGTTTTAATATGTTCCCAGTAACCATCTTTGACTAAAAATCAAATGTTGTCATCCATAACTGTGCACATTAATAACTCATTCTTAAAAAATAACAATGTTTATTGCTAGATGTAACAACTGTATGTTTGCATTTTTGTTTCGTTTTACATAATTATATATTTCACAAAATCTCCACCTTTGAACGCAAAACTGGCAAAAGGCTTTTTTATTAGACCACCTATACTAACCCAATTTTACATGTCCATTTCAAATAACGCGGAGGGTGGACGGAAGTTTTTATTATTTTGATTAGTTTGGTTCTTGAATTTATAGAAAATGCATTGTTTCATCGTGCTGTCATTTTCATCCTCCATCTTGCCTCCATTCAGTTAAAGTACCGTGCAGGTCATAAAAAGTAACCATATCAAGTTCGGTGCGCAGTGTCCTGGTGCGCATGAGTTCTAGATCTAGATCATGCTTCTTAATGAAAACTCGTGATAATGAACCTTCTGTAGTGTCTAAAGATGACCAAAAACCTAATGATTCTCGAAATTTCATCCAACTTTTCAAAGAAAACTGAATTATATTGCTATTTACATCTTTCTTAGTGTGCATACAGCATTCCATCATGGAGGCAGCCATTTTGGATTTCGCGGCGAAAGGCTCAATTCCATTAGTTGATTAAAATAGCATTGTTTAAATGGCAAACTCAATTCGCATCATTAATTATTATTTTATTGGCACACTTTACATGCAAATTATACAAAAATGTGCAAGATTTGAAATGACAACATTGGTTTTTTGTGAAGGGGAGATGCATAAGAGTTTGCATGCAAAAAATCAGCTCATCCCCTGAGGTGCGTAACGGAATGACCAGATACACGTTTGGTCCCATGGCCTATTTGTAGCTGCAGGGACTAGAGGTAATAGCAACGTTACTGCTGTTCGATGTTCATGAAAACGGTACTGATCAGACATAACCCTTGCCCTCCATCCAATGTGTGCGACAGAAAACTAGGTTCTCAACATAGCAGAACGAATATGCATCATAATGTAGCAGAACAAATGCATCACAACATAGCAGAGCCGCATCCTCATGAACCAATTAACCACCAGTCGTACTGTTTGCCTCTTTCTGGTCGTGAGTGTCAGTCGGTATTAGGGTTTTACTGTGCATCGGCACGACAATGTCCACTTTGTGTGTTTCACAGTCTTCGTGTGTGCTTTATTTACATTTGGTATTCACAGCTTCATCAATTTTAACTGCACAAGTAAAATAATAATAATAATAATAATAATAATAATAATAATAATAATAAATGGCATCTATATAGCGCCTAACCCTGTTTGACAGGCTCTAAGCGCTTTGCAGAACTTATTTATTACAGATACAACATGTCAACCACAGAGCAGAATGGAGCTGCCTGCGAAGCGCTCAACACACTGCACTGCTTCTTTCTCTCTCCCTTTCTCGCTCACTCTCTCTCTCTATCTCAAAGCAAATTGTAACGCTGCCTGTTAGGCGCAGTTCACAACTCACAACAGTTCACAGCTCACAGCAGTTCACAACACACAATTCAAATAATATTTGAATATTTATTAATAACAATATATAATTTAATAATGAATGATAATAAATTTTTGTTGTTGCTGGTGGGGGAGGGGGGATGATATGGATAAATTTTTTAATCTATAAATTTCAATTTTCAATTTTGCCCGGGCAGCGGCCTTTCGGCCTGCTCTTTACGATTTCCAACTGCCAAGGTATCTTTAACGTGCGGAACGTGCACACGGGCCCTCCGAATTTTTTCGTCCTTATCCGAGAAGACTAGGTACTCGATCCTACCCCCCCAATAGGACCAGGGACTTGAAAATATGAGAAAAATCCAATTTCCAACATGCCTGCACTGCCCGGGTTTTGAACCCGGGACCCTTGGCATGAGAGGCGAGCACCTTGCCTCCAGACCACCTTGTCCCCTTGTCTATGCAAAATAAAATAGTTTTGTGTGAATTCTATTACATTGCTAACACTGTCAAACGTGGTTTTGTATAGATCTGAAGAGGTTTCGTAAATGCGTATAAACGTTTTCAGATCAAGTTGAATGTCTGGTCTATTCTCCACAAGCGATTTATTACTGCGGGGACTATCAGATAAAGGCATGTTTTTTTTTTTTACCTCTTGAGTGGACAATTCATGTACATACACTAGGATAACTGCAATTTACAGAATATCCAGCGCAGGAGATATGGATCACTGATCTTGGTGATAATTGTGTGGGCTTTTTCATGAAATACTTACCTTCAGCAGGTGGTGGTGGTGGTGGAGGGGGGGGGGGGGGGTGTCGATCCCCAGAGTATGAAAAGCATATATGCGGGCAAGGGGAGGGGTCATTTAAGGCAACTAATTGAGAGAGACTAAAGCTGTTGAATTATGTAAAAAAACAAAACAAAAGGAAGTGTATATCCGTACAACATGTTGTATGGATATGGACATATCCCTACAATATGTTTACCAAAAAGCGCGACTGGTGAATGTTTGCTGAAACAAAACTTGGTATGGTGTTCACGAATTTAAAGTGACAACACATGGAATAGTCAGATGGACCTGGGGACGTGAGGGTCTAGTCAGTTTGTATCAATGGCCTGTAGTCAGATTGAATAATCAGGCGAAAAGGGGTTGGGGTAGCCAAGTATAATTATATTATTAGCGCAGATCACGCAATCTCCGAGCTGAAGTCGGATTGTTTTGCTACTAAGCCGATTCATATGTTTAAAAACTATGCAAATTAACAAGGTCAGTAATATAGTATTCCGGTGTGTGTTCTACGTCATCGAATTGTGTGCGTTGTACGGATATGCACTGTCCTGCACTTCCAAAAAAAAATTCACCTGTCTGTTTCTAATGAAAGAGTCACTTAACAGTTCATGCCAAATGCCACTGAAAGCTTCAGAACAGCAAGGCCGTACTAGATTACGTGCATTCACCACTTCAACGGCCCCACAAGAAGGGAGAGGGCTGACCCCAAGTCTATGAAAAACGTACCGGGGGACGGGGGGAGGGGGGGAGGCTGTCAAAACCTCCAAAATCGAGTGTAGGTACTTTACAGATAGCCTCTTTTGTCGTTGGATGCCTCCAGTCTACAGACAAACCAGAAAAGGTAAGATGCTTGAATTGAATGTATATCTCTCTATTCCCCGCAGCCTAAAGTGGCACTTTATTTCTTCCATTGATGACAAGTTGCGTGGATTTAATCAGATATCATTTCTAGTGAAGCTAGGGGTGAAGAAAATGTTAGATATGTGTATGAAATATTTATTAAAACCACCAGCATTCTCACACCTGACTTCTGATAATGTTTCTCCTGGCTAGATCCGAAAAAAAAAATAATAATAATTCAAAATGTCCCCCCTTCGTCTAGGATTTCTCGCTTTGAAGGAGAGAACCTGGAATCATAACAGTGATAATACTGCATCTCATGCATTCTCCGATTTCTTGAATGCTTGAAATATCTCAGAACTGTTTATTTACTGTTTGTTGCAACTGCCGACCTGCCTTAAAGATACTTTATAGGCGCAGATTTTTATAACATCAAATCTGTTCAAGAAATCCGTAAGTTTACATGCCGTGGAACTTCAATATAAAAAAAAAAGACATGATATTTGTATTTGTATTTGTATACTACTTTAATCCCATTTGGGAAATTTGCCTTTGTATCATTGCACCCAGTTACAACTGGAGCAGGCACGTATTGCGTGAATATCTAGATGCAATAATAAGATACTGTTCTCTCACGTCTCTTAGTTTTCCCAAATTTGTTCGTATCTCAGTATCATCGCTTTGAGATTGTCCGGGATTGCAGTGGGCTAGACATGTATCTGACATCACATTCAAGGTGACGGCGTGAGAAACCTCTCAGATGCTGCAGATACTGATGTAGAAAAGAGTTGCAGCTTCGCCCACCAGTTTTTCCTGGACCTCTCAAAGAGTTCTCGTGTTACATCATTATTGTAATTATGCTAATCCTGACCTTGTTTATGACGTGAGGGCTGTTTGCACGTTGGTTCCCTTGAACTATGCACTCACGCTGAGCGCGTATGGTGATCTCGTTACAACATGCACGAGCTTCCAAATTGCAGGCGTGTCTGCCTGACTAAGTAAATGAGTTCCACATGTGGTAATAATTCCATGTGAAATGTCTATGAATATTTATTGAAATAACAAGGCTCTTTATCTTCCGGCTCTCTTGGTGCTTTTGTGCTTTCATTTTTTTTTCTTGTTTTGTTTTTGTTTTTTGGCAAAGTCGTTGGTACCATGGTGTTGTTTGTGCACTGTTGATGTTGGTGATGATGAAGATGATGTTGATGTAAGTGATGATGATGATGATGATGTTAATGTTAGTGATGATGAAGATGATGTTGATGTAAGTGATGATGATGATGATGATGATGATGATGTTGATGTTGGTGATGATGAAGATGATGTTGATGCAAGTGATGATGATGATGATGTTGATGTTGGTGATGATGAAGATGATGTTGATGTAAGTGATGATGATGATGATGATGTTAATGTTAGTGATGATGAAGATGATGTTGATGTAAGTGATGATGATGATGATGATGATGATGATGTTGATGTTGGTGATGATGAAGATGATGTTAATGTAAGTGATGATGATGATGATGTTGATGTTGGTGATGATGAAGATGATAATGATGTTGATGTAGGTGGTGATGAAGATGATGATGATGTTGATGTAGGTGATGATGATGATGTTGATGTAGGTGATGATGATGAAGATGATGTTGATGTAAGTGATGATGGTGTTGATCTTGGTGATGATGGGGACGATGCTGATCGAGACAAGCGCATTAAAAGTTTACACAGAAGGGAAGGAGGTTAGAATCGAAAGTACATACACTTAAGGGATATCCCCTAATGAGCATTCAAAACGTAAAGAAGAAGTAAACCTGTGTGGTACTACTGCTAGAATGGTGGTGACGGGTGGATGTTGTTGAAGCAGCAGCTGCTACAGGTTTAAAACCACCCCCAAGAGGAAAAGTACCATCAGTCTCACAGAAAGTTGCAAAACGTTTCCTACCAACTTAGAGAACTTAGAGCCGGTACTTCCTTATCTCAGACTGGTACTATAGTATTACATAGTCTTTCCTACCAATTAGTTAATGAACCCTCGCTGGAGATAAGAGGTTATCTCACTTACCAACAAACCTCACCCTACAGTGATAACCCAGTACCGTATGATCACCTTGGATGATCTTCTACGAGCATACAATAACCTGCTTAGTAGAGTGGGAGAGAGACATAATTATGTATTGTTGTTACGTGAACAGTTGTCCTGATGTGAGATTGTGACCAACAAAGACAGGCTGTCACATAATTATAATGATTACTCCCTTGATCTGAACAAATCATTATGATATCGCAGTCAGTAGAGTAAATGTTACTTTTAGTTATAAACATAAAAATGATGTTGAAGTAAGAATACGAAAGGCATGATATGAAGCTACAATGGTATGACAATTTGACAAATCGTTGAAGAAATCATTATATATGGCGCTATTGACAACTGTTTATATATATAGGAAAACGGTTCTATTAATGACATCCAAGATGTCATGAATATCAGACCACGTCATTCCTGGAATATGAACAATACTGTTGTAAGATGAGAAACCCACGTCCTTGATCCTATGGCAGGTAGGATCGAGCACATAGTCTTCTCGGATAAGGACAAAAAAACTCGGATGGACCGTGTGCACGTTGCTCACGTTAAAGATACCTTGGCAGTTGGAACTCGAGAAGAGCAGGCCGAACAAGGCCTCTGCCCGGGCAAAATTTTGAAAAAAAAAAAAAAACTCATCCCTACCACAAAAACACATAGAAACAAGAACCAGAAAAACAAAAACAAGAAAAGTGAAGTGTAAATGCCTAGGGCAGCGAATCTCCTAAAATTAAGACCCAAAAACATGCAAGTTCCACTTTTTGCTGCCGTTTTCCCCACACAGCTGTCACACTTCCAGTAGACACTGACACAGAACCCGGGTTGGATCAAATCTCGCATACACAAGAGGGCAGAAATAGAAAATAGACAGGTACACAGAGAGGGGGTGTATTCCTTTTATATCTTCATTTCTTTGCTGTTCTTCCACCCTCTCTCCTTCCTCCTTTTTTATTCTTCATAAAACTTCCAATTTTTAGCCGTCGTCCCTGACACCGACAGCCATCACGTTTAACCAGTGTTACACTATTTACCATTTAACCGTTGTAGAGGCACTGCTATCTATACAGCTATCCTAATTAATGTCACTGTGGTCCCGGTTAATTAAAACAAAAATGTCACTAGCGTTGCAATTAACATGCGGCATCCTCGAATTTATTGCTACAGGATAGCCCACGGTGTAGTGCGTGATGTAGTGCGTACAGTTGCTCATGATGAGGTGGCGTTCGGACTACAAAACTGCACTAAATGTCAACACTCTCAGACATGAGATGGATTTGCAGATTGCATGGAACCATGTTTCATCTCGCTCTCTCTCTCCTGATGGACTCAGTGACCAGCGGATCGTAAACAAATCATGCCTTCTGTCTGGACATGGCGTCACCTTTGGCCGCTTATTTGTCTATCGCGAGAATCCCGAGCCAACGAGGGGAGATCTAATTACTGACCGGTTGAAAGATGTAGGTTACAGATAACAAGGGTGAACCTGTGCTTTGATGTTTATTCTGCATGATAAATCAGCTCCAGGCAGTACCTTCCTGACCTTTCTACCCATCGCGACCTGAGTTCTTGTTTGTTCCATGTCTATTTTCTGAAAAACGGGAGATCTTTGAGTGTACAGGAGAGCTATGACGACAAAAGTACACTTTGACGCTTATTTAAATTTGCTTTTACAGTTAGTGGCTTTTTGTTAGGGGACCGTAATATAATTACAGAGCCTAGAGAAACTACTGAGTTGTCTTCACTGTTCATCTATAGCTTACTACGTAACATACTACGGTCCCTTAACAACATAACACTAAAGTTTTGAACGTCTAACGTCGAATTTCTCAGTTGTGCAAAAAGTGGACTTGGAACAAAGAAGAACTGAGTTCGCAATGTCCACTACTATGACAATTTTGAGTTTGAGTTGAATGGCTTGTCGGCACAATAACGGCCACTTTGAGCCACTCATGGGGTTTTTCTTTCTCTTTGTTCGGGCCAGCTTTCACTATTCAGCACATCACAAAACGTCCAGCTACGAGCGAGTTTTCAAGTAGCCAATGCGTACAAGTGTTACACAATACAGCTCTGTTTTGTTTGGTTCTGATACGTCTACGTGAATGTGCAGGTTGGAGAAATGAGTTCTCGTGGCCAGGTTCCAATCCCTGGTTGTAAAATACATTTCATTTTTGGCAATTGGCAATGCCCTGTCTTTGCCGGTCTGTCCACTTCTAGCGTTTCCTTTGTGGCTGCATTTCTCTCAATAATAAATAAGTAAAACATTCCGGTGAGAGAGGTGGTGGAAAGAAAGAGAGAGTCACGGGGACAAAGAGAGAGAGAGAGAGAGAAAGAGAGAAGGGGAGAAAAAGAGAGAGAGAGAGAGAGAAAAAGAGAGGGGAAAAGAGAGAGATGGTGTTTCTAATTTCGGCATGAAGTCGCTAAGACCAGCTTTGACTGTTGGGCGGACATTTCAGGTTGAGACTAGAACTCCAGGATCGTTTTGTCCTTATTAAATTCTGTCCGGGTCATACCCACCTCACACACCTTTTTTACTCAGGGGGGAAGATCCCCCTGAACGTGTGGGATGCAACTGCCAACTATCAATAAAGCATTATATTTTAACCGAATGCATGGATCCGAAGCAAGCACCATGCCTGTAGATCCATGAAAGAATTATATTCTGATGTGGATTCACAGCATGTCTTGTCCTTTCTGAAAGGGGGGGCTAAGATCCACAACTTGATTTAAAGACATAATTTTAGACATTCTTATTTACAAACTTCTTTTTTAGATCTATACAAAACAATTTTTGAGCATTTTACCAGTGTAATCAAGTTTATATGGAACTACTTGATTCTGTTTGTGAAATTTAAATTGATGAAGTTCTGAATACAAAAAATGAAAAAAGTACACACAAATACAGTGAAAGGCGCAAAATGAATGGGTTTTTTGTTTCTTTTTTTGGGGTTGTTGTTGTTGTTGTTGTTGTTGTTGTTGTTGTTGTTGTTGTTTGCGACGCTCCGTAAACTCAACCCAACTCAAACTCAGCTAGTTTTAGAAGACTGAACTTGATTGAAATGCATTAACATCACCTAACGCAGCAAAGTATACTCTAATGTCCAGACAGTTAGAAAATGTCTCACAATGTTATGTCTGGAGGGCTTGGTAGAAGATGGAACGGCTTTAGCGTAGACTTAGCTAGGAGGGTATGAAAAGCACGCTGGTAGTCACGAATCAAGAGTCATATTTCCCCCGGGGCAGGCGCTGAATCAACAATGAATGGTGAAGATGAGCAGTAATGGTTAAAACAGAGCCACCACTAGACTCTAGACTTCTCACCATGATCCTTGTAAAAAGCTTGAGATTCACGCGTCAGGCTTCCTGAAAGGTATGGAGATTGCACGGTCTGTGCAGTGTCCCAGCATACTGACAGTAGATACCAACTTTCTCTTGTCCACCTCCCACACACAAAAACACAATATATGAACAACAACAAAAAATGGGTGTCTTTTATAATGCCAAGTTGTAAAATCTTTGATCTTCCATTTTCTTGACTGTGGCATTTGGACTGTGCGTGGTAACTTCCTGCAGTCTTCAACTAGTAACTAAGCATCACTTGTAACCTTTATATTCATAGACTGTGACTGTCACATCTCTCTCTCTCTCTCTCTCTCTCTCTCTCTCTCTCTCCCTCTCTCCCTCTCTCTCTCTCTCTCTCTCTCTCTCACGCTCTCCTCTCTCTCTCTCTCTCTCTCTCCCCTATATCTCTCTTTCTCTCGCTTTCTCTCTCTCTCTCTCCCTCTCTCTCTCTCTCTCTCACGCTCTCCTCTCTCTCTCTCTCTCTCTCCCCTATATCTCTCTTTCTCTCTCTCTCTCTCTCTCTCTCTCTCTATCTCTCTCTCTCTTTCTCTCTCTCTCTCTGTCTCTCTCTGCCTGTTTCTCAAAGGGCGGGGGGCAGGAGTTGAGGATAATAGGGAAAAAAAATGAAATCGAACATCTGTCACTGTGTTTCATAATTTATCTGTCTGTCTGTTTGTCTTCTAGCGGGAGACATGGCTTATTCCGCGGATCTGCGGTTTGTGCAGTGTTCAGTCAATATTTTCCCCATCAGTGGCGCTAAAACTCAAGCCTTTCACTCTGCAGCGCATCATTGGATCACTTGTGATCTGTGGGAGTACAAGTAAAAACTGCTCAACATTCCCTACCACTGTTATTACATCCACTACAGCGGCAATGTTCGGATTAGTGCGAGGGTTGAAGACATTCTCACAGCTCTCGGGGGGTCTGGGAGCAGTTTGGTGTCTGACTGACCAATCAGTGGTCGGGGTAGTGGGAACGAGGCTGCAAGGCGATAAGTGTAAGATATCTCTGGGTACAAGCGGGGGTGGGTTCACTGACGTCATTTCCTTCCTCTTTTCTCTTAACTACTTGTCTTTCTCCAATTTCACGCTTTTGTTATTGTTATTTTCAAATATTCAAACGTTTTGTTCATATTTCAATTCTGTACATTCTTCTACCTTTCTTTTCCAAATCCTCTTTTTTTGTTTTTTCTCTCTCTCTCTCTCTCTCTCTCTCTCTCTCTCTCTCTCTCTCTCTCTCTCTCTCTCTCTCTCTCTCTCTCTCTTTCCATATTTCTTTTGAAAAGCAAAAGCAGGCAAGTACAAACGCTCCTGACATCTGTGAGGACTTGGTGCAACCGTCCATGAATCTGTATCTTTGTACATATCTCCCCCACACCTCACTGCCAAACTCATTCCACTGACGGATGAGGTTCTCAAAGGTGCAAGATGGCTATCTGTCCAGCAGTTCTGCCTTGTCACGGAAACAGATCTAGACCAAATTCTCTATTTACCAGCCTATTATTGAATGAAATTTTGCTCCATCTTTCTATAGCTGGATTAGAATTTCCTACGACTAATAGTTTCTGTTGGTGATCACAAAATGAATATTGAACAAAGTGAAACATTTATTAGGATTTCCTATAATACTTTGTGTTGTTGTTGTTTTTTTTGTTGTTGTTGTTGTTGTTGTTGTTTTCGAAACATGGCAGAAAACTGAAACGTGACGTCTGTGGATTCTTTATGTGCTGTTATAGCCATGTTGCGGTTATTTGCTTGAGACTTGATCAAGTCATTTGGATGCTGTGCGCTGGACGGCAATGACAGGACACACGCACACACAAAAACAAACTGACGTCCATTCATGGATTTACTGGTATTAAATCAAAACAAGCGCTTAAACTTTCATACAAACAAAACGTTTCTCTTATAGATCTATCTTACTAACATTTCTGGCTCTCTACTTTCTACCAATTCTATCCTGATACTGTGATATTAATCCTACGCTAGCTAGCTCCCCCACTGACGTGTTTTCGCCAGTTTCCTAAAGTTACTTCAAAGTTCAAATTCAGGTGGTGAAGGAAATACGACGACAACTGACCATCTCTGTCTCTAAGCCATAAATTTATGGTGACCAGTAGAAATAGAGTAACGTGTTTACTGAAAGCATCTGAATTTCTGGGGGCAACTGGTGATCGTATATAGAACAAGATGATTAGCCATTAAGTGATCTCCGCCCATTATTTGTTTGCACTACCGTACTGAAAATTGCCCCCCCCCCACCCTCCCCTTTCTCCAAAGTCGTTTCAGAACTCTCCCCCAGGACTTGCAGTGCATGCTGTTGTTGCAAAGAGAGCCGTTCCGAAAGGTGCATGATAGGTATCTCTGTCTGAAGTCCGACACGCCCCTGGCAGATAACAGGGTGCAGTAAGTGGCATATGGTCAGTATTTGTTTGACGATGGTCGCGATGACCTGCCAAGATATTGTTGGTGCGCGTGAGTACCGAGAAACCACCCGCGAGAATGCGTCAGAATTCATTGGGTGACACGTACAGATTGGCGCTGTCTGGTATCTGTTCTGCGTCCAGAGACGCCCAACAGAGCTGCGCAAAGTAAGCCGTAAGTCTCGCGCCATCGGGCGTGATTGATTGGCTGGGAGACCCAGTGAGAATCTTCGTGCTCGGAGACATGGAAAACGTCGGAATTTTTCTGAGATGTTTCGCCTTCTTTCGGGAGACTTTCTTTCCCCCCCAGAATGTCACATTTCAGAGAATTTGGCGAGATAAGTACTGCTGTTACTGCCATCACGGTCACGACGGCGCTGCACTGATGAGCACTAAAGCAGCTGACTCTATTTCTGAAATCATGGGCAAGTCATCCAGCGGCGAATGCGCGGAAGTCATGAATAGCGCCGTATTTTACAAAGCTAAATAGGGAAAATATTGAATTTTGTTGCCTGGTCAACTATCGCTGTAGGCCTTGATTGACCTCACATATTCTGTTATTATAACTTCAGTCGCCATGGGAAAATTCTTTTTTTTTTCAAGTCGCAGTAGCCCTGACACAACATTCTCATCATAAATTTATCATTAGGCTATATCACGCATTCTTTTTATGCTATTCATCATTGGCCCCGACCCGATTAGCGCTCAAATTGTGTGCAAGATTTTTTTAGAGGTGCAGTGTCTCATCTTATCGTTTCTAATATCTTTGCTAGAACTAATGTAACGTCATTTATCTGGGTTGCAGATTTGTTTCCTAGTCCATTCAGACGTGTTCACACTCAGCTCAACTGAAGCCGCAAAATATTTGAGCGAAACCGGTGGTCCACCTGACCTTACGAACATGTTCCTGGGCACTGCCCAAGATCCACAGTGCTCTATGTCACAGGATTTACATCTGTTTGGAAGATCCTCATTGTGCTCTTGTTGGAGATCCTTTCCCTGCTTTTCTATCACCCCTTAAAAATGGTGTTAGGGAGGCGTAGTCTAATGACAAAGCCAAATAGGGAAAATACAGAGTTGTGTTCACTGCTCAGCAATGGTGTAGAATGTAAAATACCACCCCCCCCCCCCCCAACACCAGCCATCACTATAATCCAAAGACAGGAAAATGTTAGAATCAAAATCATTATTAAGCCACTTTGTACTGGCTAGCAACAGGTATCACTTGTTGAGATGTGGTCTATTCATGAAGGCAGAGAAGAGAGGATGTTATGATGACAGTGAGACTACACAGAAGATTGTCTTGGATTCAGTAGGTTTGCGACATGTGGGCTAAGAAGTGGCCTTTGATGTGGCGTTATTGCCTAGTCTCAAGTTATTGAAGATATGGATGGAGAGAGGCAGGCAGACAGACAGAGAGAGACAGAGACAGAGAGAGAGAGAGAGACAGAGAGAGAAAGGGAGAGACAGACAGACACACACACATAGACAGACAGACAGACAGACGGACAGACAGACAGACAGGCAGGCGGACAAGCATACTGGTACGTGAACTGTATTGAGATTTCCAGTCCTCAAACATCTAAAACAATAATATAAAAATAAACTTCTCTGAACTTTTACTTTCCGCACTTCCTCAGGCCTGTGACCAACAACATGAAAGCCTCTAAAGTCTGGCTGTCTAGACACCCGGGGTGATGACCCACATTGTGAACTACAAGGAAAGTACAAAAAAAATAGACCTACATATTTAATGGGTGAAAACTCGACCAGACCCTCAAGAAACAGGCAAGAAACACCTGGCCGCGTCAAAACTGGGTGTAAATGCCGAGACCTAGCCGGAAGCCTGCGGGTGGTGAGGGGGTGAAGCGGTTCTTTAGTAAACCCACTACATCTCTCTCCATGTGGTTCCCAGATTGGGCGTTCACTGTGCTCCATATGCCTACATAGTACAGGCTCACGTGCTCCTTGTTAAGATAATACGTCTTTTTTCCTCTCCAGATTTTTCACGTTTCATACAGGCGATTGGAATATATGGCTGGTTCGTTTGAGGCCGTTTTCTCAGTTTAGTCTTTACTGCAGCCCCGTGACTGTTCTTGCTTTCTGCCATTCCACACAACTATTAGAAAGTAAGACATGAAAACACATAATTAAGTTTATTAAGTGTGACAGTTTGGGGGGTTGAAAAGCCCCAGAAGAGAAATTCGGTCAAAGGATAATAGAAAGAATCTGCTGAAGGGAATTTTTAAAAATTCTGCCTGGAACTGTTGATTCAGACCATCCTCACATTCTCTTTCAGCCTGCATTTGTTCATTTTCATTTCATCGGGCAAGAAACGTTTCTACCGAACACGGACAGACAAAGCTAGGAATGTTACACTATAAAATGGAGCGTAGAAAAGGCAAGAGTGAAATTAAAATGTTGTCCTCGCTGAGCGTAATGTTATATATTTATTATGTACCCATAATTTCATTCGAGTATCGCAAAGCGCAATTTTTAAAGCAAATTTAGTTGAAATCTGTGTGTTTCTAGGTTATCTGCTTGTCTCGGATTCGGCATAAGTTTCACAACTCGACCTTAAGTATACAGTAATATAATATTTGTGCTGCTTCGCCTGTTGAACTTCTCATAAGAGTAATAGGAGACGTTCGAACGTACTCTCGATCTCTTCAGGAATTATAAAGGACACGCGCTCAGAGGAATTTTTATCACTGACATAAACCAAGCCATACAGGACTGAATCAGACTGTTTCACGGCGGTTTGGACTGAGACTCAAAAGCCAACAGAAAAAGCTACAGCAGATCGTTCCTACACTCCGCAATTGGCCTCAACAAGACGTTATAGGTAGATGTGTGCCATATTTCACTGGAGGTTTCATGCCATGTTACTTCACGTATGAGTTATGATATGTTCATGTAATAACATGTACCATGTATGTGTTCTTAAATGTTCTGTGGACGTGAATTTCACTCATGTTACAATAAAGTAATTCTTATCTTAAAGTAAAATATTGAATAAAATGAAACACGTTCACTTTTTCCGATCCAGTGGCCATCTGAGTAGCAGCCCTTTGGCCTAAGATAAATAATATAAAGAAAAGGCAAAGAAGAAATTTCTAGCAGGAAGAAAATGAGGGGAAAATATGGATGAAAACTGCAGATCCTGCACAAACCTGCGCCTGTAGGTGCCAAAGAGAAGGCACAGGGGTGTTAACTCTCTCTGTTTCTTTTTCTTTGGCTGAGAAAACTCTTTGATGTTCCGACCACAGGGCAGAATGTTCCCTGATCAGGTTTCACCTGCTGTAAACATGGGATTTCTACTCGGACCTCTTTCCCCCCCCCCCTCCCCCCCCCCATTCACTTTTGGGTTTAACGCAAACTTGATCAATGAACTGCAATGGCTATTAATTAAGACTGACAATACAAAGTCTATGGTGGTGACAGATTGTGTCAAGTCTGTTCCGCTTTGGTTTGAATGCCAGATATAGACTGTATGGTTAAAAGGGAGCTCGCGTACTGGTGAGACGGAAACAAATCTATCTCAGTTGCTCCGGCCCGACAGAACTATTTGGAGTGAACTGACAGACAGAGAGATGTCACGCACGGAGTCAAAACAGACGTAAGACAGAATTGACTCAGTGAGCCATGAGCAAATACTCCAAAGCACAACGGAACGGTTTTTTCACCCGTACATCTGTTAGCGCCAAACGTGTGGGATTCCCAGATAGAGAGAATTATGAGAGGTGCCGGCAATGTCTTTGATGCTCTCCAAGTTGCAGCTCCAACTTTTCAGACAACACTATTCAACCTCCCCGGGGGTCGTAAATCTAAGAGAAAAGGTTCAAAGCAACATTCACATGCCGAGCTGACTTTGTTTGTGGCGTCTTTTGATGATGAAGTACTTAGTGTTGTACACATGATAGAGGAAATGATGACCTCGCGGGGGCTTAAACATGGTATGTGGTAAGTGTCTGGGATAGTCTTTGTAGCAAAAGTAAGCTAACTGAAAATAACTGAAGAGGGGGCCATTCCTGAAATATGCAAGTTTGGGGGATGGATGGGGTTGACCCCCCCCCACCAGCGTATTAAAAGCAACATGGGGTTGGGGTGGGGTAGGGGCTGGGGTAGGAACACCCGATGTTCAGATATTGCAATGCTTAAAAAGGTTTGGTTTTATTTACTTTTGATATTTCATCTAGAAAGTTCAAGGACGATAGAAAAATACAAGTCGAATGTACACTTTGTATCTTAAGAATAATCCACTAGTCCATACAAAAATGATACTTGAAGTTTTAGATATCAAATCCTTGTCATCGATAGTCAAACGTTCTAATGGCGTTCCAGCTTACAAAGAAAGGAAGAGGAGGTGGGTGAAGGGATGGGGGGGGGGGGGGCACAAGCGCTTGAAAAGCGTAGGACATGGGAGGGAGGGGGAATTAAATTTTATATTCGGTTGGTGGGAATGTTATGATGCAAAGAGTGAGTGGGGTCTGTCCAACCCCGACTGTAAAATAGGGTTTTAAAAAAAAAGTATATAGGTCCATTGCCAATGACGTCACAGAGTGTTTTTGTTTTGTACTTCCGACACACAAAATGGCGGGTGGATCAGCTGACGAGCGTAACTTCGAGATATGTCTAAGCGGTTAAAATGCCTGTTGGTTGCATTGCAGTTGACTGTTATAACTGGGGTGGAAAGGATGAATTCAAGCTGGTCAGATTCCTTACCATCCGTGTAAACAAGGGAAAGGAAGTGAAAGAATTGACCGAACGTCTCCCATGTGCGTGTACACACGTGTCATTGTTTACTGTAGCGAACTTTTTTTTAGCTCGCTGCCGATTGGTTCGCGACGCCTGAAGTGCTCGCAGTGCAAATCAGCTAACGAATCAAAATCAATGCTACCATCGCCATGGTTATGCGTCGGTCCTTACAACTAAAATGGCCGATATCCGCAATGGGCTAATAGTCAAAATTGAGCGTTTGTACTTTATTAATGGCCCCTGCGAATCTGGGATAGTCTTCTAGCTAAAGTAGACTAACTGAAAATAACTACAATACAGCAATGTGCGGTTTTCTTGCGACGACAGGGGGGGGGGGGGGTAGGGTGGTCGGAAAGCTGGTCGGAGCTGCTGAAAATGTCAGCGTAACAGCGGATATTTGTGGTCGTTTACCACAGCTTGTTCTCAATCACTGGCTGTAGGTTTAGCCACGGCGTGGGTGCCTCTGTTCTTGCTCAAATCCAGGCAAAGAAAGAATTAAATAAATAGAGGCGAGAACACAGTGGGTGGCGGTTGTAGGTGAGACTTTTGCGGCAACCTAATCCTTGACGTGTATGGTTGTGCTGGATGTTGGTAGCCTGTAGTTGGTTAAGGTACAATACTGAGTACATTATGTGGTATTTTTATAAAAGCGCCAGAAGTATTTTTCCCAACAATTTCTCAAATGTTCATATCATTGCAGCTTCAAAGCGTGCGCTTCGGCTTGTTACTTCAATAGTTTACGGTCATATCTAAAAGTAATGTTTATTTTGCTGAGTGTCAAATCATAATGAATTGTACAAGGGAGTGATCATTATACATTACAATAGTCACGATACAGCCTGCCATTGATGAACATGCGAGCAACTATTCACGTATGGACATGAGAAAAAGTACAGTTTGTAGGTAGGTATGGTGGTGCGGCGTGATTTCTGTTGTAGAACTAAGAAATGGAAGATTTGAAACGTGCTAATGCTAACATTTGACTTTGCTGACACGGTCAAGTTCTCGGAAATTGATATTCACCTCAGAGACCATTAAAATTTGGCTGGACGCACACATGCGACTTTTTTTTAAACTGTAGTAGCGACCCAGTTGCGTCGCATTTTTTAAACTCCTGACGAAGGGGGGGAGGGGTTGGGGGGGGGGGGGGGGGGTTGTTGCCCCGGCCCAAAAATTCTTAGGGCCACAAAATTTCAAAACTAGCGCTCCTCCCCCCCCCCCCCCACACACACACACAGACAGTCTTCCAGTATTCGAACATTCTGTATAGTTTTTCAACATGGCGGGACAAATAAACGTTGCTACGTACTAACAGCCCACGGGTAAAGAGGCGTAATGCCTGCCTTGCCCCGGGTGCTGGTAACCCAGGCTACGCCACTGCTGACGAATGAATGGCAGTGTACAAAAAAAAAAGGGGGTCATTGGCACACTGCAGGGTCAGCGCAAAGGTCTTAAGTTTCATTTTTACAGCGCTGAGGTCAGAGACGGACTTCACAGAATGCACAAGTCAATCTTTCAAGGCATAAAATTAATGCTAAATTAGGCGTTAACCCTCCCACTAACTGCCCTCAGCTGCCCTGCCAGAGCCAATGAAATCTGTTCTCGTATTATATTGTTGGGGTGTCCAGGCCAACGAAAGCTTCAGAACTCAAATTTAAATTTCATGATCACTATTCTCAGCTAAAAATAAACCGGGCAAGGCACAGTACCCCCCCCCCACCCCCACCCCGGCAGAAATTGGATTAAACGTTAACGTAGCACATGGCTGTCTAAAGAAGAAGGGAAAACGGAGAAGGTCTTAATTGTGTTAATCAAAAGTTTCGCTGTTCTCAAGTTTTACTTTTTACAATATAAAAGACTCAGCATTAATGACGTATTTCCACTTGACTAGTGATAACACTCAGACTAAAAGCCGATACCATCAGGTTTATACAGTCAGAAAGTGTTGCAGAACATCTTAAACGACTCAAATAAATTCTATCTGTTCATTTGTGATTGTTGCAGGAATAAACATAGCACTTTTGTTGACTTAAGCTGTCTTCACAGGCCGCCTATCTAGCAATGCCACCGCCTATAAAATGATGTAGTGCGCAGCTGTTCTGCTTCGTTCTGTCTTATCCTGGTAGCTGGAGCGTTCGTGTTTACATTGTCGACAGATACCAGTAGACGTCGCAAAGTTTCATACCAAAACAAGAAAATCGGCTCCGAAGAAACACCGCAGGAAAATGTGATGCCACTGGTGTTGTATTTTCATGCAACCAATGTAACATTATGGATGTTCGTGAACAGATTAGGTTGTAACAAAAACTCGGGTAAATATTATGGCACCCGTGTTGTATTTTCATGCAACCAATGTAACATTATGGATGTTCGTGAACAGATTAGGTTGTAACAAAAACTCGGGTAAATATTATGGCACCCGTGTTGTATTTTCATGCAACCAATGTAACATTATGGATGTTCGTGAACAGATTAGGTTGTAACAAAAACTCGGGTAAATATTATGGCACCCGTGTTGTATTTTCATGCAACCAATGTAACATTATGGATGTTCGTGAACAGATTAGGTTGTAACAAAAACTCGGGTAAATATTATGGCACCCGTGTTGTATTTTCTAGCAATCAGTCAAACATTATGGATGTATTATGAATAGATTAGATTATGTTTGTACTGCACTGTGTGTGTGTAGAAGTGAGGTCCATGGCTTGAACTTACACGTACATTACAAAGATCGTGGGTGTTTGTTCTCTCTGTCTACGTGTGTATGTGTCTCTCTTAGGCCCACCTACTTAAGAAAAGGGAGGGGTCTCGCGTGTAGGTGTCTGTGTGTGTCTGTGTGTGCCTGTGTGTGTCTGTGTGTGTCTGTGTGTGTCTGTGTGTGTCTGTGTGTGTCTGTGTGTCTTGTTGTTGTTTTGTTTGTTTGTTTGTGGTTGTTGCTGCTGTTGTTGTTGTTTGGGGGAGGGAGGTTGATAGTGAATGTACTTAGGTAAAAACACATTCAAGTGCGTGTTAGAGATTAAGAGAGATGGCTGTTGTCACGCTCTTTCTCTCTCTCTCTCTCTCTCACTCTTTCTCTCTCTTTCTCTCTCTCTCTCTCTTTGTCTCCCTTTCTCTCTCTCTTTCTCTCATTAAGAGCACGGTTGTGACCTTTAAGTAAGCCTAAGATCGAAGTTTTCGCTTCAATCCACGAAACTACACCTTTTGTTATTGTTGTTGTTGCGAATCAAAGAAACCATGAAGAAAAATTACTTCAAACTGGATTTTGTCCAAATTGGATGTTTCTACGTAATTTATCATCAGAGCTTGAGACAGTAGACAAAAGTTTCACAATACCTGGTCACGTAGACACGAAGGTTTACATGCTCATTTGTTCACACCGTAAGACAGTACATGGAAGCGATTATTTCTACAGAACACCCGTGATTCGGTTGACGTTCATCTGGGGAATGATGCTTAAAACTTGAGACAGAAGAAAGACAATAGGGCCAGAACACAACAGGTTTCACCTTTCCCTATCACCTCCTGCTGTGGCTCATGGTACTTTTAATAAGCTTGATGGGCGCGCGCGGCACCAGTAAATGTCAAATCTGAATGCCATCATTTCCGCATGCTTTAGTTAGCTATGCGCGCGTTCAGAGAGTGAGCAAAGCACGGTGCGGTTCTTATAGTTGTAAGCTTATAAAACTCACAAACGTTATGAATAAACACAAGATATTTTTTTTTAACACAGAAAATATGTGAGGTCGTAACAAGCCTTGAAGCAAAAGTCAAAATGTAGCAACGAGGCAAAGTTGCATGTTGCAAAGCCTTGCATAATAATTTTTTTTTTTAACACAGAAAATATGTGAGGTCGTAACAAGCCTTGAAGCAAAAGTCAAAATGTAGCAACGAGGCAAAGTGGTATGTTGCAAAGCCTTGCATAATAATTTTTTTTTTAAAGAAACGATTCCATAGGCCATATCTGTAATATTTTTTACACAAGGCTTTGCAACGTACAACTTTTTCTTTTTTTCACATTTTGACTGTATGAATAAACACGAGTGTTTAAGACTTTCTAAGCCATACTTGAACTCTTTCGGAATAATGAACTCTTGATTTTACTGCTGTAGAAAATGAAAGTGTGGAATCAAAACTGTAGACTACTGTGGAAAGACTGTCATAGCCACAAAAAAATGATCTTCGCCTACATTCCACCCCTCCCCCTAACCCCTACCCCCTACCCTAGGTACAAGCTTGGTTCATCAGCCTTGTCTCTGCCAAACCAAACTTTTGAAAAAAGAGCTGCAATCATAAACTATTAGAAAACCATCCCTCCAGTTGCATGAGGGAAGTTGTGCTCTTTCAAACTTAAAACATTCATTTTCTCATTTTCACATTCTTGTGACAATGGTAGTTGTGGTCTTCAGTAATGTGGTCTTCAGGGGTGGTCTTCAGAGGTGGTCTTCAAATGTTTCCTTCAGAGGTGGTCTTCAAACATGAAGTGTAAGTCAGATTCTGGTCTGATTTGACAAGTTCTAACATTTAATGGCATGGCCGTAACAAACGTGTGCATGTGTGTTGGGGGGTGGGGGAGGGGGGCAAGGCAAAATGTCAGCTTGATGTGTCAGTTGGTGTGAAGAGGAACTGGAGATCTCACTGAAATGTAACCACGTGCATTTTGATACACAAGAGCTTTCAACGTACAGCTTGGGCGGGCCCCGTGAAGTAACCGTGGTTACTTGTACAAGAACCGAACAACGGTTCCAAGTACTAGATCTTTGGAGCCGGAATCACTATGGCGACCCACTCAGTCGCTGTGTGTGAGCAGGGTGGCGTTTTTTTTTAGCATATTACTTTAATTCCATTGCTTATTATAATCTGCCTAGTGCCCTATCATCATGATATATGTATATTAGAATATTCCAGAAACACGGAGAGTTTCTACCCTTGTCTTTCACACTTAATTAATTTCAGGGACTGTTTCAAATGTCCACGTCAGGGATCCCTGTAGGTTTCCTGAAAAATGTTTCTATCGCTGTTTTCTGTATAAAAATCCGTGGTTACTGCCATTGCCCGCCTGTCTGTCTGATTAAGTGGCTGATAAATGGTGATTATAACAATTAGGGATTATAAGTTGTCTCCGCGACATTCATTTCCCGCTTGTCTTGATAACGATACTGAAACGAAAGCGTTGCGATATACATCAGTTCTGAATTCATATAGAATTAAACATTAAAATCTCCCCACATCTGAAGTATGTTTAATTACCACGAGCAGAATGGACGAGCCTACGCCCTGGAATACAGAACTGTGCCTTTCTAGGCATCTTGATAGCTTATCTTTGTTTTTAAAACAAAACCTGGACAGGAAAAAGCTAGGAATATTTGACTACAAAACACGGCGGGGAAAACATACGAGTCAATTTCGAAAATTGTCCTCGCCGAGCAAAATACAGATATATATACCGAAATATCAGTTTGCTTTGTATTGTTTAGGTTTTATTTCTCACGCGGGGTTCCGCAACATACAACCTTTTCTTTTTGCCCAATTTTGACTTTGAGATATATATACCGACAATTTCACTCCTTCATGGCAAACAACATTATTTATACGTAATAAAGGCGAAAACTGCTTGTTTCTGCATGTGGTTGTCTCGCAGTTTTGCAGCTCGTTCTATACAGTTGATTATAGTGATATATCGCTGGGAGAGTCCTTGATGCACGAGATTGTTCACAAATGTACAGGACTATCAAAATTTCAGCAAAGCACCTATAGAGAGGAAACACATGTTTTCATTTTATAAAGTTATAGATTCTACTATTTGTTCTGGCTACGAATTCCTACAGTCAGATTCCGTGAAATCACATCAACCTACAACTGCTACATTATTCAGTAATAATTTCTTTCTTTCACCAACACAAAAATAATAGTCCTGAAATTCAACCGACGGAATTTTATAGCGTTGCACCCAAAACATGTGAGATGTAGATCTGAATTGCTCTGAAGTTTTACCCTATCCTTTTTCACATTTGCTAATGTTATCGCGCACTCACGCCCTGTTCCTCAACATTCACACCTTCAGCTATCGTAAATAATGACGTCACAGTCGTGCTATGGAGAAACATCGTATACGCCAACGCAGAACTTTACAGAAGACGTAAAAAACATCTCATGTTGCGCCTTGCAGTATTCTGCGGTCACATTCCATTCTCTGATGGTCAAAAGAAGTTGTAACTGCTTTTGTCCACAGCATCCGCTTCGCTCCGCTATCTTTACGGACAATGCCATAAGAAAAAGTAAACACTCTTTTGCCTCTGTGTACTTGTCCACAGCATCCGTTCCGATCCGCTCCTCACCGCTATAGAGGCAAAGAGTGTTTCACTTTATCATGCGTCATTGTCCGTAAAAATAGCAGATCGGAGCGGGTGCTATGAACACGAGAAATAAGTCGTACTAACCTACAACCCAGAATAAAAAAAGATAGAACACATTCTGTTCTATGAAAAGTTTAATGATGATAAAAAGTGAATTAAGCCCAGATTTTTACCGAAACACAACAGATAAATCTCCCCCCTGTCTCTCAACTCACTCGCTGTTTCAACACCAGATGGAAATTCTAGTACTTTCTCCCTTTATATCGAGCTCTGTGCAATGGCGTAGGTAGCGTTTCATCCCACTCTTTGTGTTCAAACTTCTAACCTGGGGAGTGAAGCGGGAGGGGGAGGGGGGGGGGGCAAGACAAGCACAAGTTGATGAACATGGGAGATAAACCAAAAAATACAGAAACCAAAGCGATTTCCAGTTTAGCTGAAGTGATTGGAATCTTCATGACTTACTCCCTGCAGGGTCTGAAGACAGAAATACGAAGGTAGATAACTCTGAAAGAAAGACGGTTTTGGGGGGGGGGGAGGGGGGGGGGAGGGGGGGGGGGACTCTGGCTAGCTCTTTAGTATCCCATTCGCGAACTTGATGCAGCAGCTGGTATGGTTCTCACAACTGCCCGAAAGTAATACATTGTCACGATGAAAATCTTCAGCATGATAGTAGCACAATTCAGACTTAACATTCTTGGCGAAGTGGAATAGAACAATGTAGTTGGGTGCTTGGCAATGAGAGGTTAGCGGACCCGAGGCAGAAATGAAGTCTTAACTGGCAGTTTGGCCAGGAGATGAGTTCGTGTCTCTTACATGTTTCTTGGAATCCAATCCAGACAAGAGACCGTGACAGAGGGTCTTTGCTGCAACGTTTTTGTCCAGCATCATATTCACTACATTTAAAGGGTTTGATTCAAAACAGAAATTTTCCAAAGATGCTATCATCATGTTATCTTCCTATCATATTTTTGCAACTTTATCTCGAACCACTGATTTATCTGTTATTTCACACGTTAGAACTGGGGACACTGTCCAAAATCACCTTCCTGACCATGACCTTCTTTCAGTGTCATAATTCTCTGGCATGGGTGTATTTCCTGTGATTTATATCTTCAAGCCTGTCACATTCGTGCCTTGATAGCTCGCAGTTCGTAACTCATAACTCAAGCGGTTAGTTCTCTACAATGCCTCAGTCTACCGGGACTCCAAAATAAACTATTTGGATGTCCACCAGCATCAGCGAGTCTGCCGTCCTCTGAGAAGAGCAATTTATCCTAGGACTGTTGTTAGTGTGAGACACCTTGATATATAGAGCTGTAGTTGTCAGAGTCAATGCTTGCAAACAGAGAAAGATACAGAACGATCGTTTTTACCCTCCACAATTCCCCTCAACAAGATATCATAGCTAGATGTGTGCCATATTTTACTAAGGTTCCATGAAGTACCAGACATGTTACGTGGAGTAACATGTCTGGTACTAAGGTAGGATAATAAATACCTATATAATATGTTAGATGTGTGTACCGGGATGTGTTCTTAAACGCACTTTGAAAGTGAATTTTTGTCATGGGATTAAGAAACGTGATTTTTATCTTATTTTATCTGTTTGTTCAGTATGTCAGGTTTAGCTATCTGCGGTCTATGCATGATGGAGAAACTTCACTCTTCATCATCTCGGTTACAAAGAGCAAGACGGGGGAACCGCAAGTAATGTGCGGCAAGTGTAGGATTCCTGTTGGCAAATTGGAAGTCTACAAAACTGAGTTCATCCAGGACAAACTTTTAATTTGAATTGGTTGGCAACAACAATGACAGCTGGTGAGATGGAAGTGAGTGTACTCTGGACAACCACAATAAAACTAGTTGCCAGGGAAACCATATCACATTCCAGAGAGAAAGCAGCAGCTGCTGTTGTTGGAAAGAAAATCTCAGCTTTCCTGCAATTCGGAGAACGTTGGCCATCGTGGGATCTGGTACGGTAGTGCGCGTAAAAAACCGCCAAATATCTTCTTTGACCCTTTGTTGTCCACGCTCGTCAAAGGCACATCTGTTAAATATCAACATTATTTGGTACGATGTCATCACGATGAGGAGGTTTTGTGGTGTACTATTACACGCTATGTCAGATATACAAGCCATTGACATGTGTACGATGAAACCTTCCACTGCTCTGGGCCACAAACCGCCCGGTGATTCCCAAGAGGAATTCGTTCTACAACATATGCATTAACCCTTTGACGACTGAGACTGTGAAAGGCAGATTTGCCCAAATCCGCTTTCATTAAGCTCCACTTATTTCAGTTATTTTGAATGGTAAACATGAATCTAAATCAGGCTATTGATTTGTATTTAAAAGTTAGTAATGTAGAAACAAAACCCGAAACTGATGGAGCAGAAAGGAGTTCACGGCAATGCTGTTTCAGTATTGAGAGGGTTAAATATCTCGCCACAGACCACAACAGAAATACAAAAACCTGAATTGTGATCACACGACGATGTATCTCAGCTCGTTCTTGTCACATTAAAATTAATTTATCAGTTGTTGTTTTTTTCTTCCTTCCGCATAGTTGACAATTCTAGACTTGTGACCATTTGTTCTGTAGAACATGGCCTTGTTTTCCTTCAGGCTATGACTCTAAGCTAGAGACAATGTCGTAACTATGTGACGTAATACGCCAGATAGCCTAGGCTTTCATGAGGCTTGGGTTAGTTTGTTTAAAAGCTTTTAGCCAATCAGAAATCAGTCATCATGCAGTGACTTTGGCTGAGAACAAAATGAATAACACATTGTCAGGAACTCGACGTGGGTAAATATGGGTCAGTATCGAGTAAATGTGATAGGTCGTGGAATGGAAATCCTAACTCATCTCTAAATGACCTTTCGTTACACACCCCACTGGAAAATCTAATTATTAGATATCTATGTTTAGATGTGCTCTAAAGGATCACCTCATCGTCGACGAAATATATAATGTTGTCATCCGTAAATGTGCACATCAAAACGCAGTTCATACCAAATTGTGCAAGATTTTAAATAACGATCTTTGTTAATTGTTATTGGAATCTTTCAGAACTTCCATGCAAAAAAAAAACAGATTTTGTCTCACAGTCGAGTTCGGGGGGGGGGGGGGGGGAACAATGACTTACATAGTGAGGTAGGCGTGTAAATTTCATTTGTATTTGTATTTGTATAACTCTTCAAACCCATTTTGGGATATTTGCCTTTGTGCCATTGCAGCCCAGTTATAACTGGAGCAGGCACGTATACAAATACATACATAAATTTCATGTCATACAAATATGATAATGATTCAGTTTCTTATAAGTCTTGAAACAAGTTAACTCCACTTCTACATAATAATTTATCCTCCTTGTGAATGCTCGTTGAACACTGACGGCAAAATATCCACTGTTTTGGAGCATCAGCAATGCAAAAATCACAGTAAACGACAGAAAATATGTAAAGTATTGGTACTGCCCTAATAATAATATAAGTATTCTTTTCCATAATGGACATTCCATAATATCGATAGCTAGAAAATTATTGTATCGATCCAGGCTAATTACAAGTGAGTACCCTGCGCCGTCTTTCACAGCCAAATACCCCACAGCCAATGGTGCTGATTTTTCCCATAACGCTGTTTACACGGACGGCCATATCCTTCAAGTGCTGTCGTGGCCTTTCAACCACTTTCAGACAACAGGTATTTCTCCAGATGTGCTGTGTAAGCTGATTCTGTCTGGTCTAGTAATGCATTGGCAACAACAAAAATCCACTCCAACAATCCAATCTGCAGATTGGACATGTGGATGTTGAAGTGGGCTTCTCCCGACCCGCTCTCTGACTTGATGAGCTGCGTATGGACAAATTTCATAGACCTCCCCTCACAACGACAACCTATCTATCTATCTATCTATCTATCTATCTATCTATCTATCTATCTATCTATCTATCTATCTATCTATCTGTGTGTCTAACTGTCTATCTATCTATCTATCTATCTATCTATCTATCTATCTGCCTGCCTATCTATCTATCTATCTATCTATCTATCTATCTATCTATCTATCTATCTGTGTGTCTAACTGTCTATCTATCTATCTATCTATCTATCTATCTATCTATCTATCTATCTATCTATCTATCTATCTATCCATCTATCTGTCTGTCTATCTAACTTTCTATCTATCTATCTATCTATCTATCTATCTATCCATCTATCTATCTATCTATCTATCTATCTATCTATCTATCTATCTGTCTATCTATCTATCTATCTATCTATCTATCTATCTATCTACCTGTCTGTCTATCTAACTATCTGTCTATCTATCTATCTATCTATCTATCTATCTATCTATCTATCTATCTATCTATCTATCTATCTATCTATCTATCTATCTATCTCTCTATCTATCTATCTATCTAACTATCTGTCTGTCTATCTATCTATCTATCTATCTATCTATCTATCTATCTATCTATCTATCTATCTATCTATATATCTATCTATCTGTCTGTCTATCTATCTATCTGTCTATCTATTATTTATCTATCTATCTATCTATCTATCTATCTATCTATCTATCTATCTATCTATCTATCTATCTATCTATCTGTCTGTCTGTCTGTCTGTCTCTGTCTGTCTATCTATCTATCTATCTATCTATCTATCTATCTATCTATCTATTTGTCTGTCTGTCTGTCTGTCTATCTATCTATCTATCTATCACTTATTTCTCTGTTGGTCTCTTGTTGCTTGTTGCTTTATAATGCCAATATTTTGTATGGTGGAAATAAATATTCGTGTATGCATTTGTTTGTCTGTCTGTCTGTCCCTGTCACGCTAGTATGTATGGTACTGAATGTGCAGTGATTTTCTAGTATGAACCTTCAAGAGCAATTTCCACTGAGCTTTTGATTCTCCCAGTACAAAAGCCGCTTCCTCTATTTAAACCACTGTTATTGCCTCTATTAAGTTGATTCATAGCACAGTTCCTGTCATGCCCTGTCAGCTCTGACTGAGCTGTGGGGGAAATTTAGTGTTTGTCTTCAATGCCAGTAGAATGTTGCAGAATTTCGTGTCAGGACAGCCAAATTGAGATATATACGGTTTTCTAGTTCATCATTTCTCCTACGCTTCCTGTCCCTTGTAATATGACTCATGTGTACAATGAATAATAATAATATGCCCTTTACAAACAGTTATCAGGAAGTGCCGAGTACATGAGGCAACGAGAGACTTGAGGTAGGTCAGAGCGGGGTTTGGTGCAAGGTTATAATAGGACGGGGGGGGGGGGGAAATGGTGGCCTTTTTATAAGAGAACACTGTATTTTTTGTATCAAAGTGTCTAGCGAGACCAGGATTCTGGTCTTGGGAGAACAAGATCCTGGTCTCTCTAGATTCGGGGCTAGGGAGACCAAGATTTTGGGAGGAGTTCCGAATGCGTTCCATAACTCGACAAGTGCATAGGCATTGTCAGATTGATATGTAACGACGTGAGGGTCTAGATCTAGTCAGTTTGTATTATCGAGGCCGTAGGCCGATGTTCGTATGGGCAGTAGTCAGACTGACATATCAGGTAAAGCCGCCGGGGTAGCTATGTACTGTTTTCACTCGGGCTATGAAACGCATTCGGAAGTCCTTCAATGACAGAGTTGCCGCCATGGCCAGGGCTGGATGCTGAGGCCTGTGAGGTGAAGAGAGATTTAAAAAATCGAGAAGAAAGGATCCGGCGTAGACATGCTCACTGGCCGGGAAAAATCTTGGTCTCCCTAGCCCCGAGTCTAGAGAGACCAGGATCTTGGTCTCTCTAGCCTCTTCCTTTTTGTATTTGTTTTTGTATTTGTAAACTAGTTTAATCCCATTTGGGAAATTTGCATATGTGTCATTGCACCCAGTTACAACTGGAGCAGGCATGTCGTCGCCACAGTGCAGCGCCAGTCGGAGGTTTTGTTGTTGTTGTTGTTGTTGTTGTTATTTTTTGGGGGGGGGGAGAGATGAGGGAGGAGAGGGGGATAGTGGTAGGAATGAATTTTAGTTGATTTTGCTCGGGCAGGGGCCTGTACGGCCTGCTCTTTTCGATTTCCAACTGCCAAGGTATCTCTAGCGTGCATAACGTGCACACGGACCCTCCGAATTTTTTCATCCTTATCCGAGAAGACTAGGTACTCGATCCTACCCCCAATAGGGTCAGGGACACGAAAATATGAGAAAAATCCCAAACTTCCAACATGCCTGCACCGGCCGGGTTTTGAACCCGGGACCCTTGGCATGAGAGGCGAGCACCTTGCCTCTAGACCACCTTGTAGGTTTACCCTCTTCTAATCCCCCCCCCCACTTTCCCCCATGACATACCCAACCAGCGACCCTACCGAAATCTGGAGCGAAGCGAAGGATTGACGTCAAATTTGCTCATAGGAATGACGTGGTTCCTACGTAGATCCGATGTCTACGAATTCCCCTCCAACGTCAGTTTGATGTAAGAAACCCGCCCCATGGCAATCTTACCAATCGTATGGAAATCTACATCGGACTGACATAGGATTGCTGGCTAGATAAGAAATCGGATCGCGGAAATGTTTAGACGTTGGAATATTTTTTTTTCTCTGTTTGAAAGTCTGGGTATTACAGATCCCAAGAAATATCAGTCAAAATTATGACCTAGGGAGATCAACACAGAGTCAAAGTCTGAAGAAGGTCACGCCACATTAAATGCGTATTCTCGTATTCATCCACTCCCGCAGGACACGACAAATACGCATTTCCCCAGTGTGAAATAAGGAAAAAACAACAAAGATATGGCGTATCTGATAATCCTGTAATTAACAGGAACTTAAAGTGAGTCTGTCAGCAACACCACCATCAACATCATCATAGCTAAAACGTGAGAATTACAGATAGATAACTCTGCCCAACCTAAATTATCCCTCTTTGCCATTCTGTTACTCCACTGGTTTGCATAAAGGGAAGTTTCATTTCATCTCTTGCCTGATAAATGATTCATTTACTAGCGCCTGCGATACTAGCAGTTTCAATATCATTCACCCAATGGGCCGTCCATAAGGTATGGGCGGTGCCTCAATGTTTTAAAAGTGTACATGTGTGTGTGTTGGGGGGGGGGGGGACGATTCTGTCAAGCGTACTGGCCCTTTTCAGTTCTAATCACGTATTAAATTTATAAAGTTCAGTTTTATTTTTATTTATTTTTCTTCGAAAAAGTTCTAGGCGAATCAGAAAACGAAATTCAGGCAATGTTTTTTATGAAACAGTGAAATAATGCGTGCAAATTTCTGTATTTACATTTTCAGACTATCAAGGCTTATTGTGGACATTCAACATTTGAATGGCGGCACGCTAGTAAATGAGGGAAGGGAAGTTGAAGCCAGGAGTATGAAAAGCGTATAGACCCTTTTCATTTACCGTCCTCCATATCACGTGATTTGCAAACAAAATGGCGGCGTGCCCCACTTGTAGGGCGGAAGCGGTGGACAACGGTCGATCGAACGATGCCATCCTCCCGTTACGTGCTTGTTCTGGCATAAAAATGCAGCTTTGCTCAGACTGTGCACATATTCAGATGCCATCACTAAGGCAAGTTGAGGTTTTTGCCCTACACGGTGCTTTTCGAAGCCATGCGGCTCCCCGCAAACAACCGTAACGCGGAAGTGACGCAGAAGAATAGGGGTCTGAGTTTGAGTCTGAGCTTGAAGAAAGCACGTCGACCCGGAAACGGGAATACCGTATGGTACTAGAAATTAGCGAGGCGATAGACAGAATGTAGCAGAATGTCAGGACAGTGGGAGATTCTGCCAGAAGCGTCCGTCAACCACCCGGTACAGGAGTCGGGGGGAGACAAAAAAAACAACAACTGGGTGGCTACGTTAACGGCAGCCGTAACTTTTATTTTTCCCTTATTCTTACGGCCAGCACATACTGATGGCGTAGATTACAATCAGCTGACTGCCGTAAACATGATTATAGTTACGGCTCTCGGGTGCAGCAACAGGCAAGCAGTCTATGTCTAACACTGGTGATCGCTGTACTGTATCAATAGTAGTGGTGGCTACGGCAGCTAGAAATTAGTAGGATGAGACTATGCAGAGGACAGCACGCAAATTAACATGAACTATATTACCAGTAGATCTATAAAGTAGTATAATGGTCTCAGTCCTTATAGTAGACTAAGAATTAGTGGTATTTTACTTCGAGTGTACAGCACATCATGAGTGCCAAATCAGAAGTACAGGAGAATGCGTGACCGCTGCTAGTATTCGCATAGCAACATCAATAATTGTCTGTGGGCAGGTGTTTCCACTCATGCTATTATTATGACGATCATAGAGCGCTATATTGCTGAACATTATGTGTGTTTGTGTACATAGGCTCTTTCGTAATTCGCGCAAAGCATCCGCTAATTGTTGTCTACGTCATCAGTTTGTGGGTGCCGTAAGAATAAGGTCACAAATTAAAGTTACGGCTGCCGTAAACGTAGCTACTGCAAAAAAAACAAAAACGCCAAAAATTTGAGCTTACGGGCTTCATGGACGGCCCCTAATGTAAATAGAAAATCTGAGAGGGCCAAACCAAGACAATCCTGTACACCAATTCGACAATGTGGTGAAAAACTCCATTAGCAAAGGTGCTTGGCCAGCAACACAATCCCTAGCTGATAAACGCTATCATGCATCTAAACAAAGGCACGCCCTGCTCTGCTGAGTAGCTTTGATGCTTCTGTTTTCATGCGTAGTTTCCGGGTACAGGAGTCCTTGTCCAGAGTGTCCTCCACCAGAGAGTGCAGAGAGTATAGATATATAGAGGGGGTTCATTTCCGCCAAACACGAAACTAGGTCGCTGCGGTAAACAAGAAATTGAAGAATAGAAAGAGACCGCCTTCACCAAAGATAGTGTGCATATCTGTTTTCTGTGGTTTGTTCATATTTTTGGGCTGATTGAAACTATTTGAAACCGTTTGTAAGCTCTTACTCCCGTGGACATGCACAAACGGATATTGTTTACCGCAGGGACCTACTTTCCGCTCCATGCTAACAGTGGCTTCGCAGAGCTCCCCGTGTCTCGCAGTGCAAATTGACCAATAGTGAATCCGCTCTCTATATATTATATACTCTCTGGTTCCAGAGTTCCGTATGTACTTTAACCCTTTTGCTACCAGGGGAGATTGACTGAATCTTGATCAGTTTGAACTGCAAATGTAATTTGATATCTGTACCTTGCACTGACCTGGAAATATCCACAAAGTATTATCGGCACAGCCGTTCTCACTGGTCCTGATACCACAGCATTGAAATATTAACTATGGCGGTATAACGGTTTGTTTGTTTGTTGTTGTTGTTTTTGCACGTGAATACAGCTTTGTTTAATTTGGGTTTACATAAATAAGCGTTCCTCTCCCCTATCTTGATTTACATTGTTTTATACACAATGACAACTGAATGCTGCACAACAACAACAACAAAAAAGGACGAAAACAAAAAGAAAATCTGAGAGAGTATTATTTTCCGGAGGAGCTCTCTAGCTGTGGATTCACAAAACGTTTTAAAACACGTACTCCTAGCTCAAAAAACTTGGCGGACGTACGCGCTTGTAACAAAATTCTTAAAATACAGGACATTGCGAGCCTGCACATTAGAACAAGTGCTTGTAAAGATAAAAGGAAAATGCACAGATTGGTGCAGGATGAGTTAAATATACAAAAACTTCTGAGTAATACATGACCGTCCGGCTGTCACGTCAGAACATTTGGTGGAAATAATGACATTTGCAAATGTTGGTCTGATATCTACAGAGATCTGAGAACCCCTTACAATTTTCTTTAAAAGCCAAGGGAAAACGAGAATTGGTGCTATGCTGAAATACGTGCAAAAATATGATGACAGATGAAAAGGAAATGAACAGGGTCGGGAAAATCATCAGTGAAAAGGTTGAGTACAAAGTGCAGAGGATGATGATGATTATAATATGAGGAGGATGACGACGACGATGATGACGAAGATGATGATGATGATGGTGATGGTGATAAGGATGCTGATGATGATGGTGATGATGATAAAGATGGTGATGATGATAAAGATGGTGATGATGATGATGGTGATGATGATAAAGATGGTGATGATGATAAAGATGGTGATGATGATGATGGTGATGATGATAAAGATGGTGATGATGATAAAGATGATGATGATGGTGATGATGATAAAGATGGTGATGATGATAAAGATGATGATGATGGTGATGGTGATGATGATGATGATGATAAAGATGATGATGATGATGATGGTGATGATGATAAAGATGATGATGATGGTGATGATGATAAAGATGATGATGGTGGTGATGATGATGATAAGGATGCCGATGATGATGATGATGATGGTGATGATGATGATGATGATGATGATAAAGATGATGATGATGATGATGGTGATGATGATAAAGATGATGATGATGGTGATGATGATAATAAGGATGCCGATGATGATGATGATGATGGTGATGATGATGATGATGATGATGATGGTGATGATGATGATGATGATGATGATGATGATGATGATGATGATGATGATGATGGTGATGATGATGATGATGATGATGATGATGATGATGGTGATGATGATGATGATGATGATGGTGATGATGACGATGATGGTGATGATGATGATGATGATGATGATGATGATGATGATGATGATGATGATGATGATGATGATGATGATGATGATGATGATGATGATGATGATGATGATGATGATGATGATGATGATGATGATGGTGATGATGATGATGATGATGATGATGATGATGATGATGATGGGTTTGGGAAGAAATATGAAGAAAATGAAAAGAGATAGAAACGTAGGAGGACAGGCAGACCTAAATATGATGATGCAAAGCAGAAGTGCGACAGAAGATTAGTATCGCCCTAAATTAGTCTCCAAACCAGTACGATCACAGTACCAATCATTTCGACCAATCGCAAGCTCAAATTCTTGCTCACTCGTGCCGGCTCCTCGTGGATCAAAAACGTCGCTGAATCATACAGTAAGAGTAACTGTCAGTAGAGCCCTGGTACTGGACCTGTCTGGACGGGGCCCGGGGCCGCAACTCGGACACACATTAGTTGGACAAAAACAGCGGTTACCGAGTACTGGATCCGTGGAACTGGAACCGATGTACCGACCTATTATCACTGGGTGTGTATGAAACAATGAGCTTATTGGTATAACATAGCAGGTTGTTGTCGATTAAAAGGAACTAAAAATTGGGGCTATACTCCCAACCCCCTTCTAAATGAGTTTCCATGACAATATTAGTTCTTCCCTTCCCCCACCTCCCTCTCAAACCCGCTTGATCCCGTGTTTGGCGGTCTCATTTATTTCGCCAACTCGGAAGTGTCCAGAAGTTTCTTCTTACAGCTTGAGAGAGTAAAGGAACTCGACAAGAGACAGCTACCGGTTCAGACTGTGGGTATCCAGTACCCCGTAGTTACCGAAAGGTTCGGTTCTTTGCCAGCTCTACTGTCTAGTCGGTCTGGACATGCTCACTGGCCGGTATGAAGTGAAGACAGAGCAGAATGTGAGTAAGGGCTGCCGGCCCTGGGGGCAGAGACCGCATGTGGAAATTGCAAGCAAAAGATTAGATTTTGGGGGGGGGGGGGGGGCGGAGCATATTGAAGAGTAAAGTGTGTGTGCGTGCATGCGTGTGTGTTTGTGTTCACGCGCACGTGCATGTTTGTTGAGGTACATGGGAGAAATGCTGAGGTGTGCCAGTTTTCCCTGCCAACCGTAGACAAGCCAGGGAGTGAGTAGGGAAGCCAAACTTTGCAGGGCGTCTCGCCACGTCCTTCGTGCTGAGAACACACAAACGTTTAATGTCAAATTACTCAGGTTTAAATACGAGTTGATGACCCCGGGAATGCAGCGTGCTCCTGTCCCAGAGAAGATTAACAAATCGTGTAGCTTAAATTACAATGGCATTTCAGCAGATTGTTCATGATGAGTCGCCCCCTGGAATAATCTGTTCTTACAGCACTTGAAAATCATGTAAATTTGGACTCGCCCTGAAATGGCAAGGATGGGTCCACGTGCACTAGTGGCTATCCATAAACTATGTACAGTACACCCGATTTTGGCCATTCCCTCCCCCCCCCTCCCTTTTTCTCCATGTAATATGCTTTTGAAGAGCTTGGCAGGGACTCTCCTATAGCACGAGCGCGGCCATCACAGTGGTGAAGGCCCATGACGAGGCCTTGATGTTTGAAAAGTTGAAGCGGAATTTTGCATGGGAGGTTGTTCTGGTTGTTGTTGTTGTTGTTGTTTATTTCATTAGAAATATGATTTTCATATTTGTGAGTGTGCATGAGAAAACCCACAATAAGTCGGCAACATGACATTTTGAGTTCTGTACATATAATAAAAGACAAGACATTTCTGATAAATTGAAGTCAGTGACCCCCCTAAAACAAGATTTTGAGAAAACGGCATTATTTTAATTATATAAGTGACAGCAGCTAATTGACCAAGTAATATTGGAGTTATTGATGTTAGGAGACCGTAGTCTAATTACAAAGCCTTTATAGAGATCATAGTGAGTAGTGTTCACTGCTCATCTACAGTTTACCCTATAACATGCCACGGTCCCCCAAACAAGAGCCATGTTGAAAGTTTGTGTCGGACCCATATTTTCACTTCAAAGCCGTTTTTCTCAAAATCAGCTCTGCCGACTTATGCCGGGTTTTCTCATGCACACTCACATTTAATAAAGCAAGAACTTAATTTTCTGAAAAAGAAGGTAAATAAAACCAAACCATTACAAATCATTATCATAATTGACAAGCTGCACGCATGGTGCCCAGAAACGCCCCCTTCCCCACATACAGACACTCTAACACACCCTACCCCATCAAGCTTTACCCCCTAGCCTACCTACTTCATGGGTAACCCCCATTTAACTTCAGGCAGATGTTGACCCACAACTGCGGTATATTTCCATGCTTTCAAACACCGATACAGGTCCAGGAAGTACAATGTAAATCTCTACGCCTGGAGAAACGTCATCATGAAAATTGATACACGGTGCACGCGCTGGGTGACGTGGTTGGCTGGCAGTTTCTCTTATGACTGATAAAAGAAAACTTCTTTTGTCTTTTGGCACGGGCGATATTTTCGAATAGATTATTGTTTATCCAACTTGGAAAAAAGTGCCGCTTTTTGTAACAAATGTCATATCTCACGTACACATCACTATGTACTCTCTGGTGAAGAAACTATAGAGATTAAACTTAGACGTCGTTTCTTTTGGCTTTTCTTCAAGCCGATGATTAAATACCACTATGGTTTAAACGGATTGTCACTGTCACAGAAACATATGCAATGACACATAAACTCATGGACGTGGCAGAGTTGGAAGCAAGGAAACAGGTTATACCCTTTGGAATCCCAAACCCTTTAGTTGGTATGTGAAACAGAACCTCAAGCGTGGTGACGACACTCTGTTATAAATGATCAATTTGCTGACAAAGGTAAGTCTAAAACCTCCACGGCGATGCTGTGAATGTGGCTGTTGTCCACATGCCAGTAATCTGACGCCCGTGATGAAACAACGAAACAAGAAGCCAAAATGTCGCACGAGCCAAGTGAAAAAAGAAACGTCTTTCACTCCTATGTATTTTTCCACTGTTGCCACTTGTTGCAAGTGGTATGCACAAAAAACTGAAGGCAGCGCGCATGTTTGAGGCGCGCACGAATTGTCGATGCTATGTTTATATCCAGGCGTGCCCCTGAAATCATGTACATACGTCTGAGGTGCCTTTCTGACATTCTCGTATCGCAGAGAATGATTGTGTCTATTTATAATCATAACAAGACCTACAGTGCTGAAGGTCCAAAGGTAATGAATATATAAATAAATAGATCAACATTACGTCTGAAAAGAAGATTGTTACAATACACAGACTTTTTATACTTTTGCTTCCATAGTTCAATTGCAAGTCACACTGCTGTACTAAAATAACAAAAATTATATCTGAGACATGCCAAAGCTTTGGAGCATTACAAGAGCTGAAAAACACGACAGCCATCAATATTTGAAACTGAATGATGTTCCCTTTGGCCTCTTACTGGCCAATTCGCAGGCTGCCATTATTCATCGTCACTGGCCTGGATTCTCACGAATTGGAGCCAGGTCACCATAACACACTGCAAGCTCGCGTTCATTAGAGGAATGTGACACTGCCGGTGATAGCATGTTTGCTGAATGCCAGCTAGTGCTACAGAAAGCGGGTTTTCTCTGTCATCCTTTTCAAAATGAGAGAACTATTTTCTCGCGTTAAAGCAACACACCGACTTCTCTTCCATAAGCTAAGAGAATATTAATTATGTTAAGATACGATTTTTTAATTTAAGGAATTTTTAATTAAGAAAATTTCTAAATCTCCAGTCTCTGGACAGATAAAGTTTCGCCATAATTTATCATCTTATCTTAGAGCCCAGGCACAGTGGTTTCAGTTTGGTTTCGTATTCGGCTCGTCTTCAGCAGCTTTGCAATAGAAAACTAAACGAGACGAAAACGGAAACACTATACGCTCCAAGTCCAAAAGGCTCTGTGAAGGTTTTGACACTTTCCCGGCTGGTCGAAAAGACGAGACTGGCGTCATTAGGCAGTCCTGCCAAAAGCGAGACGAAATCTAGGCCACTGTGTGCCAGATCTAAAGTTACATAATTAATTAAGTGTGATGGTGCAGGCTGGGGTAACAAGCCAAGTTTATATATAATATCAGTACGCTACGCAGCCATTCTTCTTGATATGGAACCAAAAGAACGCTCTAAAATGCATATTTTTATAAAGGTTAGCAGAACACCATTGGCTATTTGAGGTCAAGATTTCACTATCTACCATAGCAGTGTCAGTAAACAGCAATACTGCCACCTGCACTTCACTAGGTAAAATTAAGAGGTAATTTTCGTTAAGGTTTTCGATCACGTCTGAGTTGACGGATGGAGCATCTAAAGAACTATTGTTACTGATTTAGTTGTTGATTGTTGTTGTTGTTGTTGTTTGTTGTTGTTGTTGTTGTTGTTGTTTGTTGTTGTTGTTGTTTGTTGTTTGTTGTTGTTGTTGTTTGTTGTTGTTGTTGTTTGTTGTTGTTGTTGTTGTTGTTTGTTGTTGTTGTTTGTTGTTTGTTGTTGTTGTTGTTGTTTGTTGTTTTTGTTTGTTGTTTGTTGTTGTTGTTGTTTGTTGTTGTTGTTGTTTGTTGTTGTTGTTGTTGTTGTTGTTGTTGTTGTTGTTGTTGTTGTTGTTGTTGTTGTTGTTGTTGTTGTTGTTGTTGTTGTTGTTGTTGTTGTTGTTGTTGTTGTTGTTGTTGTTAAGCTTCCTTTTCTTTTGTTTTGTTTTTGTTATTGTTTTTCTGTTTTTTAATATTTTGTGATCTTTTCTGACTCGTGATGTTGTCAATTATGTAACTAGTGTTTGTTTAGATGCTTTTGCTTTTTTTATATCTTTTTTGCTGTGGTAAGACTGTTGGTTGGTTGGTTGGTTGGTCTGTGGTGCTGCTGCTACTGTTGGTGGTGGTGTTTTGGGGGAACAACGGGAGCCACCACCTACTTCTCAAATCAGTTTGTTCTTTATTTATGTTATTAGCCTGTCAGTTTGAACAATAAAAGGACAAAAGATGAAAGTTTCTACCTACCATCATAATTGTAGCAGTTCTCTGTGGGTAAAGTACTGCAGGAAACAGGCCATGAGAAACCAGAGGCGTATTCCTGACCTTCTCTGGCTGCAACTTCACACATTGGGCGGCAAGGCAACACCATGATTTGAGATCTACCAGTGTCTGGATTCACCTCTGCAGAGCTTTCCGAGCACGGTGGAAGGTAGATTGTACAGAAGAAGGTTGTAATTGCGTCATTGTGGTCGGAAAATGTACTGAGAACATTGTCAAGTCTTCGCTCGGCTTCAATTTGAGAGGAATCTCCGTAGACATTTGGCATCTGGACATATTTATAAATATTTGCACAAATCCTATGCGTGGTCTGTTGGCAGCTAGAGGTGTCCGCTGTCATAGAGAATGTGGATGATGATGAAGATGATGATACTGGTGAGCCAAACGTGGCTAAGAAAGAAAGTAGAAGATGAAAAGATGAAAGGGCGAGGCTCCTGAGTTCCATGTTGGTTTGAGCTTTGCCGTGAGAGATTCCTGCCTGGTGTGTCTCTTCTTCAGATCCTACTTAGCATTGCTACCTGTAAAGAGAACCAAGATCACATGACTGACTTTGAACACCGCAAACAGAAACAAGACCGACTTTGAACAACTCAAACAAACGCAAGATCACACGATTGACTTTGAACACTTCCGACAAATACAAGATCACATGACCGACTTCGAGCAACTCAAACGGAAACAAGATCACATGACTGACTTTGAACACTTCTAACAAACACACTATCAAATGACTGACTTCGAACAACTCAGACAGAAACAAAATCACACGACTGACTTTGAACAACTCAAACAGAAACAAGACCACATGACTGACTTTGAACAACTCAAACAGAAACAAGATCACATGACTGACTTTGAACAACTCAAACAGAAACAAAATCACATGACTGACTTTGAACAACTCAAACAGAAACAAGATCACACGACTGACTTTGAACAACTCAAACAGAAACAAGATCACACGACTGACTTTGAACAACTCAAACAGAAACAAGATCACACGACTGACTTTGAACAACTCAAACAGAAACAAGATCACACGACTGACTTTGAACAACTCAAACAGAAACAAGATCACATGACTGACTTTGAACAACTCAACCAAAATGTGCGGTTCCTTTGTTCGTTTTGAGATTTTAAAGTTAAGCCCGCCAGCCCTCTTATCTTTGCTATATAACACCAGCACACTTGCCCAACCTACGACCGGACGTAAACAAACTCTGCTTTCCCCGACATAATGATTCGATTTTTAATTAGTCTGGGGCATTGCACGTGCATGAAACGTAGCAAAAGTTTTCTGTGTAACATTTGCAAGTCGGGCAGGCCAGAACTCGCCGGATGAAACCAAACAAAACATGAAAGAAATAAACAGTAGAAGGGTTAGGGAGTGGAAGTAAACAAACTTTCATCAAAGCAGTGGATAATGAAACTTCTGATCAAAAGCCGATACCCTGATGACATTCTGAACTATTAAATAACACGATGCATATGCGAGTAGTTTTTCATTTTGCGTAGTTTGTGGAAACTTTTCAGATTAATTAAAATCTCAAATCTCTTGCCAAAACCGTAATAAGACACGTGTGTCTCTGAGAGTGGTGGGCACTTCTGGTAGAGTCTCCTTCTGTCCTATCAGTCTGCTATTCTCCGCTTATCGTCTTGGCTTCTTCCTAGCACCAAACAAAACAAAAAAAATATGACTGGTTATCGTGTCGACTTGACTTTTCAGAACTCAGACTCAAACATTTCTCTGGTAGGGTGGAATAAGTGCCCAGCTCTGATAATCACAGTACTACTCAGACAGAAAGTTTCTATATAAACAGTTCTCGGTAAGAAGACAGCGACTGCCAATTCATTTGGGGAATGTGTCATTGCAGTTGCTTTTGCTGTGGGTGATTCAGTCTGGATGTTGACAACTACAGAGAATATTATGATGCTGATACCAACCATGTCATTTTGGAAGTTTGTTAGCTGCTGTTTTCTTCTCCTCTACTTTTCTTCTATCACTCATAACCTACATTATCAATCTATGTATACATAACAGCGAGTTGCAAAACTCACGCCCTGAACTTAGAGACAACCGCAAAATCTAGAAACATGCGGTTTTCGCTCATGTTCATTTTCAAAAATGTAGTTTGCGAGTTTGAGTTTGAGTTTCAGCGGCGACACGATAACTGCCACTCTGCGCCTTTCATGGTCTTTTGTGTACTTTATCTGTATTTGGTATTCGTGGCTTCACCAATTTAAATTTCACAAACAGAAGTAGTTATTCCCTATAAACTTGATTACATTGGTAAAATTCTCTAAACTTGTTTTCTATAGATCTGGAAAGAAATGTGTAAATGTCTATAAGTCTTTAAATTCAGTTGTAAATCTTAGCCTCTTGTACGCGCTGTGGATCCAATGGACAAATGAAAATATGGGTAGATGATATAAAAGCTATGTACGGTACATGTACTCTACCCAGCGAGGACAATTTCCCAAGCTGATCCCGTCCTTTTCCACGCCGTGTTTTACAGTTTTGCATTCCTCGCTTTTCCCGCCCGTGTTTTGTATGGCGCGAGCCACAGGATAGTTTGGCGGGTATAGTTTTGTAGGCGCAGGATTAAGTTGGGCCAGTGTCGAGGCCTCGGCCAGTGAGCTTGCTGATTCTATTAGATTCCTGGAATCCATGACCAGGTTTAGATATAGTTTAAAATTCATTTATTTTAAAAGCACTTTGACCGTTGATGAAATTTCTGTGTCATATCTGCTAAATGGGATGTGTTTTATGTCTGTTCGTATGTGCGTCCGATCGTGCGCGTGTGTAGTTGTGTGTGCGTGCATGCATCCATTATGAAGAGCGGATTATTATTTTGTCTCTCTCACAGTAAAGCGTCTTGGGCAGTCTGGCAAAGTCTACTTTATAAATGTACTTGATTATTATTACCGGTATTATAAAACATTTAAGTGTAAACTCTATGCAAGCTGTTACTGATCAAATGATGACAGTGACCTGATGATCACTGAAAATTGCTCATTAGAAATACATGTAGACCGAATGTCTTTGTTTTAGTCTGTGGTAGGTGAGCGCTCCCGGTAAGGTCTCCCCCTATTCTATCGACCTGCAACGTTCTGTCTATCTTCTCACTTCTTCCTAGTACAATGTATCCGTCACTAGGTCGACATCTTTTGTCCAAACTCAAAATCAAATTCTGTCGTGTCCAACTCACAAAAAAAAGTTAGAACTGATACACTGAGTAACACATGTTTTTCGGGTGTGGTGTGAATCTCATAACCTCAGCTCTTTCACAACGGTCTTGGATAAACGTGCTTTATATAGAAGTCAAACTATTCCCTGATTTCTATGCCCAACGTAGTAAATAACGGTGATGAGCAATGTGGAATAGACTTGTGGGGAAATAGAATGATGAAGATCACAAAGAGAAAAACAACCAAAATCACAGAAATATGAGAGAATCTGACTAAATCGGGTTTGAGATGAAAGACCAAATTCCTTAGAAAACACCTCCAAAGAGGGAAAAATTTTCTACGGAAATTGAGATTTTGTTGTAACATAAAAGATTCGCCATTTTTCTGCATTCAATTAAAATATTTTGCTTGAAATTGTCTAAGAAATATATTATTTTGATTTTTTTTAAAAGATATAAACATTTCACAGTCAAGCCCAGTTATGTCACATCCACCCACAAAATTAATGTGAACATGAGAAAATCGAGTTTCAAAGTCTGAAAGTCCACAAAAACTTCTCTTTTGTAAACGAAAGAAGGATTTTTAATAATATTGTAATTGCAGCTCTTTTGCTTTTAAACCTTTGGTTTAGTGCACAGGAGGTTTACCAGCTAAGTTTGTACGTGGAAAGAGTGGAGAGGTTAACAGCAGAACTCACGACCAATAACTATGTTTATTTTCCCCCCTGAAAACTCCAAATGAAAATCTTGGACCTGAAAGAGAAACCCGGGGTTATCTACCCGAATGTGTAAGGTCCAGTTCCATCCATTGCCTTCAAACGCCTGGAGATATCCAAGAGACAAAGTGTTTGACTTCATTTCATAACGCAATAAAACTATCCATGTGACCGTGTTGAAAGCTTGCAATTATTTAAATTTTCACTTAGGTCACAAATTTCAAGCTCGTTTTTCTCAGTTTCACTATTTTGGACGTAAAACATCCTAACTGCCAACCTTCGAAATGTTTGCGAACAATGAGGATGAAAAAACAAAGTGTTTTGTCTTCTGTCTGTGGCCAATGAAAAATTCAAAATTAAAAAAATGCCATAAGTTGAAAAAAAGAAAGAAACTGTAACAAAGTCTTACCTGCAAGAGGCACCTCCCACAGCGTCAACAACAAAAACACGTTCACAGAGCAGTGACGACACAAAAAGCGGCGAGTACTGTAGTGTATGTGTGGGAAAGATGAATGCAGTGGTGCCGCGCCCTCCCACAGCTCACTACATTTCTCACGCACGAAGGCTAAACGCTCACACGCTATCCCCCCCTTGAGCAGCACCATGCTACATCTCCACCGTCCTACACACAGCCATTGGTTCCTCTAGCTCAGGGGTTCTCAGACTGGGGTAACTTGCGCCTATCCAGGGGATAAATTCGGTACTTCTAGATTTGCAAATCCCCTTTTACGGGTGCTTCCTAGTGGTAGAAGGATAAAACTCAAATTAATGAACAAAACAATGTGGGGGTAAATTTATTTTAAAATTTTTACTAGGGGTAGCAGGACAAAATACTCAAACAAACAAAGCTGACGGACATACGTGTAGTAAAATTCTTGCTACAAGAAAAGTGGAATTGGGCTGGGCATAATTATGGAAAGGGTGAATGACGACAGATGGACAAAACGCTGCACTGAATGGCAACCACGGACAGGAAACATAACACGAAGGTGTCCAGGAAGAAGATGGCAGGGTGATATTAAAAAGAGGGGGATCAAAATGGATGAGGAAGACATCAGACAGAAAGGAACGGAAGTCACTGTCGGAGGGGGCTACATCCTGCAGTGGACGGACAATGCCTAGGTGAAAGCAGGACGAAAAAGGTTGGGCACCCCAGGTCTAGCTGCCCGCCACCATCCCGCTAACCAACACCTACGAACTTCAGTGTACGGTGTGCAGCCAGAGATATCTTACGCTAACTTAGTGTAAAATATCTCTGTGTGCAGCAGATCTTTAAGCATGAAGAGTTGGGCCTATTCTTTGTATCGAAACAAGAACTCCGGATCATCATCAAATTATTCTGTTTTGTTCCATTTTAAGAAAATGAAAAATAATTCAGATGTGAAAATACTGGAACAATGAAGTAAAATGGCAAAAGCAGGCAGAAGAAAGAAAGCATGCAAGTATCTCTAAAGCTGTGCTTTCCTGTATACGGAGACGGAAACGGCAGCGGAAACGCCAAAAATCCATCAATTGATAAAAAAGAAAGAGTGTTTCCATTATATGTACGGAAACAAAACATTCTTTCTATTTCACGACCTGACGGCTTTGACGTTTCTCTTGCCATATCCGTTTCCGTACACAGGAAAACCCCAGCTTAAGACAGTCTCACCCTCTGCCGTGGTATGGAAAAGGCTGGTGTTAGGGGACAGTAGTAGTTCACACAGTAAGCTATAGATGACCAGTGAACACAACTCTGTATTTTCTCTATACGGCTTTGTAATTAGACTGAGTTCCCGTTAACACCAACCAATAGAAAAAGACCGTCAATACCAGTAGGCCTAGATCTACAGTCCATGCCTACATTTACTACAGTCCATGCCTACATCTGCTACAGTCCATGCCTATATCTACTACAGTCCATGCCTACATTTACTACAGTCCAGGCCTACATTTACTACAGTCCATGCCTACATTTACTACAGTCCATGCCTACATTTACTACAGTCCATGCCCACATCTACTACAGTCCATGCCTACATCTACTACAGTCCATGCCTACATCTGCTACAGTCCATGCCTATATCTACTACAGTCCATGCCTACATTTACTACAGTCCAGGCCTACATCTACTACAGTCCATGCCCACATCTACTACAGTCCATACCTACATTTACTACAGTCCAGGCCTACATCTACTACAGTCCATGCCCACATCTACTACAGTCCATGCCTACATTTACTACAGTCCAGGCCTACATCTACTACAGTCCATGCCCACATCTACTACAGTCCAGGCCCACATCTACTACAGTCCGTGCCTACATTTACTACAGTCCAGGCCTACATCTACTACAGTCCATGCCTACATTTACTACAGTCCAGGCCTACATCTACTACAGTCCATGCCCACATCTACTACAGTCCATGCCTACATTTACTACAGTCCATACCTACATTTACTACAGTCCATGCCCACATCTACTACAGTCCATGCCAAATTCACCTTTTAAAATCATTTTATAGAATATAATTTGCTCAATCGACCTGGGTTATAAATTAGCACGATTAATAGTTTCTTTTGGAGATGGAAATCAAACATAGAATAAAGCAGGATGCATGGCACATGTTGTTGTTGTTGTTTTTTTTGAGTCTCCAGTCATGACAGGGTGTTTTTTTTTTCTTCTTTTGTATCTCCAGTAATATCAGGGTTGTTTGTTTTTTCCTCCAGTAATATCAGGGTCTTTTTTTTTTTTCTTGTGAGTCTCCAGTAATATCAGGATTTTAGCACATAGGGCCAATTTCCAATCACGTTTGCACTGACTCCAATTCAATCATCACCATCACCTCACTATAACGGAGCTAGAGATTGAACATGTGAGCATCTAAAAAAGATGACAGTTTGTGTACTCCCTCAAGGTTTGACAATAAGTCACGTGGATACATCCATTTTGGTGAAAATCCACGTAGGCCCCACACTAATGGCTCAGCACCTAATTACACCCAAAACGTCCAAAAAAATGACTTGGGCCATTGTGGAATGACAATGACGAAACTTTATGGATGTCAATTGAACTGGGTGGATCATAGGAGATTTCCTACTTAAACGTCTGGGGTGAGAGATCGAAGGGTATCGGTAGGGATGTTTATGGAAGAGAGGGGAGTAACTCCCTGACTGGCACTGAAGAAACGCCAATAAAGTGTCAAGAGGAGAAGAATATAAGCTTTCCCATCCCCTTGCCCACCCCTCCTCTCAAAGCCCAGAGAGGTAATTACATGTACCAACCTCCGTGTGCAATGGATAAGCCATCAAGGGAGTTAAAACGAGCAAAACGTTCCGGATGTTATGTAACAACACCAGCTGGGTTATTTCCCTTGACTTTCGCCACTTCCAAAGACAAAGAATATTGTTACAAGTACGTACGTCCCCAAAGTTTTTTTTTGCGCTAGAGGTACATATTTTAAAGCGTTTCGTGACTCCAGAGCCAGAGAACTCCTCCGGAAATACTCCTAACGTCAGCCTTCATTAATTATTCTTTCAGATTTTCTTTTTGTTTTCCTCCTGTTTTTTGGGGGGGTGAAAGGGTAGGGGGCAGGGTTAGGGATTCGTTAAGATTTAGGGTTTAGGATAAGGACGGGGTTAGGGGTAGATACGTATACGTACGTGCCCCTAGAGCAAAATGCTTGGGGTGCACACGTACTTATAACAACAGCCAAAAGGGCAGGGGGAATTTAAGAGTGGTAGGCGGGTCAAGGGTGTTGAACATTACCCAAGAAGTATTGACACTTGCTGAAGAAAGGTCATCCAGGTAAAAATCTCTGGAATCCATCAGGCCCATAACGACCTGCAGAGATTAAATTTTGCCTAGAATAACTGGTGAGATTATTTGCCGCTGTAAAGTGCATCCGTGTTCACGATTTTGCACCGTCCAAAACGATGTCCAGTTACCTGTGCTGCCGTAACATTTAGCTAACTTTCATCCTTTCAGTACTCTTATTTCTGGAGTTGTATTGATTATTGTTATCATTATGTTATGCAGTAGCATAGCCTGGGTTGCCAGCGCCCGGGGCACGGCAAGAATTGCGCCCCCCCCCCTCCCCGGCCATTGGACCGTTAGCATGTGACAATGTCGATTTGCCACGGTTTGTTGAAAATCTGTAGAATGTTCGAACATTTTCTGTTTGTCGCGGGGGGAGGGGGGGTACTTTTTCTTTATTCCTATTAATTCCTTATATTTTCTTTTGAAATGTTTGCGCCCCTGAAGAATGTTGCACCCGAAGAACCGCCCCTGTCGTACCACCGACCTCACGCCACTGATTTTATGTATTGTGTGCCTTATAGTAGTAGTATTGTATATGAAGTATTCAAACCATAACTTTCTATCCACAACTTTTAATGCACAATATGTATTATAATTGTTTTTATGCATTATGTGTTATGCAATAATATTACTTTACGTGAAGCATTCAAGCCATTAAATAATACTTCCCCAAAAACTGCAACCACTGAGTGTACACTCGTCAGGAGGGAAAAGCACTGTGAGATGTATTGTGAATAAATTATCTTCATCATTAATTTCTTGTGCTGGTTTAAGATACCCGTATATTGATGATATCTAGAGTTGTTTAGGGAAATGTGCATACTGTACATATTCCCTCTCTCTTTCTCTCTCTCTATCTCTTTCTCTCTCTCTCTCTCTCTCTCTCTCTCTTTCTCTCTCTCTCTCTCTCTATCTTGTCTCTCTGTCTCTTTCTCTCTCTGTCTCTCTCTTTCTCTTTCTCTTGTCTCTCTGTCTCATTCTCAATATCTCTTTCTCTCTCTCTCTCTTGTCTCTCTGTCTTATTCTCAATATCTCTTTCTCTCTCTGTCTCTCTCTCTCCTTCCCTCTCTCTCTCTCTCTCTCTCTCTCTCCCTCTCTCTGTCTCTCTCTCTCTCTATGTTCATGCCGCTAAAACGAGACAGTAGAACACGGGTTGAGGAAGGAACATTGGATGCTAAGGTACATAACTGTGGACTGATATCCTACTCTTCCATATATCTAAAATTATTTCCCTTCATTTTTGTATTTTCTTTCCCGAGAAGTTCTTGTGTTGGGTACAGTTGTTTTGAAGACCAGAGCTCAGTGGTTCTCACCCTTTGTCAGACAATCACCCCCCCCCCTCCCCTTAGACTCTAAATTGTCTTTCATCACCCTCCTTCTTCCCCCCCCCCCAAAAAAACCAACAGATACATTTCACAAGAAGACAGTTGGTGGTCTAGAGATAAGGCATTTGAATTAGTACACTACTTTAATCTCATTTGGGAAATTTGCCTTTGTGTCATTGCCCGCAGTTACAACTGGAGCAGGCACGTCGTCGCCACAGTGCAGCGCCGATCAGCGGTTGTTTTTTTTTTACCCGGAAAAAAATCCTGTCCCTGATCCTGTGGTAAGTAGGACGGAGCACCTAGTCTTCTCGGATGAAGTCGAAGAACGCGGAGGACCCGTGGTACGTTGCGCACAGTAAAGATACATTGGCAGATGAAAATCGAGAAAAGCAGGACGAACAAGGCCGCTGCCCCGGGCAAAATTCTAAAAAAAAAACTCATCCCTAGCACAAAAACATACAGAAACAAGAACAAGAAAAATACATACAAGAAAAGTGAAGTGGAAATGCCAAGAGCAACAAAACTTGATGAAATAAAGGCCTAAACACGGCTATGAAATAAAGGCCTAAACACGGCTATGAAATAAAGGCCTAAACACGGCTATGAAATAAAGGCCTAAACACGGCTATGAAATAAAGGCCTAAACACGGCTATGAAATAAAGGCCTAAACACGGCTATGAAATAAAGGCCTAAACACGGCTATGAAATAAAGGCCTAAACACGGCTATGAAATAAAGGCCTAAACACGGCTATGAAATAAAGGCCTAAACACGGCTATGAAATAAAGGCCTAAACACGGCTATGAAATAAAGGCCTAAACACGGCTATGAAATAAAGGCCTAAACACGGCTATGAAATAAAGGCCTAAACACGGCTATGAAATAAAGGCCTAAACACGGCTATGAAATAAAGGCCTAAACACGGCTATGAAATAAAGGCCTAAACACGGCTATGAAATAAAGGCCCAAACACGGCTATGAAATAAAGGCCTAAACACGGCTATGAAATAAAGGCCTAAACACGGCTATGAAATAAAGGCCTAAACACGGCTATGAAATAAAGGCCTAAACACGGCTATGAAATAAAGGCCTAAACACGGCTATGAAATAAAGGCCTAAACACGGCTATGAAATAAAGGCCTAAACACGGCTATGAAATAAAGGCCTAAACACGGCTATGAAATAAAGGCCTAAACACGGCTATGAAATAAAGGCCTAAACACGGCTATGAAATAAAGGCCTAAACACGGCTATGAAATAAAGGCCTAAACACGGCTATGAAATAAAGGCCTAAACACGGCTATGAAATAAAGGCCTAAACACGGCTATGAAATAAAGGCCTAAACACGGCTATGAAATAAAGGCCTAAACACGGCTATGAAATAAAGGCCTAAACACGGCTATGAAATAAAGGCCTAAACACGGCTATGAAATAAAGGCCTAAACACGGCTATGAAATAAAGGCCTAAACACGGCTATGAAATAAAGGCCTAAACACGGCTATGAAATAAAGGCCTAAACACGGCTATGAAATAAAGGCCTAAACACGGCTATGAAATAAAGGCCTAAACACGGCTATGAAATAAAGGCCTAAACACGGCTATGAAATAAAGGCCTAAACACGGCTATGAAATAAAGGCCTAAACACGGCTACGAAATAAAGGCCCAAACACGGCTATGAAATAAAGGCCTAAACACGGCTACGAAATAAAGGCCTAAACACGGCTATGAAATAAAGGCCTAAACACGGCTATGAAATAAAGGCCTAAACACGGCTATGAAATAAAGGCCTAAACACGGCTATGAAATAAAGGCCTAAACACGGCTATGAAATAAAGGCCTAAACACGGCTATGAAATAAAGGCCTAAACACGGCTATGAAATAAAGGCCTAAACACGGCTATGAAATAAAGGCCTAAACACGGCTATGAAATAAAGGCCTAAACACGGCTATGAAATAAAGGCCTAAACACGGCTATGAAATAAAGGCCTAAACACGGCTATGAAATAAAGGCCTAAACACGGCTATGAAATAAAGGCCTAAACACGGCTATGAAATAAAGGCCTAAACACGGCTATGAAATAAAGGCCTAAACACGGCTATGAAATAAAGGCCTAAACACGGCTATGAAATAAAGGCCTAAACACGGCTATGAAATAAAGGCCTAAACACGGCTATGAAATAAAGGCCTAAACACGGCTATGAAATAAAGGCCTAAACACGGCTATGAAATAAAGGCCTAAACACGGCTATGAAATAAAGGCCTAAACACGGCTATGAAATAAAGGCCTAAACACGGCTATGAAATAAAGGCCTAAACACGGCTATGAAATAAAGGCCTAAACACGGCTATGAAATAAAGGCCTAAACACGGCTATGAAATAAAGGCCTAAACACGGCTATGAAATAAAGGCCTAAACACGGCTATGAAATAAAGGCCTAAACACGGCTATGAAATAAAGGCCTAAACACGGCTATGAAATAAAGGCCTAAACACGGCTATGAAATAAAGGCCTAAACACGGCTATGAAATAAAGGCCTAAACACGGCTATGAAATAAAGGCCTAAACACGGCTATGAAATAAAGGCCTAAACACGGCTATGAAATAAAGGCCTAAACACGGCTATGAAATAAAGGCCTAAACACGGCTATGAAATAAAGGCCTAAACACGGCTATGAAATAAAGGCCTAAACACGGCTATGAAATAAAGGCCTAAACACGGCTATGAAATAAAGGCCTAAACACGGCTATGAAATAAAGGCCTAAACACGGCTATGAAATAAAGGCCTAAACACGGCTATGAAATAAAGGCCTAAACACGGCTATGAAATAAAGGCCTAAACACGGCTATGAAATAAAGGCCTAAACACGGGTATGATATTAAGTATTTCAAAGTCTTATTAATGACAATAAGGGTGTTAATTAATGACTCAGATATACAACAAAAAGCATTCTTTATCAAATCCACTTAAAGGCAATAGGCTTTTTCTACTTATAAAACATATCCCCGAGGTTGAACAAGCCAGTGGCTGCTCTGTGTTTACTCTCAAATCGTCCTTAATCTAGGCCTACTAGACAGACTATCTAGTAATCTATCTAGTAGACCTTGGCTGGGGTCCTTTTGTTTTTGGGCGGCCTCAGGCTAATGCTGTTGGTCTCGTATTCATGTTAAGCAAACGGGCCAGTTGTTAACTTAACCTCAGCAAGGTCACCATAACCTGTAACAGTGATTACTGCACTGGAAGGTCAGTATGACATTGCTGTTCAAAATGTGCGGCGTGTGTGTCGGCTAGAGTGATCCAAGCTATGGCCCAGTTGACCAGTCAAAACAGTAATCTTGGGCTTTTATTTGGTCTCTCTCTCTCTCTCTCGCTCTCTCTCTCTCTCTCTCTGTCTCTCTCTCTTTCTTGTTTACTCTCTATTTCCTATCGTCTCCATGCTTCAGCTGTACTCCAACTACTTCCCTGTCCATTTCGCATAGTTTTGTTTACCCATTTCATCCACACCTCTCCGTACTTTCTCCCAAACACACCCCTTCCCAGCTCCAGGCAAACCACAAGCCACAAGACCTCTAGTGAATAACTAGGCCATTACTCCGCGGATTTAAGGTCGTGATGATATGCGACCTACTTCGCGGAGTGACAGCTTCGCGGATTCTACACTGCACTATTCCTGTTTGTTGCTTCGCTGCACTTCTGGCGCAAGATATAAAATATCGAACACTTCGAAGGTTTTGTCAATCCCAATCTGGATACAGCAAAGGCAGAATTCGTCACATTTATAGCGATATATCGTTGATATTGTAACCACCATCAGTGTACATTGTCAGTAACTAGTGCACTGAGTCATTCTGCTTTCTGTGTATTTGCAGACCTCATTTTGTTATACATAAATATTGAGAACTTATTGTGATACTCGTCAAGGCAAAATGGACGCCCCCATTCCACCAGGAGGACCTCTCGAAGTTGTCTTTTCCTTTGACACAACTGGATCTATGTATAGCTGGTTGGATGAACTCAGAGGACGAATTCAAGATATGATACAACGTCTTCAAGCAGACATTCCTGGAATCAGGATCTCCGTCATGGCACATGGCGATTACTGTGACATACGTACTTATGTCACCAAATGGATCGATTTCACTTCAGACGTAGCCAAACTGTGTGATTTTGTGAAGAACGTAGAAAGAACGGGAGGTGGTGACGCTCCTGAATGTTACGAACTGGTATTGAGACAAGTCCGAACAGAATTATCCTGGACTCCAGCTTCTCGTCGTGTTCTAGTTATGATTGGAGACAACAACCCTCACGAGGCGCACGAGGCCTGTAACAAAGACAACATTGATTGGAAAGAAGAAACCAAAGGATTGGCTGAAAATGGTGTCATTATCTACGGTGTTCAGTGTGGAACTTACAGCGATGCTCGTCTGTTCTATCAAACCATCTCAGCGGCGACACACGGAAAACATCTTCGTCTGGAAGATTTCGGAAGTTTATTTGATACTCTGATGGCTGTATGTTATAGAGAAGGTAATGATACAGCCATGTTGGCCAGTTATGAGAAAGAGGTGAGAAGTCGTTGTGGAAAGTCAGGATTGTCTGTGGACATTGATGAAATCTTTGCTCAACTGAGAGATGAAGGAGGAGATTCAACTACAACATCCTCTGCGCCATCACCAGCAACAACTGCACCTACATTTGGTGGTGTTACAACCCTGAAAGTTACTACCAAGATTAAAACTACTCCTAAACTAACCAAAACATCAAAAGCTAAATCTCCTACAACAGCACTCAAACCAGGACTAACAAAGAAATCACGTCAACCTGCTGTGAAGACAGCTTTAGACAAATACAAGTTGGTTAATCTTCCTCTACTGAAACGTGAGAATGTTCCTGAAAACAACTTCAGTCTCCGGTCATTGAAGTGGACACCTTGGATTTTGGCCATGGTGAGTGCTGGAGATGTTCCTAAAGAACAGAAACAACAATGGCAGAAACGGAAAGACAGATGTGGTTACCGGTTGAAGAAATTACCAGCAACACAACTTTCTCTTTCATGTGGAGCACTCTTTGAAGTGTCCGTTCAAGGTCCTGGTGTCAACAAAAAACGTCATATCATGTTCAACGCCTTCTCGTCTCGATGTTTGAATGTCCATCGTTGGGAGAGACGTCTTTTGGGTGTGGCCAGACGTCAGGTAGATGGTGTGTTGGACAAAGGATGTAAAGTTTATATCAGATACTGTCCACTGAGTGACCGATCAGACATGACGTGCAAGAGGAGAGCTCTTCAGAGATATGACTATGCTTGGAGAAAAGTTCGTAATGTGAGAAGGGTTACACGAGATGTGAGTAAAGGCAATGTGAACATTTCGGAGTCTGGACTGTAGGAGTAGGTTATATAACCGTACATCAAACTGTCCTATTGGTTACTTGCGTGTTAGATGGTGGAAAAACAATTGTTTCGTGAACTCTTGTAGTGAAAGTGTTGTTGAGTTTTCTTTTACAACTTTTATATTATGCTCATCGTCTTTACCTTTACTTGTCAAAAACTGGCAGCAGCATCAGCTGTTAGACTGGATCATTCTGTTGGAATGCTTATGTATGTTCAATGTTGATGTTTTATGCAAGAGTTGACAGTTTATACATGTAAACTGATTTAAATCTCTGATGTCAATCTTTGTGAATATCCATCCATTCATTCATTCATTCATTCATTCATTCATTCATTCATTCATTCATTCATTCATTCATTCATTCATTCATTCATTCATTCATTCATTCATTCATTCATTCATTCATTCATTCATTCATTTGTCATTCATACATATTGTCATACGTGCTTGCCTTCAATAACTCATATAAATTCTTATTTATTTGTTGTTTCATCAAACATTTCTTTGTGTCCACTACTATTCATTCAACTATGTAAATATTGTAGATATATACAAGAGAAAATCTATGTAGAAAAATAGTACTTTTTCTCGCAACAAATCGTTCTTTGTTCCCCCATTCACTGATGTATCCATCCATTTCACGTTCAAGCGATGATGGAAATGTGAGCCAGATTACCATTCATTTCTTTATCAATATCATTACAGTTGTAACCATATGACATACAAATGTGCAAACATTCACAACGCTTTATGTTCGTGATTCCGTTTACAGGTGCTAGAAAATTGATCAATAAATCAATCAATAAAACTGAAATGATAATACTTTTCTTCTTTTATCTCAGAACCCGTGATATGTTAATCCTACGGTCTTTGTTCGTCATGTTGCTATTGCAATACTTTTGACTGTCAGTGTTCTCTCAGTGATAGACAGATTGGGCCATCCATTCCCGTGTCTGTGTTCTTTCTGCTACTTCAACTTTCTTTTCTTCCTCATTATCTTTACATCATTTTAACCCTGTCTTTTCTTCTCTCTGTACCTCGTTCATTATTTTGTTTACCCATTCTGGTATTTGTGTTCTTTCTGTTACCTCAACTTTCTTTTCTTCCTCATTATCTTTACATCATTTTTACCCTGTCTTTTCTTTGTCTATGCCTCACCAATTTTGGTTTTTGCGTTCTCTCTGTTACTTCAACTTTCTCTTCTTTCTTTGTTATCTTGATGTTCTTTTTCTCTCTTCTGTCCTTCTGTCTATGCCTCGTTCTGCCAGTGTTATGGCAAAACACCGTATGTAACAAAAACATGTTTTTGTACAGGACACACAAAGAAACATTTCGCATGGACTATTGTTGTATCCTTTGTTCAGTTCCTGTTTTGTGATGTCCAAATGCAAAGGAAAATATAAGTCATATTAAATTTAAAACCATCACAGAAAGACAGAGCATAGCTGGTTGTATAAAATATAATGCTAAAAAAGTGACTTTGGCCTAGATTTATTTCGGTGTTTTTTCTGCAACACGACAGAACGAGGCATTGTCCTCTGTTTTCTTCTCTCTCGTCCTCTCATTTACAATGACTTAGTTCTGCATTTTCTGCGTTTTCTTCTCTTCCTCTCTGTCTCAAGCAAATCCTTGATTTCTACAACAGTGAAAATATTCAGGAAGAAAAAAAACAAGCAAGTACCTCTGATGGACAGATAACTGTAGTTCAGTGGCCTAAACCATTATTAATTTCTCAGCAAGAGATCAACGACAATGTTTTATCTTTGCATGTATACCATCATGTTCCAAAGAAAGAGCAGCTATGCCAGTCTAGGTCAAATTCATGTTTTAGCAGCATGAGATAGAATGAAAATGTCCTCTATTTTTCTCTCAGTTATATTTTTTGGTACGATTTCTAGTTTCCTTTGGTCAGCAGAACTTGGATTTTGAACAAACAATAAACGCAGAGCAGTGTCAAATTTATGATTTTGCACCTCTTATAAAACCTTCATTTAGCGTATACCTGTACAGTGTTTGTCCAGACCACGGCAATACGCTAGGAGTACTGACACAGTTACACAACATAGACCAACAATATTCCCAGTCATAGTCTTTTAGTTATTGTAGTAATACAAGTGTAATAATCGTAGAAGAAAAGAACATGTGTACTGGGGTGTGTAAATCCTTTTGTAGGACTCCAGTTCAAATGAATGACAATCATGTATTGTTCAGTTTATTCTGAATGACATGTGGAAGAGCAGAAAATCTGGCCGATGGGGTCTTGGGAGAGGGAGAGAAATGAATAGTTCCACTCCCTTGTCCAGACCCACAATCAAAGGCTACTTTGATACATTTTTGATACCTCAACTGACAACAGAGCAAGCGATTTAAAAAGTGTCCGTTGTTGGTTTTACGTACAGAAGAATACTCGGAGGGGTTCTTTCCCCTCATTTTCTTTACTGTTTCAGAAAACAGGAGTAACAATCCGAGAAGTATGGGTTTCGGAGGAACTCAAGGATGTGGAAATTGGGGGTTATGCCGGAAGTATTGAAACCCCACAGAAGGGTAATTCACGTGTGTCTGGAATAGTTTGTGTCCACAACAGTTTGCAGTAGGCTACTAGAGTCACAGTGAAATAAACATCAAACCTTTGTGAAGAAAGAGGCTGGGAATGACCTGGTATTTCAAGCGTGTCCCCCCTAGGGCATCGTGTCCCCCAAGGTGCTCGCCTGTCATGCCGAAGGTACCGGGTTCGAATCCTGGTCGGTGCAGGCATGTTGGAAACTTGGGATATTCCTCATTATTTTCCTGTCCCTGATCCTATGGTGGGTAGGATTGAGTACCTAGTCTTGTCAGATAAGGACGAAAAACTCGGAGGGCCCATGGGCACATTGCCCACGACAAAGATACCGTGAGTTTTGAAAATCGAAAAGAGCATGCCGAACAGGCCTCTACCTAGCCAAAATTCTAAAAAACGAATCCCTATCGCAACAAGAAAAGTGAGCTGTCAATTATGACAAGGGCAGCGCGCGAACCTCCTAAAATAAAGACCAAAACACACGTCGTATTTCAAGGTTCATAAATCCGTACTGACTTTGTTTTGTTTTTTTTCTGTATTACTTCCCCTTATCTCTCTTGTTTTCGTCTTTTTCAGTTTGCATGGGGTTTAGAATGTGTTTGATCCAATAGTAAATTGCAGCATTCCAACCATTGATCTCTATACAAATACACCATATTAATATTGCATATCACTGATTCGGATGAATTACGAACATCCGTTAATCATTATTGGAATATTCGACACTGTTTCGACGACCTGAATGTTTCCAAACAAGAAGAAGATGTCCTCCATTCAAAACATCAGAAAAAGGATAACTATTGTTGTAATGACATGAAAAAGAAATAAAAAGAAAGAGTCAATAATTAAACAGAACAAGACATAGCGCCAAATATAAAAAAGAGTTATCTACAGCACGTAGTGTTCCCAAGCGGTCACCCATCTAAGTACTAACCGCGCCCGACGTTGCTTGACTTCGGTGATCGGACGAGAATCGGTATTTTCAACGTGGTATGGCCGTAGACATCAATAACGCTCTTTTCAAGTGTATGTAGTTACCACTATCCACACCTCTACGACACATACTACATTTAATTTTGTGACGTGATTATTTAAATGAATGAAGAGTGAATGAGTGAGACAAACAGTACGGAAGTATTGTATTCTTCTTGATAACACCTTTCAATAAAACTCCCATTCTCTCTTTCCTCTTTTCCTTGTGCGTCCACTTTGTTCTGTCTAGTTCTTTGAACACTCAGTCTTGTTCTTGTTCTCTCCTTCCCCAACCATATTTCAAATGCCACCCCCCCCCCCCCTTTCTCAATCCCACAGAAAGACCTAAATACAACAGATAACGAGCGACCGATAGCGAATACCACTACTCCGCGGAATACGCTTAAAATAACACACACTTCGCGGAATGTCTGCTCCGCGGATTATTCTATTTTCGGTTCTTGCTTCGCTGCATTGCTGGCGCAAGATATAAAATACCGAACACTTCGAAGGTTTTGTCATTCCCACTCGGAAACTGCAAAGGCAGAAATCTTCCTAGCTTACCCCAACATCTAATATTGCTACAACTATCTTTGCATACCTGGTACACAACATTGTTTCCTTTCTGTGTGTGAACAGACTTCGTTTTATCGTAACAGTTCAGATCGTTTTGTGACACAAGTTTGATCAAAATGGACGCCCCCATTCCACCAGGAGGACCTCTCGAAGTTGTCTTTTCCTTTGACACAACTGGATCTATGTATAGCTAGTTGGATGAACTCAGCGGACGAATTCAAGATATGATACAACGTCTCCAAGCAGACATTCCTGGAATCAGGATCTCCGTCATGGCACATGGCGATTACTGTGACATACGTACTTATGTCACCAAATGGATCGATTTCACTTCAGACGTAGCCAAACTGTGTGATTTTGTGAAAAATGTAGAAAGAACGGGAGGTGGTGACGCTCCTGAATGTTACGAACTGGTATTGAGACAAGTCCGAACAGAATTATCCTGGACTCCAGCTTCACGTCGTGTTCTGGTTATGATTGGAGACAACAACCCTCACGAGGCACACGACGCCTGTAACAAAGACAACATTGATTGGAAAGAAGAAACCAAAGGACTGGCTGAAAATGGTGTCATTATCTACGGTGTTCAGTGTGGATCTTACAGCGATGCTCGTCTGTTCTATCAAACCATCTCAGTGGCTACACATGGAAAACATCTTCGTCTGGAAGATTTCGAAAGTTTATTTGATACTCTGATGGCTGTGTGTTATAGAGAAGGTAATGATACAGCCATGTTGGTCAGTTTTGAGAAAGAGGTGAGAAGTCGTTGTGGAAAGTCAGGATTGTCTGTGGACATTGATGAAATCTTTGCTCAACTGAGAGATGAAGGTGGAGACTCAACTACAGCATCCTCTGCGCCATCACCGGCAACAACTGCACCTACATTTGGTGGTGCTACAGCCATGAAAGTTCCTACCAAGATTAAAACTACTCCTAAACTAACCAAAACATCAAAAGTCAAATCTCCTACAACAGCACTCAAACCAGGACTAACAAAGAAATCACGTCAACCTGCTGTGAAGACAGCTTTAGACAAATACAAGTTGGTTAATCTTCCTCTACTGAAACGTGAGAATGTTCCTGAAAACAACTTCAGTCTCCGGTCATTGAAGTGGACACCTTGGATTTTGGCCATGGTGAGTGCTGGAGATGTTCCTAAAGAACAGAAACAACAGTGGCAGAAACGGAAAGACAGATGTGGTTACCGGTTGAAGAAATTACCAGCAACACAACTTTCTCTTTCATGTGGAGCACTCTTTGAAGTGTCCGTTCAAGGTCCTGGTGTCAACAAAAAACGTCATATCATGTTCAACGCCTTCTCGTCTCGATGTTTGAATGTCCGTCGTTGGGAGAGACGTCTTTTGGGTGTGGCCAGACGTCAGGTAGATGGTGTGTTGGACAAAGGATGTAAAGTTTATATCAGATACTGTCCACTGAGTGACCGATCAGACATGACGTGCAAGAGGAGAGCTCTTCAGAGATATGACTATGCTTGGAGAAAAGTTCGTAATGTGAGATGGTGGGCACGAGATGTGAGTAAAGGAAATGTGAATATTTCACGAATGTGAAGAGGCTGGACTGTTAATGTAGATTATACACGTACCTGAAACTGTCCTATTGGATACTCACGTTTTAGTTTGTCAAAAAACAATTCTCTCATGATCAGAGCCATCGTTTGAAGGAAACTTGATAGTGTAAATAAATTCGGATTTTATTTACAATATTGATTGTGCTCATCATTTTATGTTTACTTGTCAAGAACATGCAGTGTCATTTGATGTTAGATTAGCTGTAAATAATTTTTAATTTTATATCTGTAAATTTTGACTTTAGACTAGTGGTTATGTTTTTTATTTTTTATTCTTAACTCATAATAATATACAGATGTGTGTAATGTAAACTGCTATAAGTCTACGGTGCGACACCACTGTGAATATCCACTCATCCATTCATTCGTTTATTCATTCATTCGTTCATTCATTCATTATTTTCTTCCTCTTTCTGTGACCCAAATATTCATTCATTTGTCATTCACGGCTTCTTCCTTGACACCTTCAATAAGTCATTAATGTTCCTGTTTATTTCCAATTTTTCAGGCACGTCTATTCATTCAGCTATGTAGATATTGTACATAAACCGAAATGGATGCATGAACAATCTTTAATATGTCATTCTCTTTCATTCATTTAATAATTGTTACACTAGCTGGTGTACTGGTAAGGTTGGGAGATTTCTGCTTTTGCAGTTTTCGACTGGGAATGACAAAACCTTCGAAGTGTTCGGTATTTTATATCTTGCGCCAGCAATGCAGCGAAGCAAGAACCCAGAAATAGAATAATCCGCGGAGCTGACATTCCGCGAAGTAACTCTCATTCTCAGCAGCTCGATATCGATCGTGCTGTATCTGTTGTACGAGGCGGTGAAATGGGTGATAGTTTTACATAAGAAGGTAGAGAAAGGGGGAGGGGGGGGGGAGGTGAAAGAAAACAAGGACAAGACCTAACAGTGTTCAAGAAAGTAGACAGAACAAAGTGGAAGCACCGGGAAAAGAGGAAACATAGGGTAGATCTAAACAAGGGATGTAGATCTAAACATAGGGTAGATCTAAACAAGGGATGTAGATCTAAACATAGGGTAGATCTAAACAAGGGATGTAGATCTAAACATTAATGGACAGAGATCGAGCAAGAGCCAAACAACCTTACAATATTGAGGGGTCAGGTCGGCAATAGCTTAGTTCACTCTTTTTTTTTTTTTTGTGGGGGGGGCTCAGATTGGAGTGCGATTTGGTCTGTAACCATTGTATGCATGACTCCGTGAACTTTATATTGAATAGAGTGGGTGAATGAATACATAAGTAAGTAAATAAAGATACGTAATAGACAAATACATAGACAGGTAAATTTATACATAATAAGTAGCTAAATAAATAAATAATAAACCCCCATAAATAATTTGGTAAATAGATAAATGAATAATCTGATAGATAAAGTATATCGTAAATGAATGGATCACTAAATGATTGGGCAGTTAAGTAAGTGATATATATAGATAAGCCTTTCTATTCTCTTGGCCAGATTTCTGCAGTGACTGTCCTGAGCTTCGGACCTACATGAAGTCATTTGCACCCTAGAACTGTCAGCTGAGCACTATGTGTCGGCCGTTCTTGAACCCTAAGTAGGTCATTTTTTTTATCAGCTGTCGGTTTTATAATTCAGTATAGGCATGTGGTCTATTTTCATATTTGATCATGTGCTCATTGTCACCCTGGTTGACATACTCTTTATGCATATTTTTATCATCAACATCCCACTGACCTGCCATTATAAATGTTTGTGTTCATGCTAACGTTCACATAATTCAACGACTGACCTGTGGGCCTAACAATACCATGCATCAAGCTTTCCAGCTATGACAGACACTAGGCTATTAAAAACACGCAGGGCATTCTTAACGTAAGCTGTCTGTCAGAAAAACAAACACACGACACAATACGTAGATCTACATCATTATAAAAATATTTATATGATTATGAGCCGAGGTGCCCGACCATGCTAGGGTAGATTTCCATCTCCTCGTCATCTTCTATCATTGAATAGTCGGATCATTGTTGAAAGGAGGAAGCGAGAAATACAACACGCCTGCTTTTCTCAGCCACTCACTCTACATTCAATCATTCAATTAGTTCTTTTATTGGAATCGCTGTGTGGGTTGTGGTTTGTATCTTCATATAGTCTAAAACTTGTCAGCAAATGTCTACGGCCATACCACGTTGAAAATACCGGTTCTCGTCCGATCACCGAAGTCAAGCAACGTCGGGCGCGGTTAGTACTTAGATGGGTGACCGCTTGGGAACACCACGTGCTGTAGATATTTTTTTCCTTTTTTTATTTTTTTACACCTTAGGTCTTGTTCTGTGTACTCTCTGACCTTTTCTTTTGTTTCTTTTCCATGACAACAGAATAGTAGTATTGTTTATATAATCATTACCATTTTTTTTTATGTTTTTGCATGGAGTTGCATTTCACCAACAGGGAAACACGTTCAGATGTTGGAAACTGTGGCGAATGTTCAAATCTTGGTAGCGGAATATTTGTAATCCATTCTTATCGGTGCCGTGATGTCAACAAAGTGTATTTTATGTAGGCCACTGATATTTTAAAGTTTACTATTCCACCAAACACCATAATATTTACCGCCACATTATACTTCTGCCAGAAAAAGACCAAGGAATAAGAATTAAGGGGAAGTAATACACACAAAAAACAAAAACCTCAAAGTCAGCACAGATTTATGAACCTTGAAATACGACGCCTTTCCCTGTCCTTTGTTGCTATATCTGGGTTTTTTTATATCAGCAGCCACAACATAAACAGTACTACCGGTACTCAAAAAGACAAACTTTGTTGTTTTCTATCACAAAGTCTTATGAGTTGTTGTTATGATTCAGATCAGAACAAAATATTGTAGGACATATCGGTAGTCTTTGCATAATGAGTCTACATCTTACAATGTGTTCTCACGCTTACAACAAATACAGTTAGTGTTGAAACTTTGGAGTGAACAAATATTCGTTTAACGTGTTATATTTTTGTACAGTCTTATAACATTTACAAGAGAGATCAAAGGCAAGTAATTATTATTTCTTAATTTTGATTCGTCATGCGAGTTGTTGTAGTAGTCGTAGTAGTTGTAGTAGTTGTTGTTGTTGTACTGTTTATCACTCTGCCACCCTGAAGACACTCTGAAAGCTTCTCTGAAGGCCTTCAACATCAGCCACGACACCCGGGAGCTCATTGCAATGGACAAACCAAAGGGGCGTTCAGCTATCCACAAAGGCGCCAAATTCTGTGAGGTCAACAGAATCGCTGCAGCAGAACAACGCAGACAGGCCAGGAAATGTGCCAGCAAGTCCCCGACATCCGTCATCATCCCATGTCCACACTGCGTCAGAAACTTCCGGGCGCGAAATTGGTCTGATCAGTCATCTACGCATCCACAGCACTCAATCCACCTACCCCCCAGGATGACTAGATGGTCCTCCTCGATTCCGATGGACGAAACACGCATCACTCTGTCACAGTTACAATCATGTTATGTGTGTGCTCAACAATGCTAATTTTCTTTATTTATATTTATTGATTTATTTGTTATTAGATGAGGTACCCGGCATAAATCCTGGATAAACCAGACGTGTGCGCCACTTTTGTCTCTCCCTCTCGCTGATCTAGACAATTTCCCTCCCAGACCTTATGTAACAGCTGAGGTTGTTCTAGCACGTTATAGTAGGGGGGAGTTAGTTGATATAACTACAACCCTTTAGAAAACGAAACTATTACAGCTGTAAAAATATATAAACACGAGATCCGACGATAGATTAAATAATACTAAAGTTTAATAACTGTATAGTGAACAATAAATTACTAGGAAGACGCCAGCGAAACTAAATATCTACGCCACACAAAAAGGAAACTCACTTACTCACCCCACCAACCACTCACACAGGTCTATATATATAAACATTCCTACAGAAAGTTCCCGAAATAAACGTTACCTTTGCCCTCGCACAAACTAACCAATCACGCATCAATACGTTATCAGGTTACATCACTCAAGGCCAAATCTGGCGTAAACATCCTTATCCACAGTGTTATCGAATGTTCGGGAACATACTAATATTTACTGAACGAGTCAAAACACCTGACAACAAGCGAGCGAGGAAAAAAACTACTCACTAGAAAAGAAGGTCAGGTCACGGAGTACAGTACACTCTGGCGGTCGTCAACAATAAAATGAAAGAAGAAATGAACACATGCTCACCAGTGTAAGAAGAAAACGGGAGAGGGCAAGGGATAGCTTGCAGATGCTACACAACTCCCCAATTTAAGTTGAATATTTTTCAACTCCAAAACATTATTCAGCGTCTGCAATATCTTGAAATAATCTTATAGCACTCGAAATCACACAAAGGTAGTTGCTAATTCTATTACAATTAATAACACTTTCAGTGTCTTCCCGAATGTCATCACAAATACAATACAATGCAGTGTACTTTGCATCACTAATACCATAACTAATACAATACCATCATTGTGACAAACCAATAGTTAACAGTAGGCCTACTAGTCAAAATAACACAACGCCACCAGTGTGGTGAAACAATGGTCAATGATATTATTACAAATCATATAAGGTGAAACGATGGCCCATCGTTTACACAATGCTTCGTGCACGAATCATAGCATATAACTTGTTGTACATAACATGGTTATCTCCAAAATGTATAACTCATACGTACAATGGCAAAAATACCAATACATACCGACCACTGGTTAGGGTCTTTTTTCATCATATTAGGTCAAAACAAGTTACAACATTGCAACATAACACAAACACTGCTTGCTCGCAGTCCCCATTTGGGTTACATTTTCCAAAATTTACACCAAGTTCCATTGGTAACTAATATGACAGAGCATAAAATCAAAATGTGACTAACACATCATGACTCTCTATCAGCCATCAATTCAATATTCAGTTACAGATGAACTATGTCCCCAATTACAGTACAATACTGCCGTCCTAGCAATTCATCTAGTAGGCAAAAGTGTGGGTTACAATGCATTTCACTGATAGTGTACTACTTTAAAATACCCTGCTCAGGAAATCGGCACAGACATTTTCTCTGCCTTTTACGTAGTGAATCCTGAATCGATAAGACTGTAAAAATAAACTCCATCGTAATAACTTTGGACTGTCAAACTTGGCAGAGTTCAAAAACTCTAATGACCGATGGTCAGTTTGGAGCACAAACTCCTTTCCATACAAATACAAAGTAAACTTTTTTACAGCCCAAACAATAGCTAAACATTCGCGCTCTGAGACCGAATATTTTGTCTCACGAGGCAATTGCTTACGACTAGCATATGCCACAGGGTACAACTTTCCCTCGTGTTCCTGCATAAGACTAGCGCCTAATCCGCGATCTTATGCATCAGTTGCTAAGACAAACTCTTTGGAAAAATCTGGCAAACATAACACGGGTTTGGAGATAATGACATTCTTCAAAGAGGTGTACGCTTTCTCCTGCGTTTCATCCCACTGAACTATATTGGGCTGACCCTTTCTAAGTAAATCAGACAATGGTGATGCAATCGCTGAAAAGTTAGGAATAAATTCATGGTAATATCCCACTAATCCTAAAAATGCTTTCACTTCCTTCTTAGTGGTGGGTCTGGGTGCGTCTCGTACCTTACATACATTCTCTTCTAACAGGCCAATCATACCTTCTCCCACTAAGTGTCCAACAAAGTCTACTTCAGACGTTCCAATCAGACACTTCGATGGTCTTGCAGTTAATCCAGCTTGGTCCATCCTCTGCAGCAAGTCCTTGAGAGTCTTCACATGCTCGTCGAATGTCTCTGTATGAATCAGCAGGTCGTCCACATATGCTGTCACATTGTTCATTCCACGGATCAATGGCTTTACGATCCTGTTCAGCGTGGCTCCTGAGTTCATCATCCCAAAAGGCATCCGAGTGAATTCATAGTGCTCGCCCATGGTGACGAACGCCGTCTTGGGAATGTCTTGCTCTCGAACTTTCACTTGCCAGTATCCCTTGCTCAGGTCAATCCGAGAGAATAATTTTCCTCTCGAGAGACTCTGAAACACTTCTGATGGCGCTGCTGTCGGATGAGGGTCGAATACTGTGATCTTGTTTAACCTCCTGTAGTCGATGCAGACTCGGTTGGATCCGTCCTTCTTCTTGATGACAACAATAGGTGAAGCATAAGCTGATGAGCTCCTTCGAATGATGCCCAGCCGTCCCATGGTGCTAAGCTCCTCCTTCAATGAGTCGCGCATAGCGTAGGGCACCGGGTATGGTCGTTGACGAACTGCTACTTCTGTCGTCAGGTCGATGCGATGTTCACCCAACTGACAGCATCCAGGGAGATTGGTGAAGACGTGCTGGTAATTCTTCACCAAATCGCAGAGTTCTTGACGTTGTTCCGATGTCAGTTGCGTTCCATACTGGACATCTCTGTAGCTTTCCTTCTGGTCCCAGCTTCCTAGGTCGGCAAGGTCCTCCGTCGTTCCACCGTTGTCGCCTTCCAGGTCGCAGTCCTCGATGATTGTCATGCCAGCTGACTCCACGGGTTGACTCTTGTCCATCATGTCGTCCTCTGCCAGTACAGTCTCAGCACTATCACCGCCGCCGTCCTTTATGGCGTCGACATGTCCAGGCGTGATATCTCTCCTACTGTTGTCCATCCCACACATCTCGGCCACAATACGTCTCGGTTCCATTGCCACTGCTGCTGCTTTTGACGTCTTTGGAATGTATCTCTTGAGGAGGTTGGCGTGCAAGGTCTTTTCTTTTGCACCCATCTTGACTCTATAGTCGTTAACACCGACAACTGAGACTACCTTATATGGTCCCTTCCATTGGACTAGGAGCTTGTTAGTGTTCGTCGGCAGTAGCACCAACACTTCATCTCCGGGGCGGAACTTCCTCTCTCGCGCCTTCCGGTCGTAGTAGGTCTTCTGTCTACCTTGAGCCTTGGAGAGTTCTTCCGTCGCTAACTTCCATGTGTCCTCCAGCCTCTCACGTAGTTCCATGACGTACTGGTAACTGGTCTTCGTTTCCGGCTCCTCTACATCCTTGGTCCATAGTTGTCGTAAGATGTGCATTGGTCCTCTCACAGTTCTCCCATACAGCAACTCGAATGGGGCAAACTTGGTCGACTCTTGGGGAACTTCACGATATGCGAAGAGCAGCGGGTTGATGTATCTGTGCCACTGCTTGGGTTGCTCTGCGCACAGTCGTCTCAATGTTTTCTTCAGCGTGCCGTTGAATCGCTCCACCAACCCGTTGCACATAGGGTGGTAGACTGTAGTGGTCGACTGTCGAATTCCCAGTAGTCTATTCGTTTCCTTCATGACATCTGACATAAACTGGGTCCCTTGGTCCGACAAGATCTCTTCGGGCACACCCAAACGGCTGTAGATGTTCACTAAGGCTTCTGCTACCGTTTCTGCGTCGATCTTCTTCAAGGGTGTGGCTTCGGGGTAACGAGTAGCGTAGTCTATATACACCAGGATATACCGATGTCCACCTTCACTCGGGGGGTCGATAGGTCCTACTAAGTCCACGGCCACTCGCCTAAATGGTACGTCCACTACTGGCATACTCTGCAGGTGCACCTTTGGGGTCGCTCCTTTGTTCACCGTCCTCTGGCATATGTCGCATGAGCGGTAGTATCTCGCGACGTCACCTTCAATTCCAGGCCAATAAAAATTGCTCATAACTCTGTCTTTGGTTTTCTTCACGCCGAGGTGTCCTCCGACGATCGAGTCGTGGGCTACACTCAGTACATACTCTCTCAGTTTTTCGGGTAGTACCACTTGCCTTATAACCGTCGCCTGTCTCAGGTCCTTGTAGATCCGGTACAGTACTCCTCCATGTTTCTCAAAATGAACAGATTTATTGCCTCTATTAGTTGGGATCTTCTTCTGCTCTAACTTCCTAATGACTTCGTCTTCTTCTTGGAGTCGGATAAGTTCCTCTCTATCCACTCCCGCGTGCCGTTCTGCTCTCGGCACCTTCAGCGACGTAGACCGGTCCTTCCTCTTCTCCTGGGCCCTCGTGGTCACCGCTCCTACCATCACCTCAGTATCAGGGTCGTACGGGTCCTTCGCTCCGTCCACGTTCCCGACTACTAGGTCGCAGATGGTCTCCGGGAGACACAGCGCCGTCACTTTTCCCGTCAGGTAAGGCGTCTTCACGTCGATAACGGCTTCCTCCGCCGCTAGCAAGGAGTTATCGATCCTCGCGATAAGTTTCTTCCCACCGGTGAGCTGTCCGTCGTCCACCAGTGCTCGCCGCACCACTACACCTTCACAGCCGGTATCTCTTAGGACATCTACCGCTCGATTTCCAATCAAGCCCTTCATCACTGGTAACTTCAGTTTCTCCACGATCCTTCCGTCACTGCATCCTCCGCACGTAACAGGCACCGCTAACTGTAGCTTCCCGTCCTTCATTACCGCTTGAACGTTGATGCTGGTGTCAGCCGTCGTCACCTCTTGTCTTGACGACTCGTCCGCCGCTATAACTACGGCCGCCGCCGCCTTGTTCGGCTTGCCTCGTCCCATTTCCTTCTGGGCTGGACACATCCTCCGAACGTGGCCTGGCTTTCCACAAAGGTAACATTTCAACTCACCTTTGTCGTTTAACTTTGCACGACACTCCGTCGCCTTGTGTCCCGGCCTCTGGCACCTATGGCAGACCTGTGGGCTTCTGTCTCCGTTGGGCCTCTGTCGCACTGGCCGGCTCTGCAGTCTGGCGCTCCCGCTGAGCGTCCGGTTCCTCGCTACCAGGTACGCCTCCGCTGAATCTGCGATGTCCTGTAGCGTCTTTGGTTTCCTCTCCCTCACATGGGTTGCAAGGTCTGGTGGGCAGGCATCCATGAATTGCTCTCTGACGAACAGATCTCTCACTCCTTCGTAGGTCTCCTCCGTCTTCGACAGCTTTATCCACCTCTCTAGATAGGTCTTGATCCTGGTCAAAAACATTCCAACATCTTCTCCATCTTCAGGCTTACCTTGTCTGAACATGAGTCTGTATCCGTCCTCTGACAGGTTGTACCTCTTCTGCAACGCTTCCTTGACCTTGTCGTAGTCCTTGGCTTCGTCGATCGGTAGTCTGCAGAAGCACTCCAAAGCTCTCCCGGTCAGCAGGGCAGACAGTGATGTCGTCCAGGTGGATCTGGGCCATTCAGCTGTCTCAGCAAACCTCTCAAACCGCAGCAACCAGCTATCCAGATCGTCCTTCTTGTCCTGAAATGCAGGTAGCTTGGGTCTCTTGGAACTGGCGTGGTCGTCGGTCTTCTGCGCTGAGTCGTTGCCTCCACGTTGCTGGCGGATCTTCTCCATCTCCAACTCGTGGTTCATCTCCTTCTCCCGAGCCTGTCGTTCAGCCTCCTTCTCCCGAGCCTGTCGTTCAGCCTCCTTCTCCTGTCGTTGAGCCTCCTTCTCCCGAGCCTGTCGTTCAGCCTCCTTCTCCTGTCGTTGAGCCTCCAGCTGTCTTTCTCTTTCTAGGCCTTCACGGAGGTAGTCCCGCCTCTCCTGCCCAGTGAGCTCCATAGCGTCCGCTTCCTGGCTAAGCCTTCCAATAACCTCCGACATGTTGTAGATAGCTTGTCGATGATATTCCTACAATAAACTATGTAAATAAATCTAATAATTTAGATCTGGTCCGTTCGAATCTGGTCGGATCCCGGACGAGCCCCCAATATGTAACAGCTGAGGTTGTTCTAGCACGTTATAGTAGGGGGGAGTTAGTTGATCTAACTACAACCCTTTAGAAAACGAAACTATTACAGCTGTAAAATAAATAAACACGAGATCCGACGATAGATTAAATAATACTAAAGTTTAATAACTGTATAGTGAACAATAAGTTACTAGGAAGACACCAGCGAAACTAAATATCTACGCCACACAAAAGGAAACTCACTTACTCACCCCACCAACCACTCACACAGGTCTATATATATAAACATTCCTACAGAAAGTTCCCGAAATAAACCTTTGCCCTCGCACAAACTAACCAATCACGCATCAATACTACATCAGGTTACATCACTCAAGGCCAAATCTGGCGTAAACACCCTTCTCCACAGTGTTATCGAATGTTCGGGAACATACTAATATGTGAAGGTGTAGTGGTGCGGCGAGCACTGGTGGACGACAGACGCCTTACCTGACGGGCAGAGTGACGGCACTGTGTCTCCCGGAGACCATCTGCGACCTAGTAGTCGGGAACGCGGACGGAGCGAAGGACCCGTACGACCCTGATACTGAGGTGATGGTAGGAGCGGTGACCACGAGGGCCCAGGAGAAGAGGAAGGACCGCTCTACGTCGCTGAAGGTGCCGAGGGCAGAAAGGCACGCGGGAGTGGATAGAGAGGAACTTATCCGACTCCAAGAAGAAGACGAAGTCATTAGGAAGTTAGAGCAGAAGAAGATCCCAACTAATAGAGGCAATAAATCTGTTCATTTTGAGAAACATGGAGGAGTACTGTACCGGATCTACAAGGACCTGAGACAGGCGACGGTTATAAGGCAAGTGGTACTACCCGAAAAACTGAGAGAGTATGTACTGAGTGTAGCCCACGACTCGATCGTCGGAGGACACCTCGGCGTGAAGAAAACCAAAGACAGAGTTATGAGCAATTTTTATTGGCCTGGAATTGAAGGTGACGTCGCGAGATACTGCCGCTCATGCGACATATGCCAGAGGACGGTGAACAAAGGAGCGACCCCAAAGGTGCACCTGCAGAGTATGCCAGTAGTGGACGTACCATTTAGGCGAGTGGCCGTGGACTTAGTAGGACCTATCGACCCCCCAAGTGAAGGTGGACATCGGTATATCCTGGTGTATATAGACTACGCTACTCGTTACCCCGAAGCCACACCCTTGAAGAAGATCAACGCAGAAACGGTAGCAGAAGCCTTAGTGAACATCTACAGCCGTTTGGGTGTGCCCGAAGAGATCTTGTCGGACCAAGGGACCCAGTTTATGTCAGATGTCATGAAGGAAACGAATAGACTACTGGGAATTCGACAGTCGACCACTACAGTCTACCACCCTATGTGCAACGGGTTGGTGGAGCGATTCAACGGCACACTGAAGAAAACATTGAGACGACTGTGCGCAGAGCAACCCAAGCAGTGGCACAGATACATCAACCCGCTGCTCTTCGCATATCGTGAAGTTCCCCAAGAGTCGACCAAGTTTGCCCCATTCGAGTTGCTGTATGGGAGAACTGTGAGAGGACCAATGCACATCTTACGACAACTATGGACCAAGGATGTAGAGGAGCCGGAAACGAAGACCAGTTACCAGTACGTCATGGAACTACGTGAGAGGCTGGAGGACACATGGAAGTTAGCGACGGAAGAACTCTCCAAGGCTCAAGGTAGACAGAAGACCTACTACGACCGGAAAGCGCGAGAGAGGAAGTTCCGCCCCGGAGATGAAGTGTTGGTGCTACTGCCGACGAACACTAACAAGCTCCTAGTCCAATGGAAGGGACCATATAAGGTAGTCTCAGTTGTCGGTGTCAACGACTATAGAGTCAAGATGGGTGCAAAAGAAAAGACCTTGCACGCCAACCTCCTCAAGAGATACATTCCAAGGACGTCAAAAGCAGCAGCAGTGGCAATGGAACCGAGACCTATTGTGACCAAGATGTGTGGGATGGACAACAGTAGGAGAGATATCACGCCTGGACATGTCAACGCCATAAAGGACGGCGGCGGTGATAGTGCTGAGACTGTACTGGCAGAGGACGACATGATGGACAAGAGTCAACCCGTGGAGTCAGCTGGCATGACAATCATCGAGGACTGCGACCTGGAAGGCGACAACGGTGGAACGACGGAGGACCTTGCCGACCTAGGAAGCTGGGACCAGAAGGAAAGCTACAGAGATGTCCAGTATGGAACGCAACTGACATCGGAACAACGTCAAGAACTCTGCGATGTGGTGAAGAATTACCAGCACGTCTTCACCAATCTCCCTGGATGCTGTCAGTTGGGTGAACATCGCATCGACCTGACGACAGAAGTAGCAGTTCGTCAACGACCATACCCGGTGCCCTACGCTATGCGCGACTCATTGAAGGAGGAGCTTAGCACCATGGGACGGCTGGGCATCATTCGAAGGAGCTCATCAGCTTATGCTTCACCTGTTGTTGTCGTCAAGAAGAAGGACGGATCCAACCGAGTCTGCATCGACTACAGGAGGTTAAACAAGATCACAGTATTCGACCCTCATCCGACAGCAGCGCCATTAGAAGTATTTCAGAGTCTCTCGAGAGGAAAATTATTCTCTCGGATTGACCTGAGCAAGGGATACTGGCAAGTGAAAGTTCGAGAGCAAGACATTCCCAAGACGGCGTTCGTCACCATGGGCGAACACTATGAATTCATTCGGATGCCTTTTGGGATGATGAACTCAGGAGCCACGCTGAACAGGATCGTAAAGCCATTGATCCGTGGAATGAACAATGTGACAGCATATGTGGACGACCTGCTGATTCATACAGAGACATTCGACGAGCATGTGAAGACTCTCAAGGACTTACTGCAGAGGATGGACCAAGCTGGATTAACTGCAAGACCATCGAAGTGTCTGATTGGAACGTCTGAAGTAGACTTTGTTGGACACTTAGTGGGAGAAGGTATGATTGGCCTGTTAGAAGAGAATGTATGTAAGGTACGAGACGCACCCAGACCCACCACTAAGAAGGAAGTGAAAGCATTCTTAGGATTAGTGGGATATTACCATGAATTTATTCCTAACTTTTCAGCGATTGCATCACCATTGTCTGATTTACTTAGAAAGGGTCAGCCCAATATAGTTCAGTGGGATGAAACGCAGGAGAAAGCGTACACCTCTTTGAAGAATGTCATTATCTCCAAACCCGTGTTATGTTTGCCAGATTTTTCCAAAGAGTTTGTCTTAGCAACTGATGCATCAGATCGCGGATTAGGCGCTAGTCTTATGCAGGAACACGAGGGAAAGTTGTACCCTGTGGCATATGCTAGTCGTAAGCAATTGCCTCGTGAGACAAAATATTCGGTCTCAGAGCGCGAATGTTTAGCTGTTGTTTGGGCTGTAAAAAAGTTTACTTTGTATTTGTATGGAAAGGAGTTTGTGCTCCAAACTGACCATCGGTCATTAGAGTTTTTGAACTCTGCCAAGTTTGACAGTCCAAAGTTATTACGATGGAGTTTATTTTTACAGTCTTATCGATTCAGGATTCACTACGTAAAAGGCAGAGAAAATGTCTGTGCCGATTTCCTGATCAGGGTATTTTAAAGTAGTACACTATCAGTGAAATGCATTGTAACCCATACTTTTGCCTACTAGATGAATTGCTAGGACGGCAGTATTGTACTGTAATTGGGGACATAGTTCATCTGTAACTGAATATTGAATTGATGGCTGATAGAGAGTCATGATGTGTTAGTCACATTTTGATTTTATGCTATGTCATATTAGTTACCAATGGAACTTGGTGTAATTTTTGGAAAATGTAACCCAAATGGGGACTGCGAGCAAGCAGTGTTTGTGTTATGTTGCAATGTTGTAACTTGTTTTGACCTAATATGATGAAGAAAGACCCTAACCAGTGGTCGGTATGTATTGGTATTTTTGCCATTGTACGTTTGAGTTATACATTTTGGAGATAACCATGTTATGTACAACAAGTTATATGCTATGATTCGTGCACGAAGCATTATGTAAACGATGGGCCATCGTTTCACCTTATATGATTTGTAATAATATCATTGACCATTGTTTCACCACAGTGGTGGCGTTGTGCTATTTTGACTAGTAGGCCTACTGTTAACTATTGGTTTGTCACAATGACGGTATTGTATTAGTTATGGTATTAGTGATGCAAAGGATATTGCATTGTATTGTATTTGCGATGAAATTTGGGAAGGCACTGAAATTGTTAATAATTGTAATAGAATTAGCAACTACCTTTGTGAGATTGGGAGTACTGTAAGATTGTTATTTCAAGATATTGCAGACGCTGAATAATGTTTTGGAGTTGAAAAATATTCAACTTAAATTGGGGAGTTGTGTAGCATCTGCAAGCTATCCCTTGCCCTCCCCCGTTTCTTGTTACGCTGGTGAGCATGTGTTCATTTCTTGCTGACGACCGCCAGAGTGTACTGTACTCCGTGACCTGACCTTCTTCTCCTAGTGAGTAGTTTTTTCCTCGCCCGCTTGTTGTCAGGTGTTTTGACTCGTTCAGTAAATATTAGTATGTTCCCGAACATTCGATAACACTGTGGAGAAGGGTGTTTACGCCAGATTTGGCCTTGAGTGATGTAACCTGATGACGTATTGATGCGTGATTGGTTAGTTTGTGCGAGGGCAAAGGTAACGTTTATTTCGGGAACTTTCTGTAGGAATGTTTATATATATAGACCTGTGTGAGTGGTTGGTGGGGTGAGTAAGTGAGTTTCCTTTTGTATGGCGTAGATATTTAGTTTCGCTGGTGTCTTCCTAGTAACTTATTGTTCACTATACAGTTATTAAACTTTAGTATTATTTAATCTATCGTCGGATCTCGTGTTTATTTATTTTACAGCTGTAATAGTTTCGTTTTCTAAAGGGTTGTAGTTAGATCAACTAACTCCCCCCTACTATAACGTGCTAGAACAACCTCAGCTGTTACAGTGAATATTTTCACTGTTGCAGAAATCAATGATTTGCTTGAGACAGAGAGGAAGAGAAGAAAACGCAGAAAATGCAGAACTAAGTCATTGTAAATGAGAGGACGAGAGAGAAGAAAACAGAGGACAATGCCTCGTTCTGTCGTGTTGCAGAAAAACACCGTATACAATCTAGGCCAAAGTCACATTTTTAGCATTATATTTTATACAACCAACTGTTGTCTTTCTCTGTCTTTCTTTGACCGTTAAAATTTCGTACATTTATATTCCTTTGCATTTGGACATCACAAAACAGGAACTCAATAAAGAATGGATCAAAAGTCCATCCGAAATGTTTCTTTGTGTCTCCTGTACAAAAACATATTTTTATTACATACGGTGTTTTGCCACAAAACTGATAGAACGAGACATAAAAAGGAGAACAGCGGGGAGAAAAAGAACATCAAGATAATAAAGAAAGAAGAGAAAGTTGAGGTAACAGAAAGAACACAAATACCAGAATGGGTAAACAAAATAACACTGCATAGAGAGAAGAAAAGACAGGGTAAAAGTGAGGTAAAGATAATGAGGAAGAAAAGAAAGTTGAAGTAGCAGAAAGAACACAGACACGGGAATGGATGGCCCAATCTGTCTATCACTGAGAGAACACTGACAGTCAAACGTATTGCAATAGCAACATGACAAACAAAGACCGTAGGATTAACACATCAAGGGTTCTGAGATAAAAGAAGAAAAGTATTATCATTTCAGTTTTATTGATTGATTTATTGATCAATTTTCTACCACCTGCAAACGGAATCACGAACATAAAGCGTTGTGAATGTTTGTACATTTGTATGTCAGATAGATACAACAATTAAGTAAAGAAATGAATGGGAATCTGGCCCACATTTTGACGTCGCTTGAACGTGGAATGAATGGATACATCAGTGAATGGGGAATAAAGAACGATTTGTTGAAGAAAAAATATTATTTTTCTACATGGCTTGCCACTTTTATGTATCTACAATATTTACATAGTTGAATGAATGATAGTGGACACAAAGAAGAGTTCGAAACAACCAATAAAAAAGAATTCATGAGTTATTGAAGCAAGTACGTATGACAATGTATACGGATGACAATGAATGAATGAATGAATGAATGAATGAATGCTTACAAAGGTTAGCATCGGAGATTTAAATCGATTTACATGTATAAACTATCAATTGTTCTCTAAAACATTACCATTGAATACACATAAGTATTCCAACAGAATTTAATAGTCCTGATGGCATTGCAAGATATTGACAAGTAAAGGTAAAGACGATGAGCATATAAAATTTGTAAAAGAAAACTCAACAACATTTTCATTATAAGAGTCCAGAAAAAAACTTGTTTTTCCACCATCTAACACGCAAGTAACCAATAAGACTGTTTCATGTAGGTTGTATAATCTACTCCTACAGTCCAGACTCCGAAATGTTCACATTGCCTTTACTCACAGCTCGTGCCCACCATCTCACATTACGAACTTTTCTCCAAGCATAGTCATATCTCTGAAGAGCTCTCCTCTTGCACGTCACGTCTGATCGGTCACTCAGTGGACAGTATCTGATATAAACTTTACATCCTTTGTCCAACACACCATCTACCTGACGTCTGGCCACACCCAAAAGACGTCTCTCCCAACGATGGACATTCAAACATCGAGACGAGAAGGCGCTGAACATGATATGACGTTTTTTGTTGACACCAGGACCTTGAACGGCCACTTCAAAGAGTGCTCCACATGAAAGAGAAAGTTGTGTTGCTGGTAATTTCTTCAACCGGTGACCACATCTGTCTTTCCGTTTCTGCCATTGTTGTTTCTGTTCTTTAGGAACATCTCCAGCGCTCACCATGGCCAAAATCCAAGGTGTCCACTTCAATGATCGGAGACTAAAGTTGTTTTCAGGAACATTCTCACGTTTCAGTAGAGGAAGATTACCTAACTTGTATTTGTCTAAAGCTGTCTTCATTGCATGTTGTCGTGATTTCTTTGTTAGTCCTGGTCTGAGTGCTGTTGTAGGAGATTTGACTTTTGATGTTTTGGTTAGTTTAGGAGTAGTTTTAATCTTGGTAGGAATTTTCACGGGTGTAGCACCACCAACTGTAGGTGCAGTTGTTGCTGGTGATGGCGCAGAGGGTGTTGTAGTTGAGTCTCCACCTTCATCTCTCAGTTGAGCAAAGATTTCATCAATGTCCACAGACAATCCTGACCTTCCACAATGACTTCTCACCTCTTTCTCATAACTGGCAAACATGGTTGTATCATTACCTTCTCTATAACACACAGCCATCAGAGTATCAAATAAACTTCCGAAATCTGCCAGACGAAGATGTTTTCCGTGTGTCGCCGCTGAGATGGTTTGATAGAACAGATGAGCATCGCTGTAAGTTCCACACTGAACACCGTAGATAATGACACCATTTTCAGCCAGTCCTTTGGTTTCTTCTTTCCAATCAATGTTGTCTTTGTTACAGGCCTCGTGTGCCTCGTGAGGGTTGTTGTCTCCAATCATAACCAGAACACGTCGTGAAGCTGGAGTCCAGGATAATTCTGTTCGGACTTGTCTCAATACCAGTTCGTAACATTCAGGGGCGTCACCACCTCCCGTTCTTTCTACGTTCTTCACAAAATCACACAGTTTGGCTACGTCTGAAGTGAAATCGATCCATTTGGTGACATAAGTACGTATGTCACAGTAATCGCCATGTGCCATGACGGAGATCCTGATTCCAGGAATGTCTGCTTGGAGACGTTGTATCATATCTTGAATTCGTCCTCTGAGTTCATCCAACCAGCTATACATAGATCCAGTTGTGTCAAAGGAAAAGACAACTTCGAGAGGTCCTCCTGGTGGAATGGGGGCGTCCATTTTGATCAAACTTGTGTCACAAAACGCTCTGAACTCTTACGATAAAACAAAGTCTGTTCACGCACAGAAAGGAAACAATGTTGTGTGTCAGGGTTAGGATTTGAATTGCCGTGCTAGGTCACGCTTTGTTCATTACATGGCATCATTGATTTTGGCCAGTGCAAACGTCCTTGAACTGTTCCCGTGGACAGTTTGTTTTTGTAACGCTTTTCTTAGAGATGGAAAGAAAGTGGGGCAAGATAGAACGAATGGATAAATTAACAGTGACGATGCAGTTTTCGACCCCGTGGTTTGGGTGTACTTTAACAGGGAAAGACGGGGCGAATAAGGAGTGAATAAATTCGTACATAAAACGTTTAGGGTGTAGAGACTTTGCGAACGGTTTTGACATAGTTGAGTTACTTTGTCTGTTACTATTAATAGAATCTATTGGCGCTGCGAGCGGAGCACGAAGTGGATGCACCAATCAAATTTGAGCAGTCACGTGGATTTGCAGCAGAAGATAAGCGGAGACATGTTGATGCTACCTCACTCCATGCAGCGTATTCCATCCTGCGAGGGTGTCGGCAAGGTTCAGCCAGAGAGAACCAACAGACTGTTAACGTCATGTCTATGTCCTGGATAGACAATGAAAATAATCCACAGCTATTTTCTCCAGTTCCCTGAAATCGTTTCAGGGAACCAATCGTAAGTGTCATCACCATGATTCGAGATGATGTGAATCTGACCCTAACTTTCCAGTAGAAGTGCGACCAAAGGAATGCAAGACCATAAAGTTTTACTTGCAATTAAGATCTAGAATGAGTGATTGATATACACATTTGTGAATTGTAATTGATGTGTCTGGATGAGGCTGGGGATTGCCACCCCATCCTAGAGCAGATCTAGATCTATTTTAACTACGTCAGTGTGTCTTGACGGTTTGATCCTTTATAAGCAGTTAAATGAGTTACTATTGTCGTCTGAGGCCTAAGTATATCATTTGTGAGATAGTAGGCAGTCTATATTTCTGAAGATAAATAATTACTAAGTAAACTGTGAATGAATCAGAATGATATAGAGTTTCAAATCTTTTAAGAATCTAGAGGAGATTTATAGTTATGTATTTTAGTATTTTCATTTGATGCTGCTGATGTTGTCTTTTAATATGTAAACGATAGACGAAATTGTTAGGAATTTTAAGTAATAAATTTGTGGCCCTACAAGGTCCTTGATATAACCTACTCGAAATTGTTATTAGTGTATGTGGCATGGTATGGCAGAGTAATTTTTAAAAACCTCTCGATTTAAATGCAGTCGAACACCTAAATTTATAATTTAGTAATCCCCACCGTAACATTCGAGGACCCACCTCGTAACACTGCAGGGCACACCCTTCCTTGAATTCGTAACACTGGAGAGGGACCCTTAAAAGAACTTTAATAACGCCATGCCACTTAGTTAGATTATTTTAAAACCTATTGTATTTTTTTTTTATTCCATCATTTGATATTGTACTCTTGTAATATGTTTTCAGGTCTTTTTATTATCGATGTTAGACAATTTGTATTAATCTAATATTTTGTATTTCAATTTCATATGGTGAACTCAACATCCCATTGACCCGTGGACACCGGCGAGGGAACCCTTTCATCATACAGATCTACCTCAGACAGAAATACAGTTTTGGGCTTGGAGCTATGGATTGAGGATATTTAACATCTGAATTCCTCAAAAATAAAGATAAGTGATCCATCTATCTAACAGTCTTGGGGAGGGCGACGTACTTTCCGCTCTGTGTGTGTGTTCCAGGCCATTTTCTATTTACTATATGTTTAGTTTAAGTGCGGGAGGTTGGTTGGGATCATAGGTTAGCATATCTTCTTTGCCATTACGAAGGATATTGGAGGCCTTGGTGGCTATGTAAAATAACTCGGGGGGATTTGCTTCTCTGTGAATAGTTCTATTAGGGATCCATTATTCGTATAGATTGTGGCGTTTCTTTTACTTCCTCACTTTTCTTTAGGAAGATGTCTCTCCTGTCTTTTGCTTAAACTATCTTGTAAATAAGTTAGGACTTGTAGGGTCTGTTATCGTTCGTTTTACTTGTCAGTATAGCGTCCTGTTTTTTGTATTTCTTTTTGCTTATTATAAACTTTAAACTACTATACTAACATTGTTATGTTTACAATATATGCCTGAGGTATTTCACGTGCTAAAACCACGTTCAATTGTAATCTGGTATTGATATATGAGAGAGAGATATAATAAATTTTTGTTCACGTGACAATTTCACGTTGAAGATAGATCTAGAGAGAATAATTTTGCAGTGGTAACAGAAGACACTGCGTGTACGTGTTTTGAGAAGAGAGAGTGTTTTGAGAACACAGAGATATTTCGAATTTGTCGTGTTGAGAGAGAGATATATTTTTGATTCATCGCATTGAGAGAGCGATTCGTTTTTGACAGTGATAACAGAGGACACTGGTTCGTCGCGTTGAGAGAGACGTTAAATTTTGAGAGTGATCACTCAAGACATTAATTTATCGCAGTAAAGGCGATATAATATAGTATTTTATTGCAGTGGGAGCAACGGATAGACGGCACTGCTTTACTAGAATTCATAGAGAGAGAGAGAGATAAAGTGTTTGCAGTTTAAGTGATACTGCCTGTAATTTTCAGAGAGAGAGATAGAACGTTCTTTTCGCGAAGCAGTGCTAACATAAGACACTGAATTACTATTAACAGACAATATCTGTTCATATAATATAATTGATACCGCGATATACCTTAATAGTAGGTAGATACTTACTATTTACAGACTTTAACATATCATGGCTGAGTTTCTTAAATACTTAGAATCTGCCAAAATTCTGGGCATACCAGAGGAAGAACGCGCCGCGTGGTGCGAACGGCACGTACAACAAGACCGAGAGCGCGAGGATCGAAAAGAAGCAAGAGAGAGAGAAAAAGAAGAAAGAGAAAGAGAAAAAGAAGTAGAAAGAGAAAAGGAAAGAGAAAGAGAGAGAGAAAAGGAAAGACAGCATGAACTCGCAATGAAAAAGTTAGAGCAACAATCGCTTGTAACACCCACCACTGCCACCAATACTTATGCTACTAAACCAAAACTACCACCATTTAATGAAAAACTCGACCGGATCGACGCATATTTACATCGGTTCGAGTTACACGCTAAATGTGTCGGATGGCAGCAGGCGATGTACAGTTCATGCCTGTCCAATTTATTAACAGGTAAGGCTTTAGAGGTATTTCACAGCCTTAAAGTAGAAGATGCCAACGATTATGACAAGCTTAAAACAGCGCTGCTTAAGCGATTCCAGCATACCGAGGATGGCTTCCATCAAAGATTTCGCTCATGTAAACCTGAGCCATCTGAAAATTTCTCAACTTATGTGAATCGGCTGAAACATTATTTAGATCGCTGGATTGAGCTCGCCAACGTAACTACCGGAAATTATTCCCAACTTTACGATTTGGTCTTGAAGGACCAAATCTATACGGCATGTCATTCCGAATTAGTCGCCCACCTTAAAGAGAGGGCTCCGACATCCTCTGAAGAAATCACATCGTGCGCCGAACGATACGCGTCCGCCCACCCAAATCGTCCTTTGGCAAAGCCTTCAACTACAACACCATGTTATGCCAACGTAAGCAAAGGAGCGCCAACCGGACACGATCGTTCAAGGCCGACTCGTCGTCAGGCCCCAAATCCGCGTTCTCAATCAGAGCCCCCTTTTTGTAGACAGAGAGATTTTCCGAATCGAGGTAATTTATCCCCGCGTCGAGGATATCAGACTTATTCTTTTTACGAGCCTCGCCCATATTATCGTGGCAACTATCCAGGCCAACAATATAACCGGCCTCAGGGACCGCCGCGACGAGTGCATTTTGATGATAATCATAATTATAATAGACCGCAGAGTCTTCCCTATCGTGGAAACAATCCTAATCGTACTATATGTTATAAGTGTAATAGGGTAGGCCACATACAAAGATTTTGTAACGTGAAATTGGAATCCGCAAATGCCTGCTCGGTTAAACCTACACTTTATGAGACTGACGGTCATTCTGGATCTTCATCGCAATCAAAGAGTATTCCAGTCATGTCCGCCCTACATGAACTGGGGGAATTAACATTTTACCAGGGCCGCGTGAACGCGATTCGCGCTTCTGTTCTACGTGACTCCGGATGCACGACTATCGGCGTTCGACAGTCACTAGTCCGTCCAACACAATTTTTGGATAAAGAGGTAACTTGTATTACTTTTGGCGGATCTGTAGAGCGATTCCGTCTTGCAGAAGTTTATATTGATACACCTTTTCTCACAGGTATTGTTACTGCATGTGTACTGCCTAATCCAGTGGCTGATATAATCATAGGTAATGTACCTCAAGTAAATAAGTTTCCTATCGGTAACTTGGAAATTTGGACTGAGGATCAGAGTGTTGCTTGTGCGACAACACGCCTACAATCGAGCCGACGAGCAGACAGTCCATTGAGTAATCCTACTATTGAAGTGAACATTACGTCTAGTGCATTTCATGATGAGCAACATTCAGATCCCACATTGAAACATTTGTTTGTTAAGGTTGATCCTACCGCACCGGATACCTCTAAGTTTCTTATGAAAGATGACTTATTATATCGTAATTTTCAGAATAAGCGAGAAACCGTTATGCAACTTGTAGTACCGAGATCATTTCGTCGCGACATTATTCGTCTCGCGCATGACACTTCCTTGGCGGGTCACCAGGGAAAGGCCAGAACTAAGTCTCGAATATTATCGCAATTTTTTTGGCCCAGTATTTACGCAGATGTAAACCGGTTCGTATCAACATGTGACGTATGTCAGAGACGTACTCCTAAAGGAAGAGCATCGCGAGCTCCTCTGCAGGAGATGCCAATGGTATCCAGACCATTTGAACGCGTTGCCGTAGATATAGTTGGTCCTCTACACAAGTCAGACAGAGGACATCGTTTTATACTTTCTGTCATTGACTACGCAACCCGTTGGCCAGAGGCCATTCCGCTAAAACACATTTCAGCTGATCATGTCGCTGAAGCTCTTATTACTATTTTTTCGCGTCTTGGGTTTCCAGTTGAAATTTTATCGGACAGAGGTCCACAATTTACCTCTGAGCTTTTTAAGAAAGTCTTGGAGTTGGTCGGGATTAAACAAAGATTGACATCTCCATATCACCCACAGTCTAATGGCTGCTGTGAACGTTGGAATGCTACCATGAAAAGTATGCTTGCACGAGTTTCCGCCGACAAACCCAGTGATTGGGATCGACAACTCCCCGCTATTCTTTTTGCATACCGAGAACTACCGAACGCATCGACGGGTTTTTCCCCCTTTGAATTATTGTATGGTCGTAAGCCGCGTGGTCCAATGGCCATACTCCATGATTTATTCGCCGGATCAGACACCGACGACAACGATACGCGGTCTGCATATCAATACGTTGTAGACTTGCGCCATCGAATTCTTAACGCATGTCAGCTCGCACAAAAATCTTCAGCTGCGCATGCTAGTCTTTATAAACAATATCGTGATCAAGGTAGCCGATTGCGAACCTTGACCGTCGGAGACCAAACTCTTGTTCTCCTTCCGGAAACGAAAAATAAACTCCTTCTTACATGGAAGGGACCTTTTAAAGTTCTAAAGAGACTTTCTCGAGTAAATTATCTTATCAAGATTCGAGGACAGGACAAAGTCTTCCATATAAATATGTTAAAGCAGTACCTGTCCGACGATGATAATCGACAGAATAATCGCCGAAATGTGGTTGCTCAGGCCAATGCGGCCTTAGTTTCAGTTGACGATGATGATCCTATTAAGATTGAGAATTCAATCCCCGCACTTCGATCTTCTGAAAACACTTCGGATGTGAATATAAATCCAGATTTATCTGAATCGCAAAGACAAGATTTAACAGATTTGCTTAACGAGTTTACTACAGTCTTTACTGATCTACCAGGTAATACTTCTTTGGTACAGCATGTTATAAGATTGAAGACGGATATACCCGTCTTTGTTAAACCATACCCGCGTCCGCTGCACGCACAAGAGACTATAATAACCGAGGTACGTAACATGTTTCACCTAGGAGTGATAGAGCGATCGACGAGCCCATATAACTCACCCATCGTCTTAGTGAAGAAAAAAGATGATACAGTGCGTTTTTGTATTGACTATCGTAAACTTAATGAGGTTACGATATATGACGCGGAACCGATTCCCAACCAGGAGAATCTTTTTGCTCGGTTAGCGAGGGCAACAATTTTTTCTAAAATTGATCTTTCCAAAGGTTATTGGCAAATTCCGCTTGATGAGAATAGCAAGCAATATACCGCTTTTCAGACTCCGTTGGGTCTTATGCAGTGGCGCTATATGCCTTTCGGGTTAGTTACAGCCCCTGCTACTTTTGCCCGTATGATGACAATATTACTCCAGGGTATGAATTCCGTATTGTCGTATTTTGACGACATTTGTATTTATGAAACCGATTGGTCGGGCCACATCGCAGCCCTACGACAAGTTTTTATTGCTCTTCGTCGAGCTGGCCTTACGGCGAAACCCAGTAAGGTATTTTTAGGATATAATGAAATTAATTTTCTGGGCCATACAATTGCCCACGGCGTTCAGACTCCTGATGACAAGAAGATAACTACCATCTTAAAGCTCCAACCTCCTCGAACTAAGAAAGAAGTTCGTAGTTTATTGGGCTTTCTTAACTATTATAGGAAATTCATTCCAAATTTTTCTTCGCTTACAGCTCCGTTGTCGGACCTCACAAGAAAGAATTTTCCTAATAAAGTGAAATGGACAACCGAATGTGCTGGTACACTTCGTACCGTTCAACAATTGTTTTCCACTTCCCCCATTCTCATACTACCAGATATAAACCAAATATTTATTGTCCGCACTGATGCGTCGGACAAAGGATTGGGAGCTGTGTTATTACAGGAACGAGACGATACTTTGCGGCCATGTCTATACGCCAGCCGCAAGTTGCTAGATAGGGAATGCCGCTATGCAATTATCGAGCGAGAGTGCCTCGCTATCATTTTTGCTGTAAACGCATTTTCGAGATATCTACTCATGTCCGAGTTTATAATTGAAACGGACCATCGTCCGTTGTTATTCTTAAAGACTAACAGGGCTAAAAATGCTCGATTAACGAGGTGGAGTCTTGCACTCCAGGAATACCGGTTTGTAATCCGTGCTATCCCTGGCGGTGACAATTCCCAAGCTGATATTTTGTCACGTCTCATTTAAATTCCTATTAAAGAGTGTTGTGTCTTGTATTGGGGTTGGATAGTGCTTGTCCCCCTCAATTCTAGACGGTGGATGGATTCACATTTATCTTGTTCATTACTTTATGAACCAGTTTTACAATCCTTTTTTGTGAATATCCTTTTTTCCACCAGCGTCATTCCTGACTGTGACCTGAACTTCTGGCAAACCTGACGCCCTTGTCAGCGGGTCAATGAGATGAAGACATGGCAAACCAAGCTACCAGAGCTACTGCTGCCATTGGATACCACAGTATTTTAATTAACAATATATTGTGTGTGAATGTGTATATAAGCAGCAATTGTGTGTGTTGACTATATAATTATAAGCCTATTCCTTCAGTAAGGCTTCATTATTTGATAATAGTTATACTTTAATCCAGCAGTATACAGTGATATACTCATTATTATTATAGATGTTTCTGAGAATTTTGATTGTGTGCAGTAAGAATGTTTAAATAGAATAAATTCTATAGAACGTCGCATCAATAATTGTATGCTTTTTGTCCATCCAATATGCACGTTCTTAGTTAGATTTTTCTTCTCATGCTTAAGGCTCATCTTTCTACAGTCCTACTTAAGCCCCTACCACAATAACTTTGGGATTTCTTGGATCCTATCGTGTAAATTTTATTTAAAATTTTCACTGGGGTGGGGGATATGTCAGGGTTAGGATTTGAATTGCCGTGCTAGGTCACGCTTTGTTCATTACATGGCATCATTGATTTTGGCCAGTGCAAACGTCCTTGAACTGTTCCCGTGGACAGTTTGTTTTTGTAACGCTTTTCTTAGGGATGGAAAGAAAGTGGGGCAAGATAGAACGAATGGATAAATTAACAGTGACGATGCAGTTTTCGACCCCGTGGTTTGGGTGTACTTTAACAGGGAAAGACGGGGCGAATAAGGAGTGAATAAATTCGTACATAAAACGTTTAGGGTGTAGAGACTTTGCGAACGGTTTTGACATAGTTGAGTTACTTTGTCTGTTACTATTAATAGAATCTATTGGCGCTGCGAGCGGAGCTCGAAGTGGATGCACCAATCAAATTTGAGCAGTCACGTGGATTTGCAGCAGAAGATAAGCGGAGACATGTTGATGCTACCTCACTCCATGCAGCGTATTCCATCCTGCGAGGGTGTCGGCAAGGTTCAGCCAGAGAGAACCAACAGACTGTTAACGTCATGTCTATGTCCTGGATAGACAATGAAAATAATCCACAGCTATTTTCTCCAGTTCCCTGAAATCGTTTCAGGGAACCAATCGTAAGTGTCATCACCATGATTCGAGATGATGTGAATCTGACCCTAACTTTCCAGTAGAAGTGCGACCAAAGGAATGCAAGACCATAAAGTTTTACTTGCAATTAAGATCTAGAATGAGTGATTGATATACACATTTGTGAATTGTAATTGATGTGTCTGGATGAGGCTGGGGATTGCCAGCCCATCCTAGAGCAGATCTAGATCTATTTTAACTACGTCAGTGTGTCTTGACGGTTTGATCCTTTATAAGCAGTTAAATGAGTTACTATTGTCGTCTGAGACCTAAGTATATCATTTGTGAGATAGTAGGCAGTCTATATTTCTGAAGATAAATAATTACTAAGTAAACTGTGAATGAATCAGAATGATATAGAGTTTCAAATCTTTTAAGAATCTAGAGGAGATTTATAGTTATGTATTTTAGTATTTTCATTTGATGCTGCTGATGTTGTCTTTTAATATGTAAACGATAGACGAAATTGTTAGGAATTTTAAGTAATAAATTTGTGGCCCTACAAGGTCCTTGATATAACCTACTCGAAATTGTTATTAGTGTATGTGGCATGGTATGGCAGAGTAATTTTTAAAAACCTCTCGATTTAAATGCAGTCGAACACCTAAATTTATAATTTAGTAATCCCCACCGTAACATTCGAGGACCCACCTCGTAACACTGCAGGGCACACCCTTCCTTGAATTCGTAACATTGTGTAGCAGGTATGCAAAGATGGTTTTTACAATATCAGATGTCGCAGTAAGCTTGGAAGCTGTCTGCCTTTGCAGTTTCCGATTTGGAATGACAAAACCTTCGAAGTGTTCGGTATTTTATATCTTGCGCCAGAAGTGCAGCGTAGCAATCACAAAAATAGAATAATCCGCGGAGCTGACATTCCGCGAAGTGTTTGTTATTCAAAGCGTATTCCGCGGAGTAGTTTTATTCGCTGTCGATCGCTCGTTATCTGTTGTATTTAGGCCTTTCTGGGGGGTTGGGAAAGAGGGGGGGGAGGCATTTGAAATATGGTTGAGGAAGGAGAGAACAAGAACAAGACTGAGTGTTCAAAGAACTAGACAGAACAAATTGGATGCAATAGGAAAAGAGGAAAGAGAGAATCGAGTTTTATTGAAAGGTGTAAGCAAGAAGAATACAATACTTCCGTAATGTTTGTCTCACTCATTCACTCTTCATTCATTTAATTAATCACGTCACAAAATTAAATGTAGTATGGGTCCTAGAGCTGTGGATAGTGGTAACTACATATACTTGTAAAGAGCTGTACAAATGTCTACCTAAGGTGGTCTAGAGGCAAGGTGCTCGCCTCTCATGCCAAGGGTCCCGGGTTCTAAACCCGGGCAGTGCAGGCATGTTGGAAAGTGGATTTTTCTCATATTTTCTCAAGTCCCTGGTCCTATTGGGGGGTAGGATCGAGTAGTTCTTGGAAATTGGATTTTTCTCATATTTTGAAGTCCCTGGTCCTATTGGGGGGTAGGATCGAGTACCTAGTCTTCTCGGATAAGGACGAAAAAATTCGGAGGGCCCGTGTGCACGTTGAGCACGTTAAAGATACCTTGGCAGTTGGAAATCGTAAAGAGCAGGCCGAAAGGCCGCTGCCCGGGCAAAATTGAAATTAATAGATTAAAATTTATCCATATCATCTCCCCCCCCCCCCCCCCCCGCCAGAACAAGAAATAATAAAACAAGTAAAGTGAGGTGTAAATGCCAAGGGCAGCGAACCTCCTAAAATAAAGACCTCAAATCTACAAATGTCTACGCCCATATCACGTTGAAAATACCGGTTCTCGTCCGATCACCGAAGTCAAGCAACGTCGGGCGTGGTTAGTACTTAGATGGGTGACCGCTTGGGAACACCACGTGCTGTAGATAACCTTTCTTTTTTTTTTTGGCGCTATGTCTTATTCTATTTACTTATTGACTCTTTCTTTTTATTTCTTTTTCATGTCATTACAACAATAGTTATCCTTTTTCTGATGTTTTGAATGGAGGACATCTTCCTCTTTTTTGGAAACATTCAGGTCGTCGAAACAGTGTCGAATTTTCCAATAATGATTAACGGATGTTCGTAATTCATCCGAATCAGTTATGTGCTATATTAATATGGTGTATTTGTATAGAGATCAATGGTTGGAATGCTGCAATTTACTATTGGATCAAACACATTCTTAACCACATACAAACTCGAAAAGACGAAGACAAAAGATATAAAGGGAAGTAATACAGAAAAAAAAAAACAAAGTCAGTACGGATTTATGAAACTTGAAATACGACGTGTGTTTTGGTCTTTATCTTAGGAGGTTCGCGCGCTGCCCTTGTCATAATTTACAGCTCACTTTTCTTGTTTTTATTATTTTTGTTGTGATAGGGATTCGTTTTCTAGAATTTTGCTTGGGCAGCGGCCTGTTCGGCATGCTCTTTTCGATCTTCAAAACTCACGGTATCGTTAACGTGCGAAAAAACGAATTTTTCGTCTCTATCCGAGAAGACTCGATACTCGATCCAACATACCATAGGATCAGGGACAGGAAAATAATCAGAAAAATCCCAAACTTCCAACATGCCTGCACCGAACGGGATTCGAATCCAGTACCTTCGGCATGACAGGCGAGCACCTTGGGGGACACGATTGGCGATGAGTTCTTTTGTTTCTCGGGGGCCTCAGCATAGTGCTGTTGGCCCCCTGTTCTTGATTCTGTAATGCTTCTTGTTTGCTTTGTTGTCTTCGTTCTTCGTCTCTTCTGGTCGTGGCATCCAATTTTATTCATTTTCTGATGAGTGCCAAGGTAAGGGCAAGACAAGTGACAGATGAAGGGAGATAAGTGGACAGCAGTTCTGGGACACTGTCCCTTTCAGGAGTTTATCCCTTTATTGCCAATAAAACATGATTGGCTTTGGGGAACACGCTTGAAATACCACGTCATTCCCAGCCTCTTTCTTCACAAAGGTTTGATGTTTATTTCACTGTGACTCTAGTAGCCTACTGCAGACTGTTGTGGACACAAACTATTCCAGACACACGAGAATTACCTTTCTGTAGGGTTTCAATACTTCCTGCATAACCCCGAATTTCCACATTCTTGAGTCCCTCCGAAACCACCCTCCTCACCCCTTTCCGCTTTGTTTTCTGAAACAGGAAAGAAAATGAAGGAGAAGAAACCCTCCGAGTATTCGTCTGTATGTAAAACCAACATCGGACACTTTTTAAATCCCTTGCTCCGTTGTCAGTTGAGGTATCAATTACAGTCAAGGAGTTTGACTACAAAAGTAGCCTTTGATTGTGGGTCTGGACAAGGAAGTGGAATTATTCCTTCTTCTCCCTCTACCTAGACCCCATTGGGCAGATTTCTTGCTCTTCCACATGTCATTTAGAATAAACTGAACAATACATGATTGTCATTCGTTTGAACTGGAGTCCTACAAAAGGACCTACACACCCCAGTATACATGTACTCTTCTTCTACGATTACTACACATGTATTACTACAACAACCAAAAAACTATGACCGGGAATATTGTTGGTCTTTGTTTGTAACTGTGTCAGTACTCCCAGCGTATTGTCGTTGTCTGGACAAACACTGTACCGGTATACGCTAAATGAAGGTTTTATAAGAGGTGCAAAATCATAAATTTGACACTGCTCTGTGTTTATTGTTTGTTCAAAATCCAAGTTCTGCTGGCCAAAGGTAACCAGAACTCGTTCCAAAAAATAGGACATTTTCATTCTATCTCATCTTTCTAAAACGTGAATTTGACCTAGACTGGCATAGCTGCTCTTTCTTTGGACATGATGGTATACATGCAAAGATAAAACACCATTGTTGATCTCCTTGCTCTGAGAAATAATGGTTTAGGCCACTGAACTACAATTATTTGTCCATCAGAGATACTTGCATGTCTGTTTCTTCGTGAATATGTTCACTGTTGTAGAAATCAAGGATTTGCTTGAGACAGAGAGGAAGAGAAGAAAACGCAGAAAATGCAGAACTAAGTCATTGTAAATGAGAGGACGATAGAGAAGAAAACAGAGGATAATGCCTCGTTCTGTCGTGTTGCAGAAAAACACCGTATACAATCTAGGCCAAAGTCACTTTTTTAGCATTATATTTTATACAACCAACTGTTGTCTTTCTCTGTCTTTCTTTGACCGTTAAAATTTCGTACATTTATATTCCTTTGCATTTGGACATCACAAAACAGGAACTCAATAAAGAATGGATCAAAAGTCCTGTACAAAACATATTTTTATTACATACGGTGTTTTGCCACAAAACTGATAGAACGAGACATAAAAAGGAGAACAGCGGGGAGAAAAAGAACATCAAGATAATAAAGAAAGAAGAGAAAGTTGAGGTAACAGAAAGAACACAAATACCAGAATGGGTAAACAAAATAACACTGCATAGAGAGAAGAAAAGACAGGGTAAAAGTGAGGTAAAGATAATGAGGAAGAAAAGAAAGTTGAAGTAGCAGAAAGAACACAGACACGGGAATGGATGGCCCAATCTGTCTATCACTGAGAGAACACTGACAGTCAAACGTATTGCAATAGCAACATGACAAACAAAGACCGTAGGATTAACACATCAAGGGTTCTGAGATAAAAGAAGAAAAGTATTATCATTTCAGTTTTATTGATTGATTTATTGATCAATTTTCTACCACCTGCAAACGGAATCACGAACATAAAGCGTTGTGAATGTTTGTACATTTGTATGTCAGATAGATACAACAATTAAGTAAAGAAATGAATGGGAATCTGGCCCACATTTTGATCGTCGCTTGAACGTGGAATGAATGGATACATCAGTGAATGGGGAAAAAAGAACGATTTGTTGAAGAAAAAATATTATTTTTCTACATGGCTTGCCACTTTTATGTATCTACAATATTTACATAGTTGAATGAATGATAGTGGACACAAAGAAGAGTTCGAAACAACCAATAAAAAAGAATTCATGAGTTATTGAAGCAAGTACGTATGACAATGTATACGGATGACAATGAATGAATGAATGAATGAATGAATGAATGCTTACAAAGGTTAGCATCGGAGATTTAAATCGGTTTACATGTATAAACTATCAATTGTTCTCTAAAACATTACCATTGAATACACATAAGTATTCCAACAGAATTTAATAGTCCTGATGGCATTGCAAGCTATTGACAAGTAAAGGTAAAGACGATGAGCATATAAAATTTGTAAAAGAAAACTCAACAACATTTTCATTATAAGAGTCCAGAAAAAAACTTGTTTTTCCACCATCTAACACGCAAGTAACCAATAAGACTGTTTCATGTAGGTTGTATAATCTACTCCTACAGTCCAGACTCCGAAATGTTCACATTGCCTTTACTCACAGCTCGTGCCCACCATCTCACATTACGAACTTTTCTCCAAGCATAGTCATATCTCTGAAGAGCTCTCCTCTTGCACGTCATGTCTGATCGGTCACTCAGTGGACAGTATCTGATATAAACTTTACATCCTTTGTCCAACACACCATCTACCTGACGTCTGGCCACACCCAAAAGACGTCTCTCCCAACGATGGACATTCAAACATCGAGACGAGAAGGCGCTGAACATGATATGACGTTTTTTGTTGACACCAGGACCTTGAACGGACACTTCAAAGAGTGCTCCACATGAAAGAGAAAGTTGTGTTGCTGGTAATTTCTTCAACCGGTGACCACATCTGTCTTTCCGTTTCTGCCATTGTTGTTTCTGTTCTTTAGGAACATCTCCAGCGCTCACCATGGCCAAAATCCAAGGTGTCCACTTCAATGATCGGAGACTAAAGTTGTTTTCAGGAACATTCTCACGTTTCAGTAGAGGAAGATTACCTAACTTGTATTTGTCTAAAGCTGTCTTCATTGCATGTTGTCGTGATTTCTTTGTTAGTCCTGGTCTGAGTGCTGTTGTAGGAGATTTGACTTTTGATGTTTTGGTTAGTTTAGGAGTAGTTTTAATCTTGGTAGGAATTTTCACGGGTGTAGCACCACCAACTGTAGGTGCAGTTGTTGCTGGTGATGGCGCAGAGGGTGTTGTAGTTGAGTCTCCACCTTCATCTCTCAGTTGAGCAAAGATTTCATCAATGTCCACAGACAATCCTGACTTTCCACAATGACTTCTCACCTCTTTCTCATAACTGGCCAACATGGCTGTATCATTACCTTCTCTATAACACACAGCCATCAGAGTATCAAATAAACTTCCGAAATCTGCCAGACGAAGATGTTTTCCGTGTGTCGCCGCTGAGATGGTTTGATAGAACAGATGAGCATCGCTGTAAGTTCCACACTGAACACCGTAGATAATGACACCATTTTCAGCCAGTCCTTTGGTTTCTTCTTTCCAATCAATGTTGTCTTTGTTACAGGCCTCGTGTGCCTCGTGAGGGTTGTTGTCTCCAATCATAACCAGAACACGTCATGAAGCTGGAGTCCAGGATAATTCTGTTCGGACTTGTCTCAATACCAGTTCGTAACATTCAGGGGCGTCACCACCTCCCGTTCTTTCTACGTTCTTCACAAAATCACACAGTTTGGCTACGTCTGAAGTGAAATCGATCCATTTGGTGACATAAGTACGTATGTCACAGTAATCGCCATGTGCCATGACGGAGATCCTGATTCCAGGAATGTCTGCTTGGAGACGTTGTATCATATCTTGAATTCGTCCTCTGAGTTCATCCAGCCAGCTATACATAGATCCAGTTGTGTCAAAGGAAAAGACAACTTCGAGAGGTCCTCCTGGTGGAATGGGGGCGTCCATTTTGATCAAACTTGTGCCACAAAACGCTCTGAACTCTTACGATAAAACAAAGTCTGTTCACGCACAGAAAGGAAACAATGTTGTGTAGCAGGTATGCAAAGATAGTTTTTACAATATCAGATGTCGCAGTAAGCTTGGAAGCTGTCTGCCTTTGCAGTTTCCGATTTGGAATGACAAAACCTTCGAAGTGTTCGGTATTTTATATCTTGCGCCAGAAGTGCAGCGAAGCAAAAACAAAAATAGAATAATCCGCGGAGCTGACATTCCGCGAAGTGTTTGTTATTCAAAGCGTATTCCGCGGAGTAGTTTTATTCGCTGTCGATCGCTCGTTATCTGTTGTATTTAGGCCTTTCTGGGGGGTTGGGAAAGAGGGGGGGGAGGCATTTGAAATATGGTTGAGGAAGGAGAGAACAAGAACAAGACTGAGTGTTCAAAGAACTAGACAGAACAAAGTGGATGCAATAGGAAAAGAGGAAAGAGAGAATGGGAGTTTTATTGAAAGGTGTAAGCAAGAAAAATACAATACTTCCGTAATGTTTGTCTCACTCATTCACTCTTCATTCATTTAATTAATCACGTCACAAAATTAAATGTAGTATGGGTCCTAGAGGTGTGGATAGTGGTAACTACATATACTTGTAAAGAGCTGTACAAATGTCTACGGCCATATCACGTTGAAAATACCGGTTCTCGTCCGATCACCGAAGTCAAGCAACGTCGGGCGCGGTTAGTACTTAGATGGCTGACCGCTTGGGAACACCACGTGCTGTAGATAACCTTTCTTTTTTTTGGCGCTATGTCTTATTCTATTTACTTATTGACTCTTTCTTTTTATTTCTTTTTCATAACATTACAACAATAGTTATCCTTTTTCTGATGTTTTGAATGGAGGACATCTTCCTCTTTTTTGGAAACATTCAGGTCGTCGAAACAGTGTCGAATTTTCCAATAATGATTAACGGATGTTCGTAATTCATCCGAATCAGTTATGTGCTATATTAATATGGTGTATTTGTATAGAGATCAATGGTTGGAATGCTGCAATTTACTATTGGATCAAACACATTCTTAACCACATACAAACTCGAAAAGACGAAGACAAAAGATATAAAGGGAAGTAATACAGAAAAAAAAAAACAAAGTCAGTACGGATTTATGAACCTTGAAATACGACGTGTGTTTTGGTCTTTATCTTAGGAGGTTCGCGCGCTGCCCTTGTCATAATTTACAGCTCACTTTTCTTGTTTTTATTATTTTTGTTGTGATAGGGATTCGTTTTTTAGAATTTTGCTTGGGCAGCGGCCTGTTCGGCATGCTCTTTTCGATCTTCAAAACTCACGGTATCGTTAACGTGCGAAAAAACGAATTTTTCGTCTCTATCCGAGAAGACTCGATACTCGATCCAACATACCATAGGATCAGGGACAGGAAAATAATCAGAAAAATCCCAAACTTCCAACATGCCTGCACCGAACGGGATTCGAATCCAGTACCTTCGGCATGACAGGCGAGCACCTTGGGGGACACGATTGGCGATGAGTTCTTTTGTTTCTCGGGGGCCTCAGCATAGTGCTGTTGGCCCCCTGTTCTTGATTCTGTAATGCTTCTTGTTTGCTTTGTTGTCTTCGTTCTTCGTCTCTTCTGGTCGTGGCATCCAATTTTATTCATTTTCTGATGAGTGCCAAGGTAAGGGCAAGACAAGTGACAGATGAAGGGAGATAAGTGGACAGCAGTTCTGGGACACTGTCCCTTTCAGGAGTTTATCCCTTTATTGCCAATAAAACATGATTGGCTTTGGGGAACACGCTTGAAATACCACGTCATTCCCAGCCTCTTTCTTCACAAAGGTTTGATGTTTATTTCACTGTGACTCTAGTAGCCTACTGCAGACTGTTGTGGACACAAACTATTCCAGACACACGAGAATTACCTTTCTGTAGGGTTTCAATACTTCCTGCATAACCCCGAATTTCCACATTCTTGAGTCCCTCCGAAACCACCCTCCTCACCCCTTTCCGCTTTGTTTTCTGAAACAGGAAAGAAAATGAAGGAGAAGAAACCCTCCGAGTATTCGTCTGTATGTAAAACCAACATCGGACACTTTTTAAATCCCTTGCTCCGTTGTCAGTTGAGGTATCAATTACAGTCAAGGAGTTTGACTACAAAAGTAGCCTTTGATTGTGGGTCTGGACAAGGAAGTGGAATTATTCCTTCTTCTCCCTCTACCTAGACCCCATTGGGCAGATTTCTTGCTCTTCCACATGTCATTTAGAATAAACTGAACAATACATGATTGTCATTCGTTTGAACTGGAGTCCTACAAAAGGACCTACACACCCCAGTATACATGTACTCTTCTTCTACGATTACTACACATGTATTACTACAACAACCAAAAAACTATGACCGGGAATATTGTTGGTCTTTGTTTGTAACTGTGTCAGTACTCCCAGCGTATTGTCGTTGTCTGGACAAACACTGTACCGGTATACGCTAAATGAAGGTTTTATAAGAGGTGCAAAATCATAAATTTGACACTGCTCTGTGTTTATTGTTTGTTCAAAATCCAAGTTCTGCTGGCCAAAGGTAACCAGAACTCGTTCCAAAAAATAGGACATTTTCATTCTATCTCATCTTTCTAAAACGTGAATTTGACCTAGACTGGCATAGCTGCTCTTTCTTTGGACATGATGGTATACATGCAAAGATAAAACACCATTGTTGATCTCCTTGCTCTGAGAAATAATGGTTTAGGCCACTGAACTACAATTATTTGTCCATCAGAGATACTTGCATGTCTGTTTCTTCGTGAATATGTTCACTGTTGTAGAAATCAAGGATTTGCTTGAGACAGAGAGGAAGAGAAGAAAACGCAGAAAATGCAGAACTAAGTCATTGTAAATGAGAGGACGATAGAGAAGAAAACAGAGGATAATGCCTCGTTCTGTCGTGTTGCAGAAAAACACCGTATACAATCTAGGCCAAAGTCACTTTTTTAGCATTATATTTTATACAACCAACTGTTGTCTTTCTCTGTCTTTCTTTGACCGTTAAAATTTCGTACATTTATATTCCTTTGCATTTGGACATCACAAAACAGGAACTCAATAAAGAATGGATCAAAAGTCCTGTACAAAACATATTTTTATTACATACGGTGTTTTGCCACAAAACTGATAGAACGAGACATAAAAAGGAGAACAGCGGGGAGAAAAAGAACATCAAGATAATAAAGAAAGAAGAGAAAGTTGAGGTAACAGAAAGAACACAAATACCAGAATGGGTAAACAAAATAACACTGCATAGAGAGAAGAAAAGACAGGGTAAAAGTGAGGTAAAGATAATGAGGAAGAAAAGAAAGTTGAAGTAGCAGAAAGAACACAGACACGGGAATGGATGGCCCAATCTGTCTATCACTGAGAGAACACTGACAGTCAAACGTATTGCAATAGCAACATGACAAACAAAGACCGTAGGATTAACACATCAAGGGTTCTGAGATAAAAGAAGAAAAGTATTATCATTTCAGTTTTATTGATTGATTTATTGATCAATTTTCTACCACCTGCAAACGGAATCACGAACATAAAGCGTTGTGAATGTTTGTACATTTGTATGTCAGATAGATACAACAATTAAGTAAAGAAATGAATGGGAATCTGGCCCACATTTTGATCGTCGCTTGAACGTGGAATGAATGGATACATCAGTGAATGGGGAATAAAGAACGATTTGTTGAAGAAAAAATATTATTTTTCTACATGGCTTGCCACTTTTATGTATCTACAATATTTACATAGTTGAATGAATGATAGTGGACACAAAGAAGAGTTCGAAACAACCAATAAAAAAGAATTCATGAGTTATTGAAGCAAGTACGTATGACAATGTATACGGATGACAATGAATGAATGAATGAATGAATGAATGAATGCTTACAAAGGTTAGCATCGGAGATTTAAATCGATTTACATGTATAAACTATCAATTGTTCTCTAAAACATTACCATTGAATACACATAAGTATTCCAACAGAATTTAATAGTCCTGATGGCATTGCAAGCTATTGACAAGTAAAGGTAAAGACGATGAGCATATAAAATTTGTAAAAGAAAACTCAACAACATTTTCATTATAAGAGTCCAGAAAAAAACTTGTTTTTCCACCATCTAACACGCAAGTAACCAATAAGACTGTTTCATGTAGGTTGTATAATCTACTCCTACAGTCCAGACTCCGAAATGTTCACATTGCCTTTACTCACAGCTCGTGCCCACCATCTCACATTACGAACTTTTCTCCAAGCATAGTCATATCTCTGAAGAGCTCTCCTCTTGCACGTCATGTCTGATCGGTCACTCAGTGGACAGTATCTGATATAAACTTTACATCCTTTGTCCAACACACCATCTACCTGACGTCTGGCCACACCCAAAAGACGTCTCTCCCAACGATGGACATTCAAACATCGAGACGAGAAGGCGCTGAACATGATATGACGTTTTTTGTTGACACCAGGACCTTGAACGGACACTTCAAAGAGTGCTCCACATGAAAGAGAAAGTTGTGTTGCTGGTAATTTCTTCAACCGGTGACCACATCTGTCTTTCCGTTTCTGCCATTGTTGTTTCTGTTCTTTAGGAACATCTCCAGCGCTCACCATGGCCAAAATCCAAGGTGTCCACTTCAATGATCGGAGACTAAAGTTGTTTTCAGGAACATTCTCACGTTTCAGTAGAGGAAGATTACCTAACTTGTATTTGTCTAAAGCTGTCTTCATTGCATGTTGTCGTGATTTCTTTGTTAGTCCTGGTCTGAGTGCTGTTGTAGGAGATTTGACTTTTGATGTTTTGGTTAGTTTAGGAGTAGTTTTAATCTTGGTAGGAATTTTCACGGGTGTAGCACCACCAACTGTAGGTGCAGTTGTTGCTGGTGATGGCGCAGAGGGTGTTGTAGTTGAGTCTCCACCTTCATCTCTCAGTTGAGCAAAGATTTCATCAATGTCCACAGACAATCCTGACTTTCCACAATGACTTCTCACCTCTTTCTCATAACTGGCCAACATGGCTGTATCATTACCTTCTCTATAACACACAGCCATCAGAGTATCAAATAAACTTCCGAAATCTGCCAGACGAAGATGTTTTCCGTGTGTCGCCGCTGAGATGGTTTGATAGAACAGATGAGCATCGCTGTAAGTTCCACACTGAACACCGTAGATAATGACACCATTTTCAGCCAGTCCTTTGGTTTCTTCTTTCCAATCAATGTTGTCTTTGTTACAGGCCTCGTGTGCCTCGTGAGGGTTGTTGTCTCCAATCATAACCAGAACACGTCGTGAAGCTGGAGTCCAGGATAATTCTGTTCGGACTTGTCTCAATACCAGTTCGTAACATTCAGGGGCGTCACCACCTCCCGTTCTTTCTACGTTCTTCACAAAATCACACAGTTTGGCTACGTCTGAAGTGAAATCGATCCATTTGGTGACATAAGTACGTATGTCACAGTAATCGCCATGTGCCATGACGGAGATCCTGATTCCAGGAATGTCTGCTTGGAGACGTTGTATCATATCTTGAATTCGTCCTCTGAGTTCATCCAGCCAGCTATACATAGATCCAGTTGTGTCAAAGGAAAAGACAACTTCGAGAGGTCCTCCTGGTGGAATGGGGGCGTCCATTTTGATCAAACTTGTGCCACAAAACGCTCTGAACTCTTACGATAAAACAAAGTCTGTTCACGCACAGAAAGGAAACAATGTTGTGTAGCAGGTATGCAAATATAGTTTTTACAATATCAGATGTCGCAGTAAGCTTGGAAGCTGTCTGCCTTTGCAGTTTCCGATTTGGAATGACAAAACCTTCGAAGTGTTCGGTATTTTATATCTTGCGCCAGAAGTGCAGCGAAGCAAAAACAAAAATAGAATAATCCGCGGAGCTGACATTCCGCGAAGTGTTTGTTATTCAAAGCGTATTCCGCGGAGTAGTTTTATTCGCTGTCGATCGCTCGTTATCTGTTGTATTTAGGCCTTTCTGGGGGGTTGGGAAAGAGGGGGGGGGGGGCATTTGAAATATGGTTGAGGAAGGAGAGAACAAGAACAAGACTGAGTGTTCAAAGAACTAGACAGAACAAAGTGGATGCAATAGGAAAAGAGGAAAGAGAGAATGGGAGTTTTATTGAAAGGTGTAAGCAAGAAAAATACAATACTTCCGTAATGTTTGTCTCACTCATTCACTCTTCATTCATTTAATTAATCACGTCACAAAATTAAATGTAGTATGGGTCCTAGAGGTGTGGATAGTGGTAACTACATATACTTGTAAAGAGCTGTACAAATGTCTACGGCCATATCACGTTGAAAATACCGGTTCTCGTCCGATCACCGAAGTCAAGCAACGTCGGGCGCGGTTAGTACTTAGATGGCTGACCGCTTGGGAACACCACGTGCTGTAGATAACCTTTCTTTTTTTTGGCGCTATGTCTTATTCTATTTACTTATTGACTCTTTCTTTTTATTTCTTTTTCATAACATTACAACAATAGTTATCCTTTTTCTGATGTTTTGAATGGAGGACATCTTCCTCTTTTTTGGAAACATTCAGGTCGTCGAAACAGTGTCGAATTTTCCAATAATGATTAACGGATGTTCGTAATTCATCCGAATCAGTTATGTGCTATATTAATATGGTGTATTTGTATAGAGATCAATGGTTGGAATGCTGCAATTTACTATTGGATCAAACACATTCTTAACCACATACAAACTCGAAAAGACGAAGACAAAAGATATAAAGGGAAGTAATACAGAAAAAAAAAAACAAAGTCAGTACGGATTTATGAAACTTGAAATACGACGTGTGTTTTGGTCTTTATCTTAGGAGGTTCGCGCGCTGCCCTTGTCATAATTTACAGCTCACTTTTCTTGTTTTTATTATTTTTGTTGTGATAGGGATTCGTTTTTTAGAATTTTGCTTGGGCAGCGGCCTGTTCGGCATGCTCTTTTCGATCTTCAAAACTCACGGTATCATTAACGTGCGAAAAAACGAATTTTTCGTCTCTATCCGAGAAGACTCTATACTCGATCCAACATACCATAGGATCAGGGACAGGAAAATAATCAGAAAAATCCCAAATTTCCAACATGCCTGCACCGAACGGGATTCGAATCCAGTACCTTCGGCATGACAGGCGAGCACCTTGGGGGACACGATTGGCGATGAGTTCTTTTGTTTCTCGGGGGCCTCAGCATAGTGCTGTTGGCCCCCTGTTCTTGATTCTGTAATGCTTCTTGTTTGCTTTGTTGTCTTCGTTCTTCGTCTCTTCTGGTCGTGGCATCCAATTTTATTCATTTTCTGATGAGTGCCAAGGTAAGGGCAAGACAAGTGACAGATGAAGGGAGATAAGTGGACAGCAGTTCTGGGACACTGTCCCTTTCAGGAGTTTATCCCTTTATTGCCAATAAAACATGATTGGCTTTGGGGAACACGCTTGAAATACCACGTCATTCCCAGCCTCTTTCTTCACAAAGGTTTGATGTTTATTTCACTGTGACTCTAGTAGCCTACTGCAGACTGTTGTGGACACAAACTATTCCAGACACACGAGAATTACCTTTCTGTAGGGTTTCAATACTTCCTGCATAACCCCGAATTTCCACATTCTTGAGTCCCTCCGAAACCACCCTCCTCACCCCTTTCCGCTTTGTTTTCTGAAACAGGAAAGAAAATGAAGGAGAAGAAACCCTCCGAGTATTCGTCTGTATGTAAAACCAACATCGGACACTTTTTAAATCCCTTGCTCCGTTGTCAGTTGAGGTATCAATTACAGTCAAGGAGTTTGACTACAAAAGTAGCCTTTGATTGTGGGTCTGGACAAGGAAGTGGAATTATTCCTTCTTCTCCCTCTACCTAGACCCCATTGGGCAGATTTCTTGCTCTTCCACATGTCATTTAGAATAAACTGAACAATACATGATTGTCATTCATTTGAACTGGAGTCCTACAAAAGGACCTACACACCCCAGTATACATGTACTCTTCTTCTACGATTACTACACATGTATTACTACAACAACCAAAAAACTATGACCGGGAATATTGTTGGTCTTTGTTTGTAAATATGTCAGTACTCCTAGCGTATTGTCGTTGTCTGGACAAACACTGTACAGGTATACGCTAAATGAAGGTTTTATAAGAGGTGCAAAATCATAAATTTGACACTGCTCTGTGTTTATTGTTTGTTCAAAATCCAAGTTCTGCTGGCCAAAGGTAACCAGAACTCGTTCCAAAAAATAGGACATTTTCATTCTATCTCATCTTTCTAAAACGTGAATTTGACCTAGACTGGCATAGCTGCTCTTTCTTTGGACATGATGGTATACATGCAAAGATAAAACACCATTGTTGATCTCCTTGCTCTGAGAAATAATGGTTTAGGCCACTGAACTACAATTATTTGTCCATCAGAGATACTTGCATGTCTGTTTCTTCGTGAATATGTTCACTGTTGTAGAAATCAAGGATTTGCTTGAGACAGAGAGGAAGAGAAGAAAACGCAGAAAATGCAGAACTAAGTCATTGTAAATGAGAGGACGAGAGAGAAGAAAACAGAGGATAATGCCTCGTTCTGTCGTGTTGCAGAAAAACACCGTATACAATCTAGGCCAAAGTCACTTTTTTAGCATTATATTTTATACAACCAACTGTTGTCTTTCTCTGTCTTTCTTTGACCGTTAAAATTTCGTACATTTATATTCCTTTGCATTTGGACATCACAAAACAGGAACTCAATAAAGAATGGATCAAAAGTCCTGTACAAAACATATTTTTTATTACATACGGTGTTTTGCCACAAAACTGATAGAACGAGACATAAAAAGGAGAACAGCGGGGAGAAAAAGAACATCAAGATAATAAAGAAAGAAGAGAAAGTTGAGGTAACAGAAAGAACACAAATACCAGAATGGGTAAACAAAATAACACTGCATAGAGAGAAGAAAAGACAGGGTAAAAGTGAGGTAAAGATAATGAGGAAGAAAAGAAAGTTGAAGTAGCAGAAAGAACACAGACACGGGAATGGATGGCCCAATCTGTCTATCACTGAGAGAACACTGACAGTCAAACGTATTGCAATAGCAACATGACAAACAAAGACCGTAGGATTAACACATCAAGGGTTCTGAGATAAAAGAAGAAAAGTATTATCATTTCAGTTTTATTGATTGATTTATTGATCAATTTTCTACCACCTGCAAACGGAATCACGAACATAAAGCGTTGTGAATGTTTGTACATTTGTATGTCAGATAGATACAACAATTAAGTAAAGAAATGAATGGGAATCTGGCCCACATTTTGATCGTCGCTTGAACGTGGAATGAATGGATACATCAGTGAATGGGGAATAAAGAACGATTTGTTGAAGAAAAAATATTATTTTTCTACATGGCTTGCCACTTTTATGTATCTACAATATTTACATAGTTGAATGAATGATAGTGGACACAAAGAAGAGTTCGAAACAACCAATAAAAAAGAATTCATGAGTTATTGAAGCAAGTACGTATGACAATGTATACGGATGACAATGAATGAATGAATGAATGAATGAATGAATGCTTACAAAGGTTAGCATCGGAGATTTAAATCGATTTACATGTATAAACTATCAATTGTTCTCTAAAACATTACCATTGAATACAGATAAGTATTCCAACAGAATTTAATAGTCCTGATGGCATTGCAAGATATTGACAAGTAAAGGTAAAGACGATGAGCATATAAAATTTGTAAAAGAAAACTCAACAACATTTTCATTATAAGAGTCCAGAAAAAAACTTGTTTTTCCACCATCTAACACGCAAGTAACCAATAAGATTGTTTCATGTAGGTTGTATAATCTACTCCTACAGTCCAGACTCCGAAATGTTCACATTGCCTTTACTCACAGCTCATGCCCACCATCTCACATTACGAACTTTTCTCCAAGCATAGTCATATCTCTGAAGAGCTCTCCTCTTGCACGTCATGTCTGATCGGTCACTCAGTGGACAGTATCTGATATAAACTTTACATCCTTTGTCCAACACACCATCTACCTGACGTCTGGCCACACCCAAAAGACGTCTCTCCCAACGATGGACATTCAAATATCGAGACGAGAAGGCGCTGAACATGATATGACGTTTTTTGTTGACACCAGGACCTTGAACGGACACTTCAAAGAGTGCTCCACATGAAAGAGAAAGTTGTGTTGCTGGTAATTTCTTCAACCGGTGACCACATCTGTCTTTCCGTTTCTGCCATTGTTGTTTCTGTTCTTTAGGAACATCTCCAGCGCTCACCATGGCCAAAATCCAAGGTGTCCACTTCAATGATCGGAGACTAAAGTTGTTTTCAGGAACATTCTCACGTTTCAGTAGAGGAAGATTACCTAACTTGTATTTGTCTAAAGCTGTCTTCATTGCATGTTGTCGTGATTTCTTTGTTAGTCCTGGTCTGAGTGCTGTTGTAGGAGATTTGACTTTTGATGTTTTGGTTAGTTTAGGAGTAGTTTTAATCTTGGTAGGAATTTTCACGGGTGTAGCACCACCAACTGTAGGTGCAGTTGTTGCTGGTGATGGCGCAGAGGGTGTTGTAGTTGAGTCTCCACCTTCATCTCTCAGTTGAGCAAAGATTTCATCAATGTCCACAGACAATCCTGACTTTCCACAATGACTTCTCACCTCTTTCTCATAACTGGCCAACATGGCTGTATCATTACCTTCTCTATAACACACAGCCATCAGAGTATCAAATAAACTTCCGAAATCTGCCAGACGAAGATGTTTTCCGTGTGTCGCCGCTGAGATGGTTTGATAGAACAGATGAGCATCGCTGTAAGTTCCACACTGAACACCGTAGATAATGACACCATTTTCAGCCAGTCCTTTGGTTTCTTCTTTCCAATCAATGTTGTCTTTGTTACAGGCCTCGTGTGCCTCGTGAGGGTTGTTGTCTCCAATCATAACCAGAACACGTCGTGAAGCTGGAGTCCAGGATAATTCTGTTCGGACTTGTCTCAATACCAGTTCGTAACATTCAGGGGCGTCACCACCTCCCGTTCTTTCTACGTTCTTCACAAAATCACACAGTTTGGCTACGTCTGAAGTGAAATCGATCCATTTGGTGACATAAGTACGTATGTCACAGTAATCGCCATGTGCCATGACGGAGATCCTGATTCCAGGAATGTCTGCTTGGAGACGTTGTATCATATCTTGAATTCGTCCTCTGAGTTCATCCAACCAGCTATACATAGATCCAGTTGTGTCAAAGGAAAAGACAACTTCGAGAGGTCCTCCTGGTGGAATGGGGGCGTCCATTTTGATCAAACTTGTGCCACAAAACGCTCTGAACTCTTACGATAAAACAAAGTCTGTTCACGCACAGAAAGGAAACAATGTTGTGTAGCAGGTATGCAAAGATAGTTTTTACAATATCAGATGTCGCAGTAAGCTTGGAAGCTGTCTGCCTTTGCAGTTTCCGATTTGGAATGACAAAACCTTCGAAGTGTTCGGTATTTTATATCTTGCGCCAGAAGTGCAGCGAAGCAAAAACAAAAATAGAATAATCCGCGGAGCTGACATTCCGCGAAGTGTTTGTTATTCAAAGCGTATTCCGCGGAGTAGTTTTATTCGCTGTCGATCGCTCGTTATCTGTTGTATTTAGGCCTTTCTGGGGGGTTGGGAAAGAGGGGGGGGGGGCATTTGAAATATGGTTGAGGAAGGAGAGAACAAGAACAAGACTGAGTGTTCAAAGAACTAGACAGAACAAAGTGGATGCAATAGGAAAAGAGGAAAGAGAGAATGGGAGTTTTATTGAAAGGTGTAAGCAAGAAAAATACAATACTTCCGTAATGTTTGTCTCACTCATTCACTCTTCATTCATTTAATTAATCACGTCACAAAATTAAATGTAGTATGGGTCCTAGAGGTGTGGATAGTGGTAACTACATATACTTGTAAAGAGCTGTACAAATGTCTACGGCCATATCACGTTGAAAATACCGGTTCTCGTCCGATCACCGAAGTCAAGCAACGTCGGGCGCGGTTAGTACTTAGATGGGTGACCGCTTGGGAACACCACGTGCTGTAGATAACCTTTCTTTTTTTTGGCGCTATGTCTTATTCTATTTACTTATTGACTCTTTCTTTTTATTTCTTTTTCATAACATTACAACAATAGTTATCCTTTTTCTGATGTTTTGAATGGAGGACATCTTCCTCTTTTTTGGAAACATTCAGGTCGTCGAAACAGTGTCGAATTTTCCAATAATGATTAACGGATGTTCGTAATTCATCCGAATCAGTTATGTGCTATATTAATATGGTGTATTTGTATAGAGATCAATGGTTGGAATGCTGCAATTTACTATTGGATCAAACACATTCTTAACCACATACAAACTCGAAAAGACGAAGACAAAAGATATAAAGGGAAGTAATACAGAAAAAAAAAAACAAAGTCAGTACGGATTTATGAAACTTGAAATACGACGTGTGTTTTGGTCTTTATCTTAGGAGGTTCGCGCGCTGCCCTTGTCATAATTTACAGCTCACTTTTCTTGTTTTTATTATTTTTGTTGTGATAGGGATTCGTTTTTTAGAATTTTGCTTGGGCAGCGGCCTGTTCGGCATGCTCTTTTCGATCTTCAAAACTCACGGTATCATTAACGTGCGAAAAAACGAATTTTTCGTCTCTATCCGAGAAGACTCGATACTCGATCCAACATACCATAGGATCAGGGACAGGAAAATAATCAGAAAAATCCCAAACTTCCAACATGCCTGCACCGAACGGGATTCGAATCCAGTACCTTCGGCATGACAGGCGAGCACCTTGGGGGACACGATTGGCGATGAGTTCTTTTGTTTCTCGGGGGCCTCAGCATAGTGCTGTTGGCCCCCTGTTCTTGATTCTGTAATGCTTCTTGTTTGCTTTGTTGTCTTCGTTCTTCGTCTCTTCTGGTCGTGGCATCCAATTTTATTCATTTTCTGATGAGTGCCAAGGTAAGGGCAAGACAAGTGACAGATGAAGGGAGATAAGTGGACAGCAGTTCTGGGACACTGTCCCTTTCAGGAGTTTATCCCTTTATTGCCAATAAAACATGATTGGCTTTGGGGAACACGCTTGAAATACCACGTCATTCCCAGCCTCTTTCTTCACAAAGGTTTGATGTTTATTTCACTGTGACTCTAGTAGCCTACTGCAGACTGTTGTGGACACAAACTATTCCAGACACACGAGAATTACCTTTCTGTAGGGTTTCAACACTTCCTGCATAACCCCGAATTTCCACATTCTTGAGTCCCTCCGAAACCACCCTCCTCACCCCTTTCCGCTTTGTTTTCTGAAACAGGAAAGAAAATGAAGGAGAAGAAACCCTCCGAGTATTCGTCTGTATGTAAAACCAACATCGGACACTTTTTAAATCCCTTGCTCCGTTGTCAGTTGAGGTATCAATTACAGTCAAGGAGTTTGACTACAAAAGTAGCCTTTGATTGTGGGTCTGGACAAGGAAGTGGAATTATTCCTTCTTCTCCCTCTACCTAGACCCCATTGGGCAGATTTCTTGCTCTTCCACATGTCATTTAGAATAAACTGAACAATACATGATTGTCATTCGTTTGAACTGGAGTCCTACAAAAGGACCTACACACCCCAGTATACATGTACTCTTCTTCTACGATTACTACACATGTATTACTACAACAACCAAAAAACTATGACCGGGAATATTGTTGGTCTTTGTTTGTAACTGTGTCAGTACTCCCAGCGTATTGTCGTTGTCTGGACAAACACTGTACCGGTATACGCTAAATGAAGGTTTTATAAGAGGTGCAAAATCATAAATTTGACACTGCTCTGTGTTTATTGTTTGTTCAAAATCCAAGTTCTGCTGGCCAAAGGTAACCAGAACTCGTTCCAAAAAATAGGACATTTTCATTCTATCTCATCTTTCTAAAACGTGAATTTGACCTAGACTGGCATAGCTGCTCTTTCTTTGGACATGATGGTATACATGCAAAGATAAAACACCATTGTTGATCTCCTTGCTCTGAGAAATAATGGTTTAGGCCACTGAACTACAATTATTTGTCCATCAGAGATACTTGCATGTCTGTTTCTTCGTGAATATGTTCACTGTTGTAGAAATCAAGGATTTGCTTGAGACAGAGAGGAAGAGAAGAAAACGCAGAAAATGCAGAACTAAGTCATTGTAAATGAGAGGACGATAGAGAAGAAAACAGAGGATAATGCCTCGTTCTGTCGTGTTGCAGAAAAACACCGTATACAATCTAGGCCAAAGTCACTTTTTTAGCATTATATTTTATACAACCAACTGTTGTCTTTCTCTGTCTTTCTTTGACCGTTAAAATTTCGTACATTTATATTCCTTTGCATTTGGACATCACAAAACAGGAACTCAATAAAGAATGGATCAAAAGTCCTGTACAAAACATATTTTTATTACATACGGTGTTTTGCCACAAAACTGATAGAACGAGACATAAAAAGGAGAACAGCGGGGAGAAAAAGAACATCAAGATAATAAAGAAAGAAGAGAAAGTTGAGGTAACAGAAAGAACACAAATACCAGAATGGGTAAACAAAATAACACTGCATAGAGAGAAGAAAAGACAGGGTAAAAGTGAGGTAAAGATAATGAGGAAGAAAAGAAAGTTGAAGTAGCAGAAAGAACACAGACACGGGAATGGATGGCCCAATCTGTCTATCACTGAGAGAACACTGACAGTCAAACGTATTGCAATAGCAACATGACAAACAAAGACCGTAGGATTAACACATCAAGGGTTCTGAGATAAAAGAAGAAAAGTATTATCATTTCAGTTTTATTGATTGATTTATTGATCAATTTTCTACCACCTGCAAACGGAATCACGAACATAAAGCGTTGTGAATGTTTGTACATTTGTATGTCAGATAGATACAACAATTAAGTAAAGAAATGAATGGGAATCTGGCCCACATTTTGATCGTCGCTTGAACGTGGAATGAATGGATACATCAGTGAATGGGGAAAAAAGAACGATTTGTTGAAGAAAAAATATTATTTTTCTACATGGCTTGCCACTTTTATGTATCTACAATATTTACATAGTTGAATGAATGATAGTGGACACAAAGAAGAGTTCGAAACAACCAATAAAAAAGAATTCATGAGTTATTGAAGCAAGTACGTATGACAATGTATACGGATGACAATGAATGAATGAATGAATGAATGAATGAATGCTTACAAAGGTTAGCATCGGAGATTTAAATCGGTTTACATGTATAAACTATCAATTGTTCTCTAAAACATTACCATTGAATACACATAAGTATTCCAACAGAATTTAATAGTCCTGATGGCATTGCAAGCTATTGACAAGTAAAGGTAAAGACGATGAGCATATAAAATTTGTAAAAGAAAACTCAACAACATTTTCATTATAAGAGTCCAGAAAAAAACTTGTTTTTCCACCATCTAACACGCAAGTAACCAATAAGACTGTTTCATGTAGGTTGTATAATCTACTCCTACAGTCCAGACTCCGAAATGTTCACATTGCCTTTACTCACAGCTCGTGCCCACCATCTCACATTACGAACTTTTCTCCAAGCATAGTCATATCTCTGAAGAGCTCTCCTCTTGCACGTCATGTCTGATCGGTCACTCAGTGGACAGTATCTGATATAAACTTTACATCCTTTGTCCAACACACCATCTACCTGACGTCTGGCCACACCCAAAAGACGTCTCTCCCAACGATGGACATTCAAACATCGAGACGAGAAGGCGCTGAACATGATATGACGTTTTTTGTTGACACCAGGACCTTGAACGGACACTTCAAAGAGTGCTCCACATGAAAGAGAAAGTTGTGTTGCTGGTAATTTCTTCAACCGGTGACCACATCTGTCTTTCCGTTTCTGCCATTGTTGTTTCTGTTCTTTAGGAACATCTCCAGCGCTCACCATGGCCAAAATCCAAGGTGTCCACTTCAATGATCGGAGACTAAAGTTGTTTTCAGGAACATTCTCACGTTTCAGTAGAGGAAGATTACCTAACTTGTATTTGTCTAAAGCTGTCTTCATTGCATGTTGTCGTGATTTCTTTGTTAGTCCTGGTCTGAGTGCTGTTGTAGGAGATTTGACTTTTGATGTTTTGGTTAGTTTAGGAGTAGTTTTAATCTTGGTAGGAATTTTCACGGGTGTAGCACCACCAACTGTAGGTGCAGTTGTTGCTGGTGATGGCGCAGAGGGTGTTGTAGTTGAGTCTCCACCTTCATCTCTCAGTTGAGCAAAGATTTCATCAATGTCCACAGACAATCCTGACTTTCCACAATGACTTCTCACCTCTTTCTCATAACTGGCCAACATGGCTGTATCATTACCTTCTCTATAACACACAGCCATCAGAGTATCAAATAAACTTCCGAAATCTGCCAGACGAAGATGTTTTCCGTGTGTCGCCGCTGAGATGGTTTGATAGAACAGATGAGCATCGCTGTAAGTTCCACACTGAACACCGTAGATAATGACACCATTTTCAGCCAGTCCTTTGGTTTCTTCTTTCCAATCAATGTTGTCTTTGTTACAGGCCTCGTGTGCCTCGTGAGGGTTGTTGTCTCCAATCATAACCAGAACACGTCGTGAAGCTGGAGTCCAGGATAATTCTGTTCGGACTTGTCTCAATACCAGTTCGTAACATTCAGGGGCGTCACCACCTCCCGTTCTTTCTACGTTCTTCACAAAATCACACAGTTTGGCTACGTCTGAAGTGAAATCGATCCATTTGGTGACATAAGTACGTATGTCACAGTAATCGCCATGTGCCATGACGGAGATCCTGATTCCAGGAATGTCTGCTTGGAGACGTTGTATCATATCTTGAATTCGTCCTCTGAGTTCATCCAGCCAGCTATACATAGATCCAGTTGTGTCAAAGGAAAAGACAACTTCGAGAGGTCCTCCTGGTGGAATGGGGGCGTCCATTTTGATCAAACTTGTGCCACAAAACGCTCTGAACTCTTACGATAAAACAAAGTCTGTTCACGCACAGAAAGGAAACAATGTTGTGTAGCAGGTATGCAAAGATAGTTTTTACAATATCAGATGTCGCAGTAAGCTTGGAAGCTGTCTGCCTTTGCAGTTTCCGATTTGGAATGACAAAACCTTCGAAGTGTTCGGTATTTTATATCTTGCGCCAGAAGTGCAGCGAAGCAAAAACAAAAATAGAATAATCCGCGGAGCTGACATTCCGCGAAGTGTTTGTTATTCAAAGCGTATTCCGCGGAGTAGTTTTATTCGCTGTCGATCGCTCGTTATCTGTTGTATTTAGGCCTTTCTGGGGGGTTGGGAAAGAGGGGGGGGGGGCATTTGAAATATGGTTGAGGAAGGAGAGAACAAGAACAAGACTGAGTGTTCAAAGAACTAGACAGAACAAAGTGGATGCAATAGGAAAAGAGGAAAGAGAGAATGGGAGTTTTATTGAAAGGTGTAAGCAAGAAAAATACAATACTTCCGTAATGTTTGTCTCACTCATTCACTCTTCATTCATTTAATTAATCACGTCACAAAATTAAATGTAGTATGGGTCCTAGAGGTGTGGATAGTGGTAACTACATATACTTGTAAAGAGCTGTACAAATGTCTACGGCCATATCACGTTGAAAATACCGGTTCTCGTCCGATCACCGAAGTCAAGCAACGTCGGGCGCGGTTAGTACTTAGATGGGTGACCGCTTGGGAACACCACGTGCTGTAGATAACCTTTCTTTTTTTTGGCGCTATGTCTTATTCTATTTACTTATTGACTCTTTCTTTTTATTTCTTTTTCATAACATTACAACAATAGTTATCCTTTTTCTGATGTTTTGAATGGAGGACATCTTCCTCTTTTTTGGAAACATTCAGGTCGTCGAAACAGTGTCGAATTTTCCAATAATGATTAACGGATGTTCGTAATTCATCCGAATCAGTTATGTGCTATATTAATATGGTGTATTTGTATAGAGATCAATGGTTGGAATGCTGCAATTTACTATTGGATCAAACACATTCTTAACCACATACAAACTCGAAAAGACGAAGACAAAAGATATAAAGGGAAGTAATACAGAAAAAAAAAAACAAAGTCAGTACGGATTTATGAAACTTGAAATACGACGTGTGTTTTGGTCTTTATCTTAGGAGGTTCGCGCGCTGCCCTTGTCATAATTTACAGCTCACTTTTCTTGTTTTTATTATTTTTGTTGTGATAGGGATTCGTTTTTTAGAATTTTGCTTGGGCAGCGGCCTGTTCGGCATGCTCTTTTCGATCTTCAAAACTCACGGTATCATTAACGTGCGAAAAAACGAATTTTTCGTCTCTATCCGAGAAGACTCTATACTCGATCCAACATACCATAGGATCAGGGACAGGAAAATAATCAGAAAAATCCCAAACATCCAACATGCCTGCACCGATCGGGATTCGAACCCGGTACCTTCGGCATGACAGGCGAGCACCTTGGGGGACACGATTGGCGATGAGTTCTTTTGTTTCTCGGGGGCCTCAGCATAGTGCTGTTGGCCCCCTGTTCTTGATTCTGTAATGCTTCTTGTTTGCTTTGTTGTCTTCGTTCTTCGTCTCTTCTGGTCGTGGCATCCAATTTTATTCATTTTCTGATGAGTGCCAAGGTAAGGGCAAGACAAGTGACAGATGAAGGGAGATAAGTGGACAGCAGTTCTGGGACACTGTCCCTTTCAGGAGTTTATCCCTTTATTGCCAATAAAACATGATTGGCTTTGGGGAACACGCTTGAAATACCACGTCATTCCCAGCCCTCTTTCTTCACAAAGGTTTGATGTTTATTTCACTGTGACTCTAGTAGCCTACTGCAGACTGTTGTGGACACAAACTATTCCAGACACACGAGAATTACCTTTCTGTAGGGTTTCAATACTTCCTGCATAACCCCGAATTTCCACATTCTTGAGTCCCTCCGAAACCACCCGCCTCACCCCTTTCCGCTTTGTTTTCTGAAACAGGAAAGAAAATGAAGGAAGAAGAAGCCCTCCGAGTATTCGTCTGTATGTAAAACCAACATCGGACACTTTTTAAATCCCTTGCTCCGTTGTCAGTTGAGGTATCAATTACAGTCAAGGAGTTTGACTACAAAAGTAGCCTTTGATTGTGGGTCTGGACAAGGAAGTGGAATTATTCCTTCTTCTCCCTCTACCTAGACCCCATTGGGCAGATTTCTTGCTCTTCCACATGTCATTTAGAATAAACTGAACAATACATGATTGTCATTCGTTTGAACTGGAGTCCTACAAAAGGACTTACACACCCCAGTATACATGTACTCTTCTTCTACGATTACTACACGTGTATTACTACAACAACCAAAAAACTATGACCGGGAATATTGTTGGTCTATGTTTGTAAATATGTCAGTACTCCCAGCGTATTGTCGTGGTCTGGACAAACACTGTACCGGTATACGCTAAATGAAGGTTTTATAAGAGGTGCAAAATCATAAATTTGACACTGCTCTGTTTGTTCAAAATCCAAGTTCTGCTGGCCAAAGGAAACCAGAAATCGTTCCAAAAAATAGGACATTTTCATTCTATCTCATCCTGCTAAAACGTGAATTTGACCTAGACTGGCATAGCTGCTCTTTCTTTGGAACATGATGGCACTATTGTTGATCTCTTGCTGAGAAATTAATAATAGTTTAGGCCACTGAACTACAATTATCTGTCCATCAGAGATACTTGCATGTCTGTTTCTTCGTGAATATTTTCACTGTTATAGAAATCAAGGATTTGCTTGAGACAGAGAGGAAGAGAAGAAAACGCAGAAAATGCAGAACTAAGTCATTGTACATGAGAGGACGAGAGAGAAGAAAACAGAGGACAATGCCTCGTTCTGTCGTGTTGCAGAAAAACACCGTATACCATCTGGGCCAAAGTCACTTTTAAGCATTATATTTTATACAACCAACTGTTGTCTTTCTCTGTCTTTCTGTGACCGTTAAAATTTCGTACAGTTATATTCCTTTGCATTTGGACATCACAAAACAGGAACTCAACAAAGAATGAATCAAAAGTCCATGCGAAATGTTTCTTTGTGCCTCCTGTACAAAAACATATTTTTATTACATACGGTGTTTTGCCACAAAACTGATAGAACGAGACATAAAAAGGAGAACAGCGGGGAGAAAAAGAACATCAAGATAATAAAGAAAGAAGAGAAAGTTGAGTTAACAGAAAGAACACAAATACCAGAATGGGTAAACAAAATAACACTGCATAGAGAGAAGAAAAGACAGGGTAAAAGTGAGGTAAAGATAATGAGGAAGAAAAGAAAGTTGAGGTAACAGAAAGAACACAAATACCAGAATGGGTAAACAAAATAATGAACGAAGTACAGAGAGAAGAAAAGACAGGGTAAAAATGATGTAAAGATAATGAGGAAGAAAAGAAAGTTGAGGTAACAGAAAGAACACAAATACCAGAATGGGTAAACAAAATAATGAACGAAGTACAGAGAGAAGAAAAGACAGGGTAAAAATGATGTAAAGATAATGAGGAAGAAAAGAAAGTTGAAGTAGCAGAAAGAACACAGACACGGGAATGGATGGCCCAATCTGTCTATCACTGAGAGAACACTGACAGTCAAACGTATTGCAATAGCAACATGACAAACAAAGACCGTAGGATTAACTCATCACGGGTTCTGAGATAAAAGAAGAAAAGTATTATCATTTCAGTTTTATTGATTGATTTATTGATCAATTTTCTAGCACCTGCAAACGGAATCACGAACATAAAGCGTTGTGAATGTTTGTACATTTGTATGTCAGATAGATACAACGATTAAGTAAAGAAATGAATGGGAATCTGGCCCACACTTTGATCATCGCTTGAACGTGAAATGAATGGATACATCAGTGAATGGGGGAATAAAGAACGATTTTTTTAGAGAAAAAATACTATTTTTCTACATGGCGTGCCACTTTTATTTATCTACAATATTTACATAGTTGAATGAATGATAGTGGACACAAAGAAGAGTTCGAAACAACCAATAAAAAAGAATTCATGAGTTATTGAATCAAGACTGTATGACAATGTATACGGATAAAAATGAATGAATGAATGAATGCTTACAAAGGTTAGCATCGGAGATTTAAATCGGTTTACATGTATAAACTATCAATTATTCTCTAAAACATTACCATTGAATACACATAAGTATTCCAACAGAATTTGCTAGTCCTGATGGCATTGCAAGCTATTGACAAGTAAACGTAAAGACGGTGAGCATATAAAATTTGTAAAAGAAAACTCAACAACATTTTCATTATAAGAGTCCAGAAAAAAACTTGTTTTTCCACCATCTAACACGCAAGTAACCAATAAGACTGTTTGATGTACGTGTCGCGATGTGGGTTAGATGGGGAGAATTCGACTGACGCTCTTTCGAGGTCCGCTCCCACAATCGACGAACACACCAAAAAAAAAATACTTGCACTCTAAAAACTAAATAAATCAATTGCTTTGATTTTTAGCAGAACTGTAGGGCAGTTTAATTACAGGAATTAATGTAACAAATATAATTATAAATATAAATATCAATTCAAGGGCAACTGAATCTAACTAATGAAACTACAGCTTTCTATAAAGACTAACTTATTCACTCTAACTACTTGCAGGTCATATGAGTTAGATGCCAAATAGAATCCGCGCACGTGGCGACGGATATAACAGTTTAAATTCTATTAATTCAATGAGGCATGTTATGATATGGACATTTCCTCTAGACACACCATGGAGAATGCTTGTACAACCATGCGTTGTCTGGCGGTAGCTCTGAAACTGTCTTCAAAAGTAAGTAGAACGGTTCACTTTCATCATTACAAATCAGTATGAACTCTCACCATTAGGCCCTCACTGGGAGTGAGAGCGCTGGATGTAAACGCTGTGGGTTCATATCAAACCAAGTAACTTAGGCTCTGGAGCTTTAAAACATTACGCTCCTCACAATATGGACTGCTCAACTGCGTCTCTATGTCTCTCATCTGGCTGAGGACTATCGCCGTCCACCTCGTAAATGGATTGTCTACATGTGGCCACTATCTAAGCTCTGCACGGGTTTAAATACTAAAGCTATGTCTCGACCTTCCGTCCAGATTCATACATTTGATTGGTGCAGTCGCTTCAGCTCAGCCTGCAATATTAATTTATGCTTGTCATGGCCTTGAGCCAAAATCAAGGTCAATTTTACGGTCTAGACAAAATTTAAAATGCGAAACATTAACTACTAAAATCTTCAAACCCCGTGCTTTCTACTCTTATGCAGGAATTTCCGAACGCCAACTAAGCGTCTAAATAAACTACCTTTACTCGCCCCTTATCTATGTTAATCAAAATCACGGGGTCGAGAACTGCTCTGTCATTCCTAGCTATACATTTATTCTGTCTCGCCCCTCCTTCTCTCCATCCATCAGAAAAAAGGTGTTTCAAAACAAACTGTTCACGAGAACAGCTCAAGGACAAATTACGCTGGTTATAATCAACAAGATCGTAAAAATTAACTCACTGACGTCGTGACCTAGCACGGCATTTATGATCCTAATGTGATCATGACAGTACGGTTATATAACCTACTCCTACAGTCCAGACTCCGAAATGTTCACATTGCCTTTACTCACAGCTCGTGCCCACCATCTCACATTACGAACTTTTCTCCAAGCATAGTCATATCTCTGAAGAGCTCTCCTCTTGCACGTCATGTCTGATCGGTCACTCAGTGGACAGTATCTGATATAAACTTTACATCCTTTGTCCAACACACCATCTACCTGACGTCTGGCCACACCCAAAAGACGTCTCTCCCAACGATGGACATTCAAACATCGAGACGAGAAGGCGCTGAACATGATATGACGTTATTTGTTGACACCAGGACCTTGAACGGACACTTCAAAGAGTGCTCCACATGAAAGAGAAAGTTGTGTTGCTGGTAATTTCTTCAACCGGTAACCACATCTGTCTTTCCGTTTCTGCCATTGTTGTTTCTGTTCTTTAGGAACATCTCCAGCACTCACCATGGCCAAATTCCAAGGTGTCCACTTCAATGATCGGAGACTAAAGTTGTTTTCAGGAACATTCTCACGTTTCAGTAGAGGAAGATTACCTAACTTGTATTTGTCTAAAGCTGTCTTCATTGCATGTTGTCGTGATTTCTTTGTTAGTCCTGGTCTGAGTGCTGTTGTAGGAGATTTGGCTTTGGATGTTTTGGTTAGTTTGGGTGTGGTTTTAATCTTGGTAGGAATTTTCACGGGTGTAGCACCAGCAACTGTAGGTGCAGTTTTTGCTGGTGATGGCGCAGAGGATGTTGTACTTCTAGTTGAGTCTCCACCTTTATCTCTCAGTTGAGCAAAGATTTCATCAATGTTCACAGACAATCCTGACTTTCCACAACGACTTCTCACCTCTTTCTCATAACTGGCCAACATGGCTGTATCATTACCTTCTCTATAACACACAGCCATCAGAGTATCAAATAAATTTCCGAAATCTTCCAGACGAAGATGTTTTCCATGTGTCGCCACTGAGATGGTTTGATAGAACAGATGAGCATCGCTGTAAGTTCCACACTGAACACCGTAGATAATGACACCATTTTCAGCCAGTCCTTTGGTTTCTTCTTTCCAATCAATGTTGTCTTTGTTACAGGCCTCGTGTGCCTCGTGAGGGTTGTTGTCTCCAATCATAACCAGAACACGACGTGAAGCTGGAGTCCAGGATAATTCTGTTCGGACTTGTCTCAATACCAGTTCGTAACATTCAGGGGCGTCACCACCTCCCGTTCTTTCTACATTCTTCACAAAATCACACAGTTTGGCTACGTCTGAAGTGAAATCGATCCATTTGGTGACATAAGTACGTATGTCACAGTAATCGCCATGTGCCATGACGGAGATCCTGATTCCAGGAATGTCTGCTTGGAGACGTTGTATCATATCTTGAATTCATCCTCTGAGTTCATCCAACCAGCTATACATAGATCCAGTTGTGTCAAAGGAGAAGACAACCTCGAGAGGTCCTCCTGGTGGAATAGTTGCGTCCATTGTTTTCCAATAAAAAGAGCTTGGTTTACTTGTAATTTGGAGAAGAGCACGAAAATATTTCACAGATATTATTTGATGTTTCGCTTTACAATAATATGGTCAGATTTGTTAACTGGTCACTTGCAAATGATGGGATTCTTTTCTGTGGTTGAAGAGGAAACTGAACCAACTCGGAATGCAATCCATTTTTATCTGGCTGTGCGAGATGTATTCAGCGAAGCTAGCTCCGCGAAGATAACTTCCGCGGAGCATTTCTAATAATAATCTTACTCCGCGGAGATAAACCTTCCTGTGACTGCTTCGAGCTATGTTGTGATATCGCTTGTTTAGAAATATATGGGTGTACCACTACCATTTTACGAGAAATTTACGAGTAGATAAGAAAAATTAGAGAAGCGGAAGAGAAAGTGGATTTATTTTTTTTTGCACGGCTCTTTTTTTCATTGGCTTTTATTTGTTATAAGGAAGAACAGAAGAGACTTTAAAATAAAGACGTAGTTTGAGAAAGAACAGTAAAAAAACTGGCAAAAAGAAAAAGTTGTATGTAGCAAAGCCTCATGTAAGAAATTTTTCTTCACGTTTCATTGTATCATTTGGTTATTATTTCTTACACGAAGCTTTGGTACATACAACTTTTTCTTTTTGCCAGTTTTTGACTGTTCTTTCTCAAACTGCGTCTTTATTTTAAAGTCTAGCAATTTCTCTTCTGTTCTTTCTTAAAGCAAATAAAAGCTAATAAGACCCAAACGAAACAATGAAACGCAAAGAAAAAGGGAAAGCCGAAAATACCAATATTTTGGCAAAGCCTTCTTCAAGAAAAAAAAAACAGGAAAAAACCATAGAAAAAAATGGAAAATTGAACAGATAAAACAATCGAACAATAAATAAATGAAATGAAATAAGTGTGTCTGCTTATCTGCGAGTCCTGGCTTGTATTACCACGTGCGGAGAAGCGTCTTTGCGTTTCAATGTATCGTTTGTGTATTATTTCTTGTGCGAGGCTTTTTTCTACATATGACTTTTTCTTCTTGCCATTTTTTAACTTTGCTTTAAGCCTTGCTCTGACCCTACAGTTTTTCTGTGGGTTTTATAAAATTTTGAGGAAGAACGTAGGCCTATATCTTCTATCTAACAGAACCCACAGAAATGGCAGGACTACCACAGCGATTGGGAACTCGATCTCCTGCTTCGAACGATCTTAGAGTTTTGTTTTTATTATTGTTGTTGTTGTTATCTAATGTGTGCGTTTTATTATGTGCACACCAGAAACTAACGTGACACTGGTATATTAGAGTTTAACCTTTTATGTTTGCAGTTTCAAATTTATGGTCCTTTTGAATGCTCTGTCTGACCACCACCTGAGACCTTCCCCACCCCACCCTCCAAAATTCAAAACCTTACCCCCCCCCCGTAATTTGCACAATTTGCTCTCTCTCTCTCTATCTCTCTCTTTCTCTCTGTCTGTCTGTCTGTTTCTCTCTCTCTCTCTCTCTCTCTCTCTCTCTCTCTCTCTTTCTCTCTCTCTCTCTCTCTCCCAATCTGTTTAAATCTTGTTGTTTTTTATCTAACAACAACAATAATAGGGAATAAGTCCATGAGCTGGTTTGTTTTATGTAATTAGTCAACACAATACATGACTGTGTACCTGCGGGGGAAAAACCCGAGCTTTATCCGCCGACACTGTTACCAGATAAACCTGGGCAGTATCCACCGATAATAATTGGCGAATAATGGTGTAGGTCTACGAAATGCCCTCTGCGGTCGGTACAGAAAGTTTATAATAGTAACTGTAAAGCTGTTCTAGTCTTTAGGCTATGACTTTATAGTTTCACGAAATACATAATTGCGCACAGCCCTTTTCATCCCGACAAAATTAACTGTTTCAACCGACGAACTATCCCCTGATATAGATTTCCCGTCAGATCATTTTTATTTGTAAAAACATCTATTCCTACACCTACTCAAAGCAATGATCCTTTGCATCACCGGTTCCGCTGCTAAGAACAGTAACTCGCAACCGAGTTCCATTCCATTCTAGTATTCAACTCAAAAATGTTGGTCATGTCTGGGTGACTCAGTCAGTTTGAACAATATTGCGTACTTCATGGAATGTGTAGTGAATGTTCCAGATGTAATTTGGAGCTTTATATTAAACGCCAACACGAGATTTGTAATTTGTAAGCAGCTGAAAACGCGATAAGACAAATATTTTGCTGATTGACAGTATCAGAGATTCAGACGGAACAGGTGAGCTGAAATTTAGAAAAAGGCATCTGATACTGGAACTCTAGATCTAGATCTAGATTAGATCTAGATCAAACATCTAGAATCTAGGTCTAGCCTTCTTTTCATGACAAGATATTGTGTTTTCTTAGAATCGTAGATCTCAGTCTAATCATAGTTCTTGGAGTTATTCCAAAAGATTATCTCAAATAAGCTACTTTGCAGAAGCAGACGTGTTATTAGTAGGCCCTACTAATACTTTAATAGTAGAATATTACGCCTATAAATTGACAAATTGTCTTGGGCTGGCTATTTGTCTCTAAACCCCAGAGAAAGAAGCAGACTTCAGACAGAAGCAAATCTTTTTTACCAGACAGTGTTAGAGTGCCAGGGCAAGTGGGCAAGTTACCTGTAGGGAGTCAGCGCTAGGACCATTAGCTTGCCCTGGAACAAGTATAATCAGAATAAAGGATTCATGAAAACATGGCAAATGATTTAGCCAGATTGACATGTCTGAGTATTAAGTGGCAACCAATTAAATTATAAATCAAATAGGGGAATCTTTGTACATTAAAAGCCTGTGAAAAAGTGGTAGCTATTTTTCTCTGCATTCTTTCTCTTCCCTAGTCAACAGTCCATCTTAATTATTAACTCATTCAACCCTGAATTTTTTTCCACCATTCGACCGATTTTCCCAAATCACCACACACAAAAAAAAAAAAGGGTCATGTTTGAAATATGTTAACAACTTGGTTTATTTGAATATTTGTCAGTTAAATCACACAAATTATACACCAGTTTAACCCTCGTCCTGCATTGAGTGAAATCGTCCACGTAACAGGGATAGCCAGCTGCCGATCGTTCACGTGTTGCCGATAACCTCGGCGGTCGGGTCATTCGGGTCCTTATGAACATGTGTATCATGTTTACTTAGGATGCAATAAAAATAAGAACAATAATGGTGGATAAATTGTAAATGGCCCGTATGATATTTGGGTAAAGTACTGATGAGATGCAATAAATAAATCTAGTGTTAAATAGAAGGCCCATTTATTCAAGAATTTTCTGCATATATATGCCATTTAATACACATGTTAACCTTTTCCCAGGAGCATCGCGCTTTTTTTGTCCCCAAGTCAGGCCTATCACAGTATCAGATGAACAAATGATTTTTTTAGCCAGGCACTTAACCCTCACCCTGCGCGGGGCGGCAATAGTCGGTATTGACTTGCAAGCGCTCACGCCGCACAGGCGGCAAAAGTCGCCCAGATCAAGCTGACCGCGCCACGCGCACGCCCTATTTTCAGGTGACGGGTCACTGACCTTTTTGAGACGTAACCACCGTGTTATTGTTCACTGTATCTCTTCTAAATCAAACGCATTGTGACATGGACATGTTAACCAGTGAACCACTGGTCGGAATCACAAAGACTAAGCTTTCAAAGGCTCTCCCCACACTTTCAAAAGATGTAACAGCGACATGCGAACTGTTGCTCAACAAATTTGCAATATTATCTCATTTTCTCACAAGCTGACCACCATCTGGAGTTGTCTGTATCTAAGAACCAATCAGAAACAAGCTCTGAAATAATCTTTGCCCCAAATGCCCACATTGGTTTATTAGTAATAATAGTATGTGTCAATCAGGATGAAACCATTTGTTTAGGGCTTGGGAAATTGTGGCTACTTATCATGCTTCGTTCTCACGAAAACTACAGCTGTCAGTTTGGAATCATAAGTCAGATCATTGGTTAGAGACTGACAGACTAAGGTTTTGCTGGTTAATTCATTATCAAGCGTGATAAGGCATAGCATTAGCAGCGAATGTTTTCATACCGATCAATAAAAACCGAACCACGTGGACAGCGTATGTGGTCATCGTCTAGCGGCATGGGTCAGTGACCCCAGATAAGATTCTCCGTGAGTAAGGTCACTGACGGGGCAGCGGGCTTTACAGGTAGCGCGCGGAGTATGGGTTAATGTACTAACCACATGTATCATGGCATTGCCTTCTCCCTCCTCTACTGTGTAAAGGTTCCACTTACTATGATGTTGGTTTTCTTTGCACACCTTCAGAAAGAGATTTGATTTCCATCTCTTTTACTGAAAAGCAGTTTAATCAAAGCAGCAAATATCTCTAATTACCACACCAAATAAAGGCAATAACCAACAACAAAGTCGGTCATTTTCTCCCAGTTTTCCCTGATGAAAAACCTACTGACAGACGCTCTTATGCAGCATGCCCTAGTATTACATCGGAATTCATTATTACAGACATAGAACGGTTCTCAAATATGCAGATGGTCCCTTTCTCTCATTTCTCATGTAGACAACAACCAGCATCAAAGTCAAAAGCTTCGCTAAGATTTTTCCCAGTTCGAATTTCAGACCGTCAGTACTATATGAATATAACAAACAGTTACGAAGAACTGCATCGTAATAAACGTAATCGGATGATACCACTTTGTTAGACATGGTAGGGGTGACAGGATAGATAAAGAAGCGAAACTAGTGTGAAAAAAAAAAGTGAAAAAAATTATAGGTGCAGCAACTGAATAAACAAAACATGAGGAGCAGCGTTGCTATACAATAAATTGGCCTCCCGCATGACCCGGGGCGGTTTGCAGGATGTAGGCCACAATATTGGCCTTTTGTGTTGCGCGAGGAGGCCAATCTTCATTGAATGTATCAATATGTCAAAACATATATATTCTAAGCTATTACAGTAAATTGAATTGGCTATTTCTAAAGTACTGTTTAATGAAGTGAACATAAAAAGTAAAGTTTAGCCATGATTAACCTTCTCACACCTCAGGGAGCATGGTTCTCTCATGCCCAGTGTACATTCCTTCATTATAATGGCTAGTACCTGTGTAAACACTATATTGGGGTGTTTTTGAGAATCCATGTAAAATCTTCTGATAAAGCTAGAGTATATTTTGATATCACTGGAAAGCTTATTCAGAGAAGAATAATGGCAGTTGTATGTTTACAAACATAACAAAAACAGTCTGTCCTACAAAATTACATGTTATCCGAGGCAGTACAAGGCGCTGCGAACAGGTGTGCAGGTGGCCTCACGTCACTGGCGACTCGTGTATCAATCGGCTGTAAAACAGCCTGCACCCAGATGGTGAGAGGTGATGTGAAAAGTCATTTTGCAAGCCATTTTATGCTATATATACCATTCAGAAGTGTACCAATATTTTAGTTTTCAGCTCATATGAAAGAAGATCCACATTTACAGAAACCAAGCCACAACCATATCAGCTTGTGACATTACAGAAATTATCCTTTACTCATAACTCACAAGACCTCAAAATGGCTTCTGATGATGCAGCTCCTTCTTCATCACCTGTCAAAGTGTACATATATGATATATCAATGGGAATGGCAAGATCGATGTCTCAGGGAATTCTTGGTGAGTAAATCAGTATACAAGACTTGTACAAATAATTGTGACTTCATTTGCAGGAGACTGTACTAATACTGTGTAGGGCTATTGGCTCGTGTTTGTGCTTTCAGCTTCCTTGTTGTGCTTAAATGCCTTAATCAGTGAAATCTGGTTAAAACTTTAAGCAAAGCAGTACAATAGAAACGGACAGGAAGTTGGTGGTAAATGGTGACAGCAGGTTTAGAAATGTTGAAATATGTTGTAACTGAGGAATGGGAAAGCAAATTTATCATTTGAAAATGTGGATAATGTATTTATAGTGATCGAGCACATGCTGTTAAAATAGTTTTCATGTTGTTACAACCTAGAACAATGGTTCTCACCCTTTTTCAGGCAGTTACCCCCCTTCGGTCTCCAAATTTCCTTTCACTGACCCCATCTCTCTCCTTCCCACGATCCCCACCCATCCCAACCCCATTGACCCTTTCATCATTTTTGCTCCCTGAAACTAAAAATTGCCTTTCGGGGGAGGGGCTATATTGCCCCTGTTGGAGAGCCATTGATCTAGAAAATCTTTGTGAATTTATATACATAATGTATATAATATATGTCTAGCATAAGGGTGTATACAATCTGTTGTGCTTTAGAGACAGAAAAGAGAGAGAGAGAGACAGGGTGAGTCGCAGATAGAGAGTACAAAACTTTCTGTAAAGCACCGAGAGCAATTTTTTTTACTGGGCTCTATAACTGTGATCTTCATAATTATTATTATTGTTATTAATGATTTGGTTTGCACATCCATGTCCTGAACATGGACATATCAATAATTTATCATTCAACAATTTTGGGTTGACGGTAGCTTCAGTTGCATTGCCACACGTAGGACTGAAGTGTATACAATTTGAATGTTCAGGTCGACAGATAGATGGCATATGGCATACAGGGATTGTTGTTTTTGGGCAAGAGTATTTCTTTGGTGGCACTGCAGGGATTGAAGCCTGCGCCCCTGTAAGTATTAAGACTGCTTTCAGACTTTTCATGTTATACATAGTAAATGAATGAAAAATGTTTGCCTTTGGAACAGAACATCTTCTCCTCCTTTTCCACCTGTGCTAAATACGAGTGAACAAGAATTGCTATTTTCATCAAAGTTAGGGTTTACAGTCTTATGTGTATATAGAAATCATAAACATTTACATTCATTTGTTTTAGAGTTCATTTATTTAACTCCCTGATATGAAAGTATTTTTGTAGTTTGCACAAATTGGCTTACACTCATTTTCATGAGATATTTAAAAAAACACTTAAAATACTTTCCTTCTCATTTCTGTTCTTTTTTTTTACATTTATTGTAACCTTTCTTTATTGTTTGTTTTTATCATGGGGCTTTACAGCATCAAACTTTTTCTGTGTTTGCCACTTTAACTTTGTCATAAAATGTAGTTTTAGCGTTTTCTTTTTTCAATCAACGACATGTAGCTCTGTCAGGTTCATCTTCAGGAAAAAATCTTTGAAATTTTTTTTAACACAAAAACTCCAGCCTATCAATATCATATATATAGTTTTGCTCAGCATGGTTACAAAGAAACAAAAATGGAGCATGCAGAACGGTTAAATGACAAAATATTATTTTTTTTTTAATAAACACAGAAAACATGGGTTTGATTTGTCTTTCCTTTTCCATTGTGTTTCATTGTGACCTTTCTGTAGTATTTCTTATTTAGGCTTTGCAACTTATAACTTTTCGTTTTTTGTCAAATTTTTAGAACGGTTTTAAAAATGAAATTCCAAGATAAATCCTCTTTATCATCAGAATACATGTATCACAGTTTAATTTTATCACTTTGTCTGCAATAATTCTCAAGGGAGGGACCATTCTGGGTCAACCCACACAGACGGTAGATCTGGGTGTGACAGAGATCCCGTTTGATGTGTTCATGGATTACCTGCATGAATTGTCCAAAACTACATACAAGTAAATCAGTGTTTTTTGCCAGTATTTTGATTCAAAGAGTATTTTAAATAAAATTGATAACCACTTTGATGGGAGTGTACTGTAAGTAATTAAATCTTCATTCTTTGGGACTAACAAGAGCTGACAGTAGTGGAATTTAGTTGTCTGTTTGACATAGTTTCATTTCTTTGCCTATAAATACAGTGGAACTTGCTTATAACGAGAGGTTATGTTCCACCAAAAAATGTCTCGTTATACCAAAGGTCTCGCTATTCCAGGAAAGCGGCAAAAAGGCAAGGGAAGGGGTTAAAATACTCCACTGTGCAGAACATGCTAACAAGGGAGGTAACCATGAAAAATAATGGTTACCTCTCTTGTTGGCATATACTGTAATATCAAACTGACGGCAGATCTCGGAGTCGATCTCGGTACTTTTTTTGTTTGTTTGTTTGTCCACGTGCTGTGTCAGCACACTACGTGCAGCCAGCTCAAAGTGATGACTCGTCACTCACTGGGGCAAACTGTAGGGCTGGCCATGAAGGCCACAACCTTGTAGCATCATCAGACACGTACACTCTCTGGTCACTACTTGTGATGTGCGATAATTATTACTCACAGCACGGTCTTTGATCCGTGTAAATCACTACCGGTAAATTTTTTGGTTGCGTGGGTGGTGGCATAGTGTGCGGTCAGTAAGAAAACAAACTTCCTTTGGTATAAGCAAGATCTTAAGAGATTATTTGATGGGTGGGTGGGGGTAAATTTATTGTGTGCGTGGGTGGTGGAAATAGACGATGCTTGCTAGGCCTACGCAAGACATGATTGGACGGGTGGGCGGGCATAAATTTATTGATTGCATGGGTGGTGGTGTACAGTGCTGTCACGGCACATGGTCAGCAAGTAGACAACGCTTGCTAGGCCTACGCAAGACATAACTGGACGGGTGGGCAGGCGAGCAAATATACATGTAAATTTATTGATTTTCGTGGGTGGTAGTGTAATGCGCTGTCATGACACGTGGTCAGTAAGGAAACAAAGCATTGTCGGCCTGAGTGAGAGGTGTCTAGACGGATGGGCGTGCAGTAACAGACAAAGAACAATATATGTCTGGCTCGCTACACGCTGTACTGCAGCCGCTCCCACAATTTGCCGCATGCACTGAGAATTAATTCTCCCGCTATAGCAAAGGTTGTGATTATCGATTGCTGTTACTCAAGTATTTTAATATATAGCTTATACAGTAGAAAAAACAGGGATTTAAAATGTTCTCGCTATAGGCAAAGTTCTCGTTATTAACAGTGTTGTTAAACATGATGGTCCACTGTATGTATGCTGAGGGGGGGACATAGCTAGAATGCCAAATTTTACATTTCTGCACTGGCAGACCCAATTACATGTATGTTTTGATTGGATTCATGTGAATTCTAATTGTGTCTAATTTTCATACCTTTTTTTGTTTTTTAAATTTCAGGGCAGACACTTATCATCTGTTTCATCATAACTGTAATAACTTTTCATCTGATCTCGCCCAGTTTCTCACTGGCAAGGATATACCATCTCATATCACTAGTCTTCCTCAAGATGTACTCAACACGTGAGTTGGTTGTTTGGAATGGAAATGTAGCACAGATAGTCATCCAACAGAAGATCAAAACTAACAGGAGGACTTCTAAATGTGTCTCATGGCCAGATTTTCTTACAGTATTGAAATATTCTATAAATGGAATAACCTTACTGTCACAATTTCATGGGCACCCATGTGTGTGTTTTTTGTGTGGATGTTTTTGTTGTTAAAGCACAGCTCGACAATTAAATGCTGAATTCAATGAAAAAGTGCAATCTGGCAGTACTGGCAGGAGACACATTCTAAAGTTTTTCTTGACTAACATTACCAGGTTTATTCGTATAAAAATTTTGCCAGTTAGCCGAGTGATGACAAAATGATACTTAATCTATTCATGAAGTGTTGTTTTTTTTATTTATAATTGTTGGGAAGTGGACCCAGTTTCAGCAAACTACCTTACATGCATTTCAGTATCAGATGTGAGCTTTGCCAGCCCAAAAGAAAATTTATAAAAAGTCAGAATTATGAATTACCTTTACAAACAAATTAATATAACCCAATTTTCTGATTCATACCATTAAAATGAAAAGTGATCACCAGAACACACATTCGCCCCATCTCCAATATTTACACTTTTTTTATTCTGGGATTACTGCACCCCTGTGCTGTCACACCCCAACCCCATACATATTTTCTATGTGGCCTCCCAAGATGGAAGTCTGAGTAAGCTGTTCAGCAAATGTTCCAGATTCTCATGTGTACAACTCTATGTCTTGACTCCACAGGCCCTTTGGTGCAATGATCCTGCCACTTGTGGAAAGTATGAGTGTTCAGGGAGGGCATTCACCTTTTGATCCAGCAAGTAACTCAAGATGAATCTGAAGTTTGATCACTGTACTCCACCTGCCATGATATTTTGTGATGTATTTGACATTCGTTAGCAGGGATACAATGGACGGCATTCATTTAGCTCAGGCATGGGGCAAGCATTTGTATAGTAAGGGCCAGATACTCTAGTCTCACTGTAAAGCCCTTCTAGAACTGACATGATTTAAATACACAATAATGTAAAAATCGCATTATTGATTGAAAGTGAGAGAGGGAGAGGAAGAGAGAGAGAAATGATAAATGAAATGTAAGTCGGCAGTTTTACAGATGATAATGAGGCCGGTGTTATATTTATTTCTTTTTATTTAGAGCTCAGTGACCAATGTGTAAAGTAATTTTTAATCAACCTCGGAGGGGGGTAGCCAGAATTGCTTGGTGGGCCGGATAAAGCCCTCTGTTGCCCATGTCTAATTTATCTAATGCCAGATGTGATTGTAAATATTCAGATGTACATTTCTCTTGCATTCCGCATGCTTTGAATGAACTGAGGGTGTTTGTGTTTTAGCGAGTGTGAGGTTTGAAATGTATATATATTGAATTGCCAGTTTGATTTTGGTGCATTTTTGTTTGCCCATGCTTTCTGGCAAGATTGCTGAAATGTCAGTTTTTAATGAAGAACATCCATCACTTATAGGATGAATCTGCAAAATTGTAAATTGTGCCAAAATTTAGCAGCTTCATTATCTTTGGAGTCATGTATTACTACCCTGAAATGACACGGGTTTAAAGTGGTGGTTGTCTTAAATATGCTTTGAGCATGTTCTGAACAGTTCCTTAAATTTAACATATCATCTCCCTTACTGAGTTCAGTAGACAAAATGGTGAAGTTGTGTCAAGTGTTTTCCCTTATTTACGAATTTGAACATGGCAGAGTTCAGTCCCATTTGACCTTAGTCTGAATGGTCACAGTTGTTTGACTGTCAAGTAGCCCATGTTCTAGAGACCTGCAGAGGGTAAACGAAGCTTGCTGCAGTATATTTAAGTGCCCACAGGTCCTTTGATGTCCTAGAAGTCCTTAATTTTCTCAGAATTGCTTTTGATGTGTAAAAAAAAGTCTTAATTTTTCAAATTTGACCAAAGGTCTTTAAAGAGTCTTTGATACATCAGATTTTCAGGTATTTCTTTGTTATGTTGTTGCACAGCAAGTTTGGCAATATTTCTTTAAATAAAGATGGAAAGAGTTCAGAAAGAGTGTTAAAAGGTCCTTAAAAACTCCTTAATTTTTGTTCTAAAAAGTCATTGATTTCAATTTTTAAGGACCAGAGGGAACTCTGTACAATAAGACTGTGTATAAATGGTGCAAGTTTTTCACAAAGTAATGATTTTGTTGGTTGTTGATGAATTTGGCGAGTTTTCAGAGTAATTATTTCCAGAGCAGTGGTATGCATTGTTGTACTGTAGTACACAGTCTTGTGTTCAGGCTTTTTTGATCGCGTAATGTTCATGTGTTTTGTCTATCATTTTCGTGAGAGCATAAGAAGAGGCAGTCCTGGTGACTTATTGAGAATGATTACCCAGGTTGTTTGAGATCAGACATGTGGTGGGACTAAAATATTTGTAGAAAAACAGTTTTTTTTCCTGTTTATTAGCATTAATCATTTTTTCAAAACCATATTGAATTTCGTTATCCATCTTATGTAATAATGGCACATTGATGAATTTGGTGATTATGAGGTATGACTTCCTCATCATTGCTGGTGGTGACATAAATTTCATAAAATGACATATTGATATCTGTAGTTTTGAAGTTATAAGTAGAAACATTTTTGCCACATTCAAGAATAAAGCAAGTGACCAAAAGTTTGAAACACTCCCCTGGAAAATGAGAAAATTGTTGATAAGCCAGTATGCGAGGTGGACGATGCTTTGTTGAATTTTGTTGATATTACAGCGTGGTTTTTATTTCTTTTTTTCATCGAGTGACATTTAGACGTATTGTAGATAATGAGTGAAGAGAAGCCAGCTTACCCTATGAATGTTTTTAATTCAGATGACATAAAGTGAAAAAAATTAGACAAATCCATTGATTTATTGATCAGTGTTCATGGAGTATCTGCAAACCAAAATTGTCGGAAATCCGAGGCGACTGTTTTTGGTCGTGATAAAACAGTTGGAAATTTTACAGGCATGGTAGTTTCAACTGTTGTCTTTGGACTGGGTAATTCCAGCTTGGAGCAGCAACAATGAGAATGGTAATGAATTTATTTCCATGAGTTTGTGAGATACATTCAGTAGTACATGTATATAGAGAATCTACAGAATGTTTAATGCCAGAGAAGAAACACAAATGTGCAGATTATCAGCATTATGTACACTTTTGTAAACTGGAGCAACTTCACCCCCTCGGAGCATATGTAGTTGGGTGGCTTATGTACATAATAATGGCTGGTGTCTTAAATATTCTTTGAGGATTATCTTAGTTTCTTTAATTTGATACTTCATCTCCATTTCTGAGTTCAATAGACAACACTGAAGTTGTGGTGTTTCCCCTTATTTACAAATTTGAACAGCGCAGTGTTGGGTAAATGTGAGGACGAACAGCTTGCTCAAAGCTCTCTAGACAGTGTTCGGTACATCGGCGATCTTAGTTTTGATTCTTTGGTGGATACAGAAGACGACCTAGTTCTAAAAAATATTTGAAAAAAAAAAAAGGCTGTGAGATTGAAACAAGGCAAAAATAGAAAAAGAGAGAGACACATTTCATTGTTTTGGGGTGGGGGTTTTTTTCAGTTATTTCTCTCTCTCTCTCTCTTTTTGCTAACCACACATGTATTTTGATCTCATTCTACATCATGTGTGAGAATGTTTTATCATAAAACACAATAGGAATTCTAAAGAGTACGTTATGACCAAATAGACTCATTTTGCCCTCTTGGGCATTTGTGCCAGTGATCAGAGATAGTACTCAACCTACTTAGTTGCTCCACTACTGCTGTCTTTTAGGTATGTAATTTCTTTATGCTCTTTTTCACTGAAGTGTGTGATTGTTAACCCTCACGCTGCGGCAATAGTCGCTATTGACTTGCAAGTGCTCACGCCGCACTGGCGGCAAAAGTCGCCCCGGTCAAGCTGACCGCGCCACGCGCAAGCCCTATTTTCAGGTGTCGGGTCATTGACCTTTTTGAGACGTAACCACCGTGTTATTGTTCACTGTATCTCTTCTAAATCAAACGCATTGTGACATGGACATGTTAACCAGTGAACCACTGGTCGGAATCACAAAGACTAAGCTTTCAAAGGCTCTCCCCACACTTTCAAAAGATGTAACATTGTCATGCGAACTGTTGCTCAACAAATTTGCAATATTATCTCATTTTCTCACAACTGACCACCATCTGGAGTTGTCTGTATCTAAGAACCAATCAGAAACAAGCTCTGAAATAATCTTTGCCCCAAATGCCCACATTGGTTTATTAGTATGTGTCAATCAGGATGAAACCATTTGTTTAGGGCTTGGGAGGGCGTGGCTAGTTATCATGCTTCGTTCTCACGAAAACTACAGCTGTCAGTTTGAAATCATGTCAGATCATTGGTTAGAGACTGACAGACTAAAGTTTTGCTGGTTAATTCATTATCAAGCGTGATAAGGCATAGCATTAGCAGCGAATGTTTTCATACCGATCAATAAAAACCGAACCACGTGGACAGCGTATGTGGTCATCGTCTAGCGGCACGGGTCAGTGACCCCAGATAAGATTCTCCGTGAGTAAGGTCACTGACGGGGCAGCGGGCTTTACGGGTAGCGCGCAGGGTATGGGTTAAGAATTAAGATTATTGATTCCATTTTTGTACTGTGATAGAGATTTGCATATGCAGGACTGTATATGAAATGTGAGACAAATGGAGATGGTGTATTATGAGCAGGGTCTTCATCCATATGTCTAGAATGTGATGTTTTTTTGGGGGGGGTTTTTCAGTGTCACTCAGAGGTTATGAATTTTTTTTTATATTTATATAATATATAAGTTGATTCAGTCATGTTGTGAAATACAAAATGTGACCGCACAAAAAATTCATTGACAATTCTTGTGGTTCGTCTGTGGCAAACATTTTGTTCTTCTGAATTTACAAATTTACAGTACTCTCCCTCTCCTCTGTATTCTCTGCCTTTATAGAATTCAAAATGACCTGTCCACTTCTGCATGGAATTCAAACATCGCCTTGAATAGTTATCATTAATTCTAGCATGATGATAAGATTTTAATCTCATTTATCCAGATTTAAAAATCGTTTTATTCTTGTAATATCTGATCACTTACCACCCATTTCAGTGACACATGATTTCACTATAATTTAAATAAGATGTAAACACTTCATCTACACTAAAATGACATTTTTTATAGGTTTCCATAGCGTTGCTGTATGCGTCTATCCACATAGCTTCAATTTTGAACATTTTTACAGGAGGCATAAAAAAAGTGATTAAAAGTTGGTTCTCATATGCTTACATTCCAGGAAATGGATTACATGATCAACACTTCAAATGTCAAAAATTGTTTAGAATATGTAATGTCTATTTCTAAGCTAAACTGTATTTCTCCAAAATCTGAATTGGGTGGATAGAAACATTCAGTAGAGATATTTGCCAATGCAATACCCCAAGAACATACATGCGACATAATGGTGTGTTATAGCTACAAAAGTACAATCTATTTAGATTCACAAAAACATTTTGCAATGAGAAAAAGAAGAACAAGACGGGCAAGAAAAGGTAATATTAAATTTATTTCTCTTTGATTTCATTGTTCATCTGGAGACAAACATGGACATTCAAAGATGAAATCCAATCACGTGTTTAATGTTGCTCCTCAAAACCCTCTTCTTTCTGTCTTTTTCTTTCTTTTTGTACCTTCAAACATTTGTAAGGAGGAGGAGGCTGCTCCTAGACAGAATAGCTCATATCTTTTCAGGTTAAGATTTATGGAGGGATCATCAACACCAAACCTGTGAGATCATTATGTGTATGGCATGAAAGGACAAACTATTGTAGCGGATGATATTTCCCATACATGAATGTGGTATTTTGTAATAGAACTATATCGGGGACGGGGAATCCTCCAGACATTTCCTGATTTTTTAAAATCTTTTTCCTCTTTCTCTCTTTTCTTCTAATTCATAATCATTTAAAAGGGAAAATATTACCAAGACTTACAAACACTGTTTTGTATGTTGTCCATTCAATATATTATGTGTGGGCCTAAAGAGCATGTTGCCGCTGGCTAAGTCGTGTTACAGCAAACGTTCAGGAAATGTTTCTATTAGTAGGTCCCATCCGTTATATAACTGGTCTTTCTATATAGATCTAAAAGATAAGTCTTTGGCTTCATATATCAGGAAGCTTCACTGGATTTAAACAATATATGACAGATTAGGCTCAGCAAATTCTACAGCAATGAACTTTGCGCATGTTTAATCCGAATGACTCACTGCTTTCCGACATTCTTTCATGAAATTGGACTTAGCTTTGCATTCAGAAGTGCAAACATTTCAGACCGTCTGTGAAAGAATTTCCTTGGGGCAACATGTTCCAGAAAGGTTAGAACAAGTCGCTGAGGACCATTCTTTCCAAAGGTTTAAAAATTTAAAAAATGCCATTTTACAGAGAATGTAATACAAAAAAAATAATAAAACAGTACAAAGATCAACAATCGTCAAACGCGCATCATAATAAATCATCCAAAAATACTGTATGAACTATATATTGAACCATTAGGTTTATGTAACATTTACAGCATGGACTTCATGTTAAAGCAAATTCTGCCACAGAATTTCATCCAACTTGATATAAATTATTACTTCACGTATGTAGAACTTGTCTTAAGGTTAAGAACCATGATATAGTATGTACACATCTTTTGCCCACACATTCCCTGGACAGTCTAGGTTTATCACATTACACTAACATACAACAATCAACTCACAATGTTCTATTGTCAAGAACATTCTATTCAGCATGCAATTAAAATGTTTGATTTGCAAAGTTCAACAAACTTCAACCATGAATGCAACATTCTGCTCATGGAAGGGGAAAAGAAAAAAATCTTTAAAAAAAAAAAAAAAACTGCCCTCAACATGACTTTTCATTTTTCCCCAAGTTCAAATTGGATGATCTCATCATGCAAAATTCAAAATAAAATACATGTACACAGATTTTAGCACCTTATTAATACAACACTAAAACAACTCATTAACACAAATTTTAACCTAATTTACAAAATTTATGATCAAAACTGCTGACTAAATTTTAATTCATTGGTGTCTTTTTTTAAATCAAATCAGTTCCCAAATTTGGGCATGTTGTTGGTTAAAATCATTCCTCTTGTTTACCAGGCAGTTTGACAGGGTTTTTCCTGCCTCTGTCAATCCATCAAAAAATGACAAGGAAACAAAGATCAAGAAGAAATATGAGATTCGTTCAAGGGTTTGCTTGGCAGTTTCTCTTTATTCTTCTGTTATGAAAACTCGATTTGGTCATAATTTGAAATTTAGCCACTGCTACCAACATAACACACACATAATTATCACCTAGTGAAAGCAAAGTAAGTAGCAAAGAGTTCAGACCTGTCACGAAACAATGAGTCTCTCTCCTCTGTAGCTCTGACGCAGGTACATGAAACCATTTAGTTTTTGCTTTCGGGTGGAAAACGATTATATATAAAACACATGTACATGCTTTCATATTTCACTCAAATTCAAATGCCATCCACTGGAATCTACTTACACAAACAACACCACTGAAGCACAGATGACGATGAGATGTACACTCCCATATAAGCAAGTGTTACACATTAGAGGAGTTGACCTATAATTATGAATTTCACTGCTTGCACAGGCTTGCAGAGAGGCTCAAGTGGCACCCCTGCTAAAATCCTCTGCTTAATCTCAACAAAGTGCACCTCAAATACACCAAAGACAAAAAAATGCAAACTGTTCTGGCTTCTTCATTCACACAAAACTCTAAGGCTCTTCTAGTTTCATGGATACACTGTATTTCATTTACACAACTTTACAAATCTGAATTTCCAACACATAGAAATTGTGCCTTCTCTCACAAATTCTACATAACACAAAGTATGGGTATGTGACATGATGTATCTATTATTCCTGCTTCATTTATGCTGTACAATACCTAAGATTAAACTTCACAGTTTGCACACAATCTGGTTGACAAATTACATTGAAACTCAAGTAAGTTATTCAGTGGAAAATATGACAAAACAAATATTTTACTAAAATTTCATCACTGAATCTCGATGGCACTTGAGGTATCATGGTTGTTGCAGAATATCTGACAATTCTAATCTGGTGCATTTATGCTAAAAACTACCAAAGACAAAACACAATTTCTCACATGGCTAATGTTCAATTCACAGAAATTTGTATGAGAAATGCATGGTTCAGTCCATTTGTGGTTACCATTCTCATCTATTCTGTAAAAGCAAAACTGAAAACTACATATAGTCAGTGCTTGAGATGTTTGAACATTACAGATTCAATGTCCCTTACATTAACATTAACTTATGACGGACTGGTTTCAGAACCAACTCTCTCGCGCTAGACTTTCTTTATTAGCGCTTAAAAATCACGTAACTTGTTAAATAAAGTTTTAGAAAGGAAGAAACTACAGAGACCCGGATAAGGTTATTCACAGGCATCTGTGTCAAGGGAGACCCAGCTCAAGTTCTCACTAGACAGTTCTTTTCACACAAAAATGATTCAACCTTTACCATTCAATAATTGCTTATTTCATTTAAATATTGTTTCATCAGCTGATCTTTTGCTCTCATCTGAAAATAGTTAAATGAAGAACAACTAATTTACAACCTATTTCTTTAACCTAGAGCCTTAGCACTGAGAGATTTCCTATCTCTGTCATCAAACAACATTTTCATCAGTCATGCCATACCAATAAACATGGATCATGCACATACATCAGCAAAAAACAAAATCAAAATCCACTACCAATCACAGAACGTGAAAATGAAGACAATAAAAAAAATGAGGACTCCAAAAATTCAAAAAACATCGCTGCTGCAATTGGACAATTTCACTTAGGTGAAACCCCCCCCCCCCCCTCCCCTCCCCTGCTAAAGGCATTGACAGTGTTCAGTAGCGTATCAGAGTGACTGTTCCCTACAAAGCATGGATGTATTTAATCTAGAAACATAGTGTGGACATTGAAAAAACTTTATTAGAAATGTTTAATTATTTAAGTATCCATCCTAAATGAATGTAACCAGGGAGCAGAGATTTCTCACAGATTGTCCTCAGTGAGTAAACAGGCTCTACAACAAATCTGCTGCAGGGACAAACAGATATGCGAGTGCGTCTGGCCAAATCGGGCGGAAGGTGAAATGGGTTTATATCTCTTACAAAAATCAAAGTACCTGTAAATTCTAGGACAATTTCAGGCAAAATATTTTAACTGAATGCAGAAAAATAGCTAATCTTTCATATTACAGTCGACTCCACTTAAAATGAAGTCGCTTAAAATGATCTTCTTTTTGTAGAATGTTTTTCTTTTATCCCTTCCCCAATGCCTCATTTCCGTGGGAAAAAAACGCATAGTATGACATCTTTCTATCCGTTTTTACTCTTTGCGTGATCTCATTTTGAAGTCCCAAAGAGGAAAAAAAAAATGCATTAGTAGGATTTTCCTAAACCGTGTCATGGTCGAAATACACGCCGTCATCTTTCGTAATCGTCGTTTCGCTACAGCTCGTACCTGCCATTGCTCTTTGTCTGCCTCGCCATGTTTACACCTGTTATGTCACGTACCCAGCATGCGCCCGAGGCGCCATGCGTACGATTGGATGTGGTCGCTTTGTCCATGAGTGTAGGATTTTACAAATTTTATTCCTCTGGCATCACCGATCCCTCGCACTCATGCGATCTCAAATTATGTTGCCATGTGTTATTCATCAGGTGGATCGATAATGCATTATAATAGTAAATTAATGATGCATCAGATATCGTAAAATTCATCGGGCCACTGATTTTACTCAGGTCGGGCATTGAGAGTGGAGGTTACGATAGAGAGAAAAAGCGAAGGTTTACCCACGTGGATGTACCGTAACACGCGTGGCCACAATTTTTGAACTTTTTTTTTTTAACTACGCAATAGAGATTCAATCGTTTCCACGGGACACGGCGCAAAGACGGTCGGCGCCAGCAAGTCCACGAAGGTGTCAAATACCATGCTCACTCGGTCACCGCAGATGGGTGATGTTTATTGTGTTAGTTTAGGCTCAGTGCTACATGATGCGAGTGTGACCAGCGGGAGCGTCTTGTATGATATGCACATTTATATTAATAATACAGGAAAAGGCAAGCCATGTTTGTTTGTTTGGCGTATCTTGCATGCTGACAGTCATATAATAACATAATGTTAAGTCGACTGACAGGTAATATTGTGTGCTAATTTTTGCCCTTTAGTTATAATGGAAACAGACACCATCGCTTTGGGTGAATATTTTTTTTTCTTTCAACAATATCCCCTTGCACACCCTAATACATGTTGGCCTACACACAAAAAATTCCCCCTCCTTAGAAAAAAACAACCAAAGGTCACTTACATAACAATACTGCTTCCATCATTTATCAACATAGTTTATCTAAGGTAGATAACTTAATAATGCTTAAGATGATTTAACGGATAGTAAGATGTTAAATTTTATGTCCCCTGGACATCATCTTAAGCAATGTCGACCGTATAAGCAAATCTCAATATCCAAAGGAAACATTTAGAGGGTTTGTGTCAGGAATTTGGTCTTTCACCTTAAGCCCCATTTTGTCAGACACTCACATATCATTACTGAATCCACTTAACTCAGACTTAGAAATTTTTACAGGAAACCCAAAAAGTGATTAAAATTTGGCTAGCCTGCAAATATTTAAATTCAAGGAAATGGATTAAGTGATTGAGAATGTTTAATATTGTTTCAAATATGTGATTGGATCTGATGAAATTGGGCTAAAGATGAATTACGCAATTTGTGAGAAAACCCCTCCAAAGGGACAAACATTTTCTAAGACAATTGAGATTTACTTACAATATGAAAGATTAGCCAGTTTTCTGCATTCAGTTAAAATATTCTGCTTGGAATCCTCTTAGAAATATTTCATTTTGGTTTTTCAAAGAAGTATAACAATTTCATGCCGGTTTTGTCAGGTCCACCCACAAACAACACAGCTTTGGTGGTGTACTATCTGTTTACAGGCTAAACATTGTTTCTCCAAAACTCAGGTTAGTTGGATAAAAACATTCAGTAACAGTGGGTACCAAATGCTTTTTGTCAGGTATGGTCACTGTTGAACCAAACCTACTCCGGTGTACTCTTGTATTTGTATTGACAAACTTGGAAATACATAAAAGTTTGAAGGACAAAGCAATGCTTTTCATAAGAGAAATGGGGATAAATCTTAAAGAAACAAAACAAAACAAAGAAAAAAGCTACTGCATATTTGAACAAAAAGGGAAAGGAAAAAGCTCCACTATAAAATCTTTTCCATTACTGGCTTCTGTGTCATGAGAAACAACATAAAATGTCATGTCAATGGACTCCGGAGACATAAAATCAAGAATGAACAAATTGAAACAGACTAATCTACTGTTAATTCCTAAAGAAACAAATCATCTTGGATTTGACCAAATATTCACACAAAAAAAAATGTGTCCGCAAACTGGAGCAACTTAATGTTCAACAAAACAAGAATGCACTTTTGCTGATGTAGTCAAAGACACATCTTCAGCCTGTCCACCATCATCATACTTCATAGGTAACTTCAACCTATTCACAGTCATCATACTAATAGATCTTCAACCTATTCACAGTCATCATACTAATAGATCTTCAACCTATTCACAGTCATCATACAAATAGATCTTCAACCTATTCACAGTCATCATACTAATATATCTTCAGCCTATTCACAGTCATCATAACATGCATCAACCTATTTATCATCATCATGCCATAAATCTTCAGCCCATTCACAGTCATCAAATCACATTATCTTCACCTATTCCCAACTGTCATACTTTATACCTTCAACCTATTCACAGTCATCATACTTCTAAAATTTCATACAGCAAACTGTAAAACAAACATTATTTCCATCCAACAAAATGGCCATCTTGCACTGGGAAACAAAACTATAAAAAGATGTAAACAGATGATAACAACTAAAACAACTACTTCACTTTACATAAAATAATCACCCAATAACAAAAGACGGTCCCCTAAAAACTCATTCGAAAGACAGAGATAAAACAATCTAATGAGTATTGGTTGACGTGGAGGAGTGGCTTGCGTGTCCCAGTGATCCCAGGAGCTAAGCCAGCGGAGGCCTCGTGCCCCTGATAGCTTTAAGCAAGCTGGACAGGTCATGGGGGAAGGACCAGACAAGATTGAACAGACCGGCCCTCCAGGTTCGGGGGTTGGGCGTAGGGCTAACAACCCTACCCTGAAATCCTTGTTGGGGTGACCTTACTTGGAGAAACAAAAATCGTTACGGAAACAGCAACATGGAAAAACCAACGTTCTGGATGTGATGGACCTTCTGAGTACCTCGCGACTCGTATGAATGCAAGTAGTGAAAGCCGAAAGGAAACTGCTAGCAGGATGAAGGAGGAACTGAACACCGCCAAAACCAAGACCAGGATTGGATACTGGAATGTTAGAACAATGTATGAATCGGGTAAGTTAGCACAAGTAACATCAGAGATGAGGTGCTACAACCTACACATCCTGGGTGTAAGTGAGAGCAGATGGACTGGATCTGGAAGGATCAAAACATCCACTGGAGAAACCGTTCTCTACTCTGGAAGAGAGGATGACCAACATCATGAAGGAGTAGCCATCATCCTAAAGAAAGGACTGGACAAATGCTTGTTGGAGTGGAAACCAGTCAATAGCAGACTGATGAGGATGAGGATGAAAGGACGACACACAAACATCACTGTCATCCAATGTTATGCACCAACCAACAAAAACGACAACACAGACAAAGACGACTTTTATGAACAACTCCAGGGGGAAATGGACATGACGCCACGGCATGATCTCATCGTTGTCATGGGAGACCTCAATGCTAAGGTAGGTAAAGATGATATAAATTATGAAAGAGTAATGGGAAAACATGGAACTGGAACAAGGAATGACAATGGAGAAAGGCTTGTGGATTTTTGTGCCTTGAACAACTTAGTCATCGGAGGGACCCTTTTCACACACAGAGAAATTCACAAACTCACATGGAATTCTCCAAATGGAAGAGACAAGAACCAAATAGACCATTTGATGATCAACGGTATGTGGAGACGATCCCTTCTAGATGTGAAAGTGAAAAGAGGAGCTGACGTAGCCAGCGACCACCATCTAGTGGCAGCACTTATCAAAATTAAACTGAACAAGACCGGAATCAAGACATCAAAGCAAAGACACCTTAATATTCAGAAACTGAGAGATGCAAGTGTTAGAAATGCCTTCAACATACAAGTCAAGAACCGATTCCAGGCTCTACGAGAGTCTGATAAGAACAACCCTAATGAAAGAGGAATCGATTCAGAGTGGAAAAGAGTAACTACAGTGTACACAGAGAGCAGTGTAGCCTGCCTTGGATTTAATGAGAAAGGGAAAAGCAAGGAGTGGATCCAACAAAGAACATGGGATGTGATCGAGGAGAGGAAAGTCATGAAAAAGAAACTCCTACAAGTGAAATCGGAAAGGCTGAAAGAGAGGTACCAACATAGCTACACAGAGTTAAATAAGAAAGTGAAGAGACTAGTAAAGAAAGATAAACGAGAAGCCATGGAACAGCTAGCGGCAGATGCGGAGGAGGCAGCAGCAAGAGGAGAACAGGGTAAGCTCTACAAGATCACTAAGGGCATTTGTGGCAAGTACGGTGGAAGACCAAGTGTTCCAATCAAAGACAAGAATGGGAAACTACTGACTACAGAACGAGAACAGGATACACGCTGGACAGAGCACTTTCAGGAATTACTAAACCGGCCACCACCTGAAGATAGAATAATAATACAAGATGCTGCTGAAGACCTTGACATCAACATAGATCCACCAAAGAAGGAAGAGATAGTGGCAGCAATAAAGAGCCTAAAAAACAGCAAAGCCCCAGGAAAAGACAACTTGACTGCAGAACTGTTCAAAGCAGATCCGGATCAGTCAGCCACCATCCTTCAGCCACTGTTCACAGCTATCTGGGAAGCAGAAGCAGTACCAAAGAGCTGGAATGAAGGCAGAATAGTGAAAATACCCAAGAAAGGAGCACTCAGCGATTGCAACAACTGGCGTGGTATCACTCTCCTTTCTATACCCAGCAAAATCCTTGCCAAGATCATTGTGCAACGTATGTCAGATGCTGTGGACAAGACACTGAGAAAGGAACAGGCCGGATTCCGAAAGGGGAAAGGATGCATTGACCAGATCTTCACACTCCGAAACATCATAGAACAGTGTTCAGAATGGCAAAGGCAGCTCTATGTGAACTTCGTTGACTTCGAAAAGGCCTTCGACAGCATCCACAGAGAGAGTATATGGCGCATTCTTCGGCACTATGGGATTCCCAGCAAGCTTGTTGAACTCATCAAAAGCTTTTACAAGAACTTCAGTTGCAGTGTCGGAAACAGTGATGCATCCTTTGAAGTGAAAACTGGTGTACGGCAAGGATGTGTGATATCAACAATTTTGTTTAACCTCGTAATCGACTGGATTATGCGGAAAACTACAGAGGATGCACCAAGAGGCATCAGATGGACACTCTTCGACAACCTAGAGGATTTGGACTTTGCGGATGACCTTGCGCTATTGTCACATAGTCACCAACACATGCAAGATAAGACGCAGAGACTACATAATTTTGGATGCAAAGTAGGCCTTCGGATTAGCCAGAAGAAGACAGAGATTATGACCCTAAATGTAGACACTCCAGCACCAGTGCAAGTAGATGACAAGAACCTCACCACGACGGACAAATTTAAATACCTTGGTAGCATTATCAGACCAGAGGGTGGCACAAAGGAGGACATCCAAAGTAGGCTGGGAAATGCAAGGGCTGTCTTTCAAAGTATGAGCAACATCTGGAAATCGACACAATACGGCATCAACACCAAGATCAGACTGTACCAAAGCTGTGTCCTATCCACACTCCTGTATGGATCAGAGTGTTGGCGAATGACAGAAGGTGACCTCGCCAAGTTGTCTTCCTTCCACACCACATGTCTTCGTAGGATTCTCCGCATCTTTTGGCCAAACAAGATTTCTAATCAGGAACTACTAAGGCGATGCAAGCAAGAAGAAATAGCCAACATCATCACGAAGAGACGATGGAGATGGCTTGGACACGTGCTGCGAAAGGAAGCAAATTCTATAACCAAAACAGCACTTCAGTGGACACCGGAGGGACGGCGCAAGCGAGGCAGACCCAAGGCAACCTGGCGGAGAACAATCGAGGCAGAGATGAAATCCTTCAATCACTCATGGGGAACTCTCGCAAAGATGGCCCAGGACAGACAGGGCTGGAGATCCTTTGTTGCTGCCCTAAGCACCAGTGGGTGCAACAGGAAATAGTAGTAATGAGTATTGGGCTAAAAGGTAATACTCCGCCTGGTCCCATTTGAAACACTTGACAGTAGATTTGAAGTCTGGAGAAGTTTGGCTACTGGAAGTACCACATCTGTGTCATCTTCACTCTGAAACAGCTAAACTGTATTTTTCTGTGCTCAGACATTCAGTGCATTGGTGTAGACAGGAAATGTCAAGAAAACACATGTTCTGATATGTCCATCACTCCAAAACGTTCGAAGAAAATAAAAAGGCAACAGTGTTATTTCGTTGTCTATATGACAAACAGGCGCATCGTAAAACTTAGCATTGTTTTTTTCTTTTCATTTTTTTTTTTTTAACATATTTGAGATCTATCCGAGGCTTCAAGGCTTCATTATTTTAAAAACCAGTGACCAAAGTTTAAGTTGCTTGTTTTTCCTTGTAAAAGAGCATTTGTCCAACTGGCATATCTTTTTCCTATCCCCTCCTGGCTATGTGATGACCCAACATATCAAGTATGACTAACTGGAATATGAGGAGCCTTAGCGGCGTATCTCCTTGCACACAGATGAGCATGCCGTTATCTGGAAACCAGGTTTTTGAGGATGCACAGGTTTATCATACAGACAATGATGCAATGACAATGGTAGTTCATTGAAAAAAAAAAATGTACAGAAAGAAATGAAACTAATTTTATTTATGAAAACATGTCACTCTCATCTGATGACCTAACAACAACAACAGTACTCGAATCATAGTAGCTGCCACCCTACGAGGAGATCCAAATCGGTCTATATGCAGTCACAAATTCTTTTCCAGTCCACTGTTCCCTTGTTTATTATGAATGTAAAGCTAGAGGTATCTTTCCTTCCTTGAGTTCCTGCACCCTTGTTTGCTGCAACAATGAATCAAGAATGACAACGTTACTGCAGTTCCAGTCTCACAAAGTACAATAGTTGACTGAATGCGGCCCAGGTCGGCGTGGTTTCCTGGCGAGGCAACTCTGTTGCAATTTAATTACGGGACAATTTTATGGGAAATATTGTTGGAAATGCAAGCAAAGTGCAAAATGCAAAGCAAAAATATGCTAGTGGCACAACCCACCCACCCCCTACCTTCCCCCCGGGCAAATGGTCATTCAATAGTGAATGCCCACAATAAGGTCATGATATTCTCAAACTTTAAGTGACATTCTGCCTGGACTAAGTGACTGTTCTATTAGGAATAGGATTTTTATAATCTTCTAACTCACCTACTTCGTTGAAAAAAACAACAAACAAAACAAAAGGCACAAAAACTGTAATAAAACATTTTAATTCACTACCATGACTGAAAAGTGTACACATACTCCTGTACATTTGCACACAGTATGCTAGGACAACCTCCTCTCCAAGCATATGTACATGTACTTTATGGATGGTCAAAATGAGTGAAATTTTGATGGGTTTATGAATCTGATGTCACAAGGCAATCAATGTGGATCTTTCTAGCTGACGTTTCTAGCACCTGGTGGTGACAGTTATTATAATGTACATGTGCACACAAGCATTATTAGAATCTTAAAAAGAAGAATAGAGTGAGGTGTATCATTAATATTCCATACACAAATATGTCCCTCATTTCTAAAACATGTTACTCTTTAGTACTTCACCCTTTAGGTCTATCTAAGCTTATCTAGCTGGCAAGAAATTTGTGAAATTTGGATTTGACCACAACAAATTGCCTTGCAGTTTTCAAGTTTTTAATAAATGTGACAAGGTTATTTTCATCCTTAACTTTCAAATACATTTATAGGCCATTCAGTTTTTTACTGACAATACAGATTCAGGCTCATCAGTGAATGGCTTAGTCCACTGTTCAATCACCAAACTATGATCAGTGATCCTACATCTCTGATGACTACATCTGGGCAATCCTAGAGGACATTCACAATGCAATTTTCTCAGCTGAGGAGAAATAACTGCCTATCTAAGGTTTAGTCAGTACACAGACCAGATGTCTCACTAATAATATCATCAGTCTTACTCAAGATTCAGGCGAGCTATATTCTACGGGATGATCGTCATTATGACATTCAATTTCTCTGCTACTATTCACAAAGACTGACAAATGTATCTCTTCTAACACAAAATGCATGGTCCCCCAAGCAACATTTTAACATACAACTGACTTCCCCCATCAAAGCTTCTCCTATGCTAGAGACACCCTACCTCACTTCAAGCATATCGTCACTGCTCTATGATAATGGCATATGTCAAGATTTACACCAAAAGGCAACCGATGTTTCAGTGCATCTCCGAGCATGACAGCTATCAAATCACATTACAGAAAATGAAATAGGCCTACACCAATAGGAAAATGTAAAAATCCAATAGAATCATAATGGCATGAGTCGTCAAATGACAGGTAAAGAAACAGTTTATTCTTAATATCTCAAAAGTGACTTATGCCATTAGCGAAGAGCAGGGACAATATGTACCTTATGGGTTGCTTGGAAAGCTTTTAGCAAATTAATCTGTCCCACCAATAGGGAAATAGCATTCATTTCATCTTATTCATGACAGTCAAACAGCAATAAGAAGCAGCACTGCTCTAGCCAGGAAATCTCTTGTAAAAAAAAGGAAAACTAATATCAGATTTTCACTGCAAATAACCAAAAGAATGAACAAGCATAATATCTTTCACAACAACTTTCTGACAAAATTTATAATAAATACATGTTTTACCTGTGTTCACATTAAAAAGACATCTTTGTACTTCAAAGGCCTTTGAGTACCTCACAGTGGATCAATTAACCTCTTTCACAGAGCACTACTCTAACTCACCAATTCAACATTAGCAATTCTAAAACATAAAATATGCAGACACACACACCATACCACAGAACATTAACTGCTGATCGTGATACATAATTCTCTTCAAAAGAGAAAGTGAAAAATAAAATCAATAACAAAATGTGATGTAATAGGAGAGATGCTCTTTGACATGAAAATCAATTTGATCTATTATGAAATTATAATACACAAATTTTTTTCCATTTCATGCACTGTCCTAGCACTGATTTTTGTGGTTCTGAATTATCACTAAGTTATCACCTCTCATAGTGAGATCTATAGTCTCACAAAGTGACATATCGATGTCTTCAATAGTTTTGAAGTTATAAGCAGACACAGTTTTGCCACATCCAAGAGTAACAAAAGTGACCAAAACTTTGCAAAGGCTCTGCTGTAAAATGAGAAAACCGTTGACAAACCAGGACATCACATGAAAGACAAAACATTTTCCTGCCTCAAATGTAAACTCAATCTATCTTTCTTTTCCAACTGTTTCTGTTTTACTTTACAATAATCTCACCAAGAATTCAAACAGTTGTCCTAGGGATAAAGTCCCAACAAAGCATTCACATGGGGTGTTTCAGGGAAATGGTCCACATGTCACACTCAGCACTTTCGAGGTAGAGCAAAAAATAGGTAGATAGGGATTTCCGCATAAATAGATTCCTCAATTATTTGTTGATGCCTAGGCAAAAGAATTTTCATAAATTCTGCCTATAAAAATGTAGGTTTTTTTCTTCTTTTTTTTTCAGATCCAATCTAATGGTCTTTTCACATTAACATAGACTTTAAATGCGCTTTTCTAAAAACTGACTTTTTCTATCTTGCCATCTTCAAGTTAGTTCAACTAGCCCTAACTTGGTCAATTTTCAACATTTTTACATGAGATAAGATGCATTCTTCTCAGGACAGTTTGTGTTTTCCAAGTATACCATTAACTCAATTTTGAAAAAAATTGGCAATGTGGACAAATTCCCTAGAGCGCCTCACAAGTATATCTGAATCTGAAAATCAAACATAAGAACCAAATAGGGAAGACAGTAACCACATGCTCCATTTCTCCCTAATCACTCAAACCGCAGCCACCAAATATGACCCTCACCTTTTGTACAAATAAATCAAAGCAAAATATAAACAAAAGCAAATGCAGCCAGAGACAATATCAGATTTAAGATATGTCGTAAGCGAAACAGAATATCATTTTCATTACAAAAGCACGGCCCTTATGATATCAATCCTTCAAGGAAAGACAGAAACAAAGAGAAAACAAGGAAGACCACCCATTACATATCACGATAACATCAAGAAAGTCAGCCAGCTGGAAATAAGTGAACTAACTAGGAAAGCTAAGGACAGGATTGGGTGGAGGAGATTTTGTCGTGACATCCACTGTAGCAGCTAACATCGATGACGATGAAGCCGACAGGTGACAGGTGACAACTCATTTCTTTTTGTCAATGTTGCTATCTCTTGCATATTCTAAATTGTGTAACTATATTCTTCGAGGATTTTCTATCAGTTTTAATGCCCTGTTTATTTCCAAAAAAAAACCCTAAAGACTTTCTGTCAATTAAAAAAAAAAAAAAAAAGTGCTAACAAGCATGCATTAGATTAGAATTTGAGAGTTCTACGTACATAACCTTTAGCAGACATTTCTCCAATTTTCCATGAGTAGAATCACTGATCTGTAATCTTGCTGCCAAAATGTTTTTTTTTTTTTTTTTTTAAACGCAGAAAATTTGTGGGCTCGCAAAGTTAAGATGTGGCCAAACACTGGTAATTGTTGGCTGATGAGAAGGAGCAACAGCTACGTAGCCATTTTGTGAATATTTATTTTCATCAATTATTTTGCCCCATACATTTTCCTACTTGATAAAGGACTTGAGGTCAAATAGCCAGTTTTGCCATTTATTTCCAATGCTTTTCAAGTCTACTGTGTAGTTTATTTACTTTTTTTTTTTGTAGTTGTTTGTTACTAATATATGGCTTAATCAAATACTTTTTTTTTGGCCACATCACAGCTCTTGCCGCCAGTCCAATGACAAAAGCATTTTCCCCCTTCATCTACCTTGAGAAATACCACACGGATAAAAATAAAATGTGCAACTACTAGAATGAACAATATCAAATCTTTTACTCCCGCCTCGTGTCACCACAGACATCCATAAGCAAAGCAAATGAACAATTTGACAAGACTTACAACAATGATTGTACCGACACCAGTTAACTAGAACATGATTTCTGACAATCTACCGTTACTTCCATTCCACATACAACACAGCAGCAGTTTTTCTTTCAAATGGCATTGGTGTGCTAAGCATGTAAAAGAATGTCCAAATGAAACCTTGTAGTATGAGTTTCGCAGATATCATCAAGTTTTTTATTTAACCTTCTAATGCCCAATATGGCACATTTGGAGCGCACCATCAAATGTCCAGTCTATTATATCACGGTCATTTTCAAATTCATTTTATCAACAAATAATCTTTCCCAATGTAGTTTAATAATTTGCTGTTATTTAACAACCTAAATCAATTTTATTATAAGCTGTAGAAGTCATTTAACAATTTCGTCTATGTTTGGGCACTAGTGGGTTAACATGACAATTGTGGCTTCACTTTACCTTAACCCCTTTGTAACCAATGTTTTTCACTCTCTCTTGGCCTTGTTGAGAAAGCCTCCAAACTTAGTGTTACTGCAGCACATATTTAAGGGGATGCATCAGCTAAATCCAACTACATTTTCACAAGATTCCTGCACAACATGCCTCAATCATATTTAAGGATTGTTGGCTCCAAACTATTACACAACTCATCCTGTATATTCCATCCATTTGGCTGAAGGGGTTAAACATTTGAATTACTTCTTCAAGTTGTTGTGTTGTTTTTTTGTTCTACATATTATACATAGAAAGTTTGCCACAACTGTGAATCATACAACTAGAGAGCAAATGATCAACAACAGAAATATGTGAGATGCAATAAGCTACACATCTGACGTAAGTACACACACACATGTGACACAATGATCATCAGCAACCAATGTTTTGATTGATAATAATATGATTATTAAAAGATTTTAAATGGAAGACCTGGTCACCAAAACCACTGCTTAAGATGATGTGTAACCTTGAAATAAGAAACAAAAACTACAACAACTAAAGGAAAAAAAACAAGAACACAAAAGCACAAGTTTCTCTCTGGATCTAGCCTGAAATATATCACCACCAACTGTCAACAAATTAAAAATATATACATACAATCTAATCATTTAATGCTTAGCCATTCAAGGCACGTGAGATATACACAAAGACGTAAGTGACTGCAATATGATTAACAGTCAATTTCATAGAGACAACCAAGCAATCATACCTTTCCTTCACAGTTTCAGTCAAAGACCTGTGATAAATATATCAAATATAACATTATCAGTCACAATACGAAAGACTACAGAAAACTTGAAGGTTGACAATATCAACTCCTGTTTCATTTTAAATTGCTTGGCAAAGGCATTTCTAAATTCAAGAATGGATGTGTAAAAAATTGGGAGACTCACCATTCCAAACACACTTTCCTCTGACCAGAGTTCACACACTTCTTTGAGATTGTTCTTTCCAAGCATTTCCAGGGCTTTTAAAGGGCTAAAATTTCAAATTCCAGGGTTACTTAAATACAATAAAATGAGAGAAAACTGAGAACTAAAATCAGGTTTTTTCATGTAATTGCAGTTTTTAAACTCAAGGAGAATTCTAGGGATATTGCAGGGCTAAGGAGAGTATCATACTAAACCTGGAACAACACAGTCAGCTGCTGGCAGACAAGAACTGCACACCATGATTTCCTACACTTTCTGAGTAAATCCAGGAAAACCTTATAATACTAAGCCCCATCAGATTCAGACACTGTCAGCTTCTGCCACTGTCTCTTGAAGTGTACATTTTGCTAGCAGCAACTGGCTGTGAGATTCCAGGCCTAGTACGATATATCCCCCTAATCCATTTTTTCAATGGCTTTTCCTCAAATTTCTAAATTCCAGGGCTTTTCCAGGAATCTCTGGAGTTCCATGGCTGTTTAAGGACCCTGTCTGATCCAAAAAAGCAGATACCGTTTTGAACCTCATTCCAAAGGCCAAGCACAACTTTCTGGGCATAACCAACCGGTGTCTGATCTGTTCCATTCTTATATTACCATGCACCTCTCAAACTACACAGTAAATATGTTGGACGAATTAAAATGGCTACATTGTCCCACAACTTCAGAAATAAATTTTACAGATATAAAATATTACCAGAGCCTAATCATGCTCTCATTTTCTGCTGTAAATTATTTCCACTGCCCTTTTGATGCCCGTAAAAAACAAGAATTCATATAGAAGGATTCTTTACATTTCAAAGCTCCATCTATGTGCTCATGGAAATGGTGCAAAGAGGCATTAATCAGACTTCTGATTTGATTGTCTTTCCTGGCAAATTACGTCTTACTTCAAAACAACCGTTTCTACCATGGTGAAGAGAATGGCGGTTTGTTCCTAAAACAGTATTTCAATGAAATATTGTTTGAAAAAATTACATGTCACTTGACAATCTCTATTTTATGAATCTCAAAAGAATTCTTAGCTTAACAGCTGCCAGTGCCATGAAGATAATCTCTCTGAATGAAAAACAAAGATTCTGCGAGTTTTGCGTACACACTGTTGTCACTACAATTATCCTTGCATTTTCATGTTCATCAGAATGTAGCAAAGAACACCAACCAACCACAGACATTCCCTTAACTTATCCATGGCAGATTGTGAATATATGGCCATTGAAATATAGCTGAGCAGGTGTCATACCTGCGAAATCTCACAGTCCTCCCACTCATTCTCTGACTCAGTGTCCGAGAGATCATCCTGAGCTTCGCTGTCACTGCAACCCAATGACATGGCCTCCGTGCTGCCCGTTATTGACCCTGTATCCGAGTCATGCCCTCCTTTAAAGATCACTTGTCTGCCTTCTAGTGGTAGAAGATTGTATTTTCCCAAAACGTGATCACTTGTGCTGTGTTTGTTTCTTATGGCTGAGTGAGTGGAGGGTGGAGGCGTCAGTGGTGAGGCAATCCCTGCTATTGGTGATGATGGCGACGACCAACCCTTATGCTGATTGTGAGGATAGAGTAGGTTGGGGCTGGTGATGGTATGAGTTGGACCTCTGGGTGGGTGAACTGCAAAACGATCATTCATCATGTCATCAGCACTTTTACTTCGTTCCAGAGTGCTACTTTCGTGCATGGATGAGAAATATACTTTCACCTGAAAAACAAGAAACAAAAAGAGCAAAGTTAAGCAAAGTGACTCTAAAATCATCAAAGAATTTACGTATAAGAAACACCCAAGCATGCATATCAATTTCCTATAAATTACAAAGGAATAAGAGCAACGTAATCTCAAATCACGCAGCTGAAAACCAAAATGATTTTATTCCTCTACACCAGTGGTCCCCAACCTCTGGGCTGCGGACCGGTACCGGTCCATGGATCAATTGGTACCGGACAGCACAAGAAACATTTAACGATTTCCATTTTATCTACGATCTGAGTTTAACTTTTTTTTTTTTCCTTTTATTTTCCAGGTTACATCTCGGTCACTTAAGCGCTGAAATTTAACCATATATTAGCTAAAAATGAATACGAAACAGACGTCGTTAAGTTTCCTTGTGCAAAGGAAAAGGCCCAGTGAAGAGACAGAAGAACAGCCTTCAAAATCAAAGAAACAGAAAACTTTTTAACAGACAATACCATGAGTCCTATTTGAAATGTGGATTTATCGCGACAAGCGCTCCCCCCCCCCCCCCCCCCCCCCCCCCAGCGGGCCATGGTAAAATTATCAAATGTTGATCGGTCTGCAGTGATAAAAAAGGTTGGGGACCACTGCTCTACACCATTACAACTTCCAAATCAAACATCACTTTATTTAAGCTCACTCTAAGTTGAGCTAAATTCCATCTGAATCAAAATGATTTGCCATGGCAGTCCGATTACCTTTAGAAGCTATTTCACCAGCAGGAAGGAGAGCATATAGCTTTCAAATGTGAAGCCTGATAGCTGAAAAGCCTGTATACCTATAGGGTGCATATGGATTTTAGCTAGCTGCATATAAATATTTTGCTAGATACATCAACTCATCATAACTCCCTAAACTGTGTAATCGGGGGTTTTGGCTACTTTTCAGGAGAAACAAAAAGCTTTTTCATTTAAGCACAACTGCTCTAGTTATGATAAATTTTTGAAAGTTTGCTGCTCTATCATTGTTTGGATTAGGAGTCTATAACCAAGATCATTCCACGCGGCTTTGGGTCCAGTTGAAAATACATAAAAATCTATTTTTCTCATTTTCGAGTTACTACAAATTTCGTGAACGATGACAAAATATTGTTTCTTCACAAATACTTCTGCTTCAAATTGTTGTGTGCAATAGGGTGGCCCTCTTCTTTATCACTGATAAGCACACAATGTGCAAATATTCTGGTGTGAGGTAACTGCCTAACGACTGACACAAATCTTTATTCAACTGTACGTCACTCCAGCATTGCTTTATCTGATCTCCGCTTTTTACAGAAATGGAGAGAAAGCCATAATATGGCATAATAAAATGTATTTCATAATTCCAACCAAATTCGAGATGGTATCTCACCTCCAGGGGTAGATTTCAAAGGTTGAGCTAACACTTCGTAAATTTAATCACAAAACTTTACTACAAGAGATTTTTTGAAGAGTTTTGTGTGGCACCATGTTGTGTGCAATGGAGATTTTACTGCAGGAAATTAAACTCACTTTGAAGTTTGGACTAAAGAGCTTGTGAGACTTGTCCTTGTTCGCTCTGTCCAATTCCATTTTTGGCACTGTGACAGACAAAACTTCGTTGTTTTCACCATCTGCACCACTTGCTGCTCCATTCTGATGTAACCGCTCCCGATCCACAACAAAGAATGTATTGAACCAGAAATGGAACATCTTTTCCTGGATCAAAAGTACAAGCAAAAAGTCAGACATTACATGAGAGAGGTGCAAAATAAGCTTTAAAAAAGTGGAAAATGTGAACAACTTAAAATAAACCTTATTTCATGGTGCTGTACAACATATGAAGTTTTGGCATTACTTTACCATGAAAGGATTGGATAAGTTAATTTCTAAAAATGAATTTAAACTAAATTACAAAAGAAATCTGTATGACGTCTTCATCTGTGAGTATCTGAATTTTTTGTTTCAAGGCATTTTCATTTGTGTACAGGCAACTTCTAACTGAAGGGATTAGTTCTGTTCCAAACCATGACAAAGGCTGTCTTTTCATGTGTATGGAAATGGCCTTTTCGTACACATGAAAACATTCTTTCTATTTCAGTACTTGAATGGTTTTTGCCATTTCCGTACTCATGAACACCCAGCTTAAGTCTACACCTGCCCAAAACTTGTGCATTAAGACTAGCAAGTATTCTGTCTTCTGTACAAAGTTTATTCACTCAGGACTGTTCTTATTAGAGTGGGGCCCCTTGAATGAGCTGAAGACTTCAGAAAGCCATGCCATGCACAAAACAGAACTAAAACCCTCCAACAACTTTGGTTGCTTCCCTTCTTTACAGATAATCAGCTAGTCACAATTCTAAGGGTGTTTATGATTCACTTACCCTCTTGTTTATTTTGGACTTGTTGAAAAACTCAATTTTAATATCGCCACATATAGGCACAGACTGATTGCCTTGGTCCACTGGCATGTAAAAACTGTTTTTATCTTTCCGTACTCCATCATACACCGGTGACGTATAAACTTTTACCTTCAGTTGGTGGACTTCAAAATATGGCACTGCAATGAGGAAGAGTAAGAATACAGTTATTCAAATCTCAATACTAAATGCCTTTTTGGCAACTTCTAACACCAGTCAATGAAGGCTCAAACTTTTGGAGTTGTTTTTCACAAATTACCAGGTTTCAATTCACATTTATCCTTATGGTACATGTAATACTGATGCTGAATTAGTGACCTTCACATTTTACTAATATTGTTCCTCTCATGAAATGATGCTCATCTGCTCAGTTTTTCTTTCATAGTCAGATATATCAGATTTTAAAAAATGGTAAATGTTCATCTTTAAAATTAGAATCTCATAACTGGAAGCAAGTTCAATTATAGATTTTCACAGTTCAAACAAGTCCCCTGCTCTGAATAGCTGACAATTTTTGTGGATAAAATATGACAAAATAATTAAAATACATTGTATCTGGATATATTTTTAACTCTACCAGAAAATTCAGTTTCAGCACGATCTGTTAATTTCATATGCTCTCAAGAAATGATGGTTAACTCTTTCCCCTTTCACAATAAATTCTCTGCTGCATCAAAAGATTTTAATGAAATGATTTCAGTTGCGACTGATTGCTTGCTTAACTTTTTCCTCCATGTGTAATCTACAAGTTACATCCACCACTTGTGGGTGATGCCTGCCCCACTGACTTTCAAAGATTAGATTTATTTATACACCACATCCCCTCATCAGTGGGTGGAAAATACCTAACCAACATATGGATCCAAGTGAGGTTACTCTAAATATCAAATATTACACCAAAAACCGTGTTGGTGGATTCCACGTACAAGTGTTGAAAAGGTTAATTACTGATCAGAATTGACTTACTGCAAGAACCACCACTAAACATAGGAATGGTTTCGAACTTAATGCCTCGCAGAAGCAAGCTGACTTGTCTGTAGGCCATCCCTGGCTTTAATAGATCTGCGTAGTATAGGACATAGCGTCGCTGGCTTGGGATGGTCACGCCCTGTTGAACAGTTGGACATTCTCAACATATACAGATTTAATACCAAATAAACAATTTTCAAAGAAACTAGCTCAAGTCCGGGGATGAGAAAGAAAAATATTGTTCACTAATTAATTGTCTTTCTTTATGACAAGAAGATTTGCACGTGCAACTGACAGCAATGTTTTCTTACACTAATGCCATCATCAAAACGATTTTTGTTCTACCTTTCAACAATTCAAGTATTATAGAACTGCTTTCTTTTCCTACCCTCAAACAGAATAAAGGACAAGGCAAAAATCTTTCCATCTACCGTTGCTGTATTAATGCGACTGAAAAAAACAATGTGATCTTGTAGGTGGGGGACTACAGAAGCCCTCCTGGTGAGTTCATCACATGCTGTTCAGCTATTATCATTCAGAAAAGGAAGCTGTTGCTTCCATTGTGAGTTGCATTCAGAAGTCCTTCATTTATTTCTTAAAAAACAGAGTTTTAATTACTTTGAAATGTTGCTTCACGTCTATTATAATCCCACAGTACATAGGTAAAAAATTTTGTTATATATATATATATATGCAAAAAACCTGCCATCTCATCTTATAACACATCAACAAAACCTGGTTACAGCTTACTATCACATTAACTTTATCAGTATTACAATTGAAGAAGTAGTACATTCATAAAATATCTCTCTTTGATTCCAATAGGGTTTCTGAACCTCAATGAGAAGGTTTTTCTGGGACTTTCTCCCCCGCGCTGTTTCTGGGCTATAATGCTAATTTCCAGGGCTACTTAACTTCAGGAAATTTTTTACACTCCTGTTTTTAAACCTGAGGAAAAATCCACGGGCTAATACACTGTTTCCTGGACTTTTCAAGGATCCTGGAATACCAACTTGCAAAGGAACCCTTATCAAAATAATTTTACCATTAACTCAACATTATCTACCTTCTCATCTCTTGTTCGTGTGGCACCATAATGTCGTAAGGCTGAATCAGCATCCTTGAAACGTTTTCTGTGCAGCATGTAAGCACATATCATCACACCAGTGCGACCCTGATGACATTAAAAAAAAGATGGGACATTTATTTAACCTAGAATAACATCATTTCCAAAACTTGAAAGTACAGAGAAAAGCTCCACCATAAAAATTGTCCACACTTGCTCAACATTTCAATGAAATATTTTGTTGATTATTAATACACAAAACACAGGAGTTAAGGATATATGTGTCTCTGGTGCTGGTGGTGTCTGTGTGTGTGTGTGTGGGGGGTGGGGGGGTTATATTTGGTTCACGAAGAGTTACTGTCATTAATTAAATTTCATAATTTTTCAGCCAATCTAACAGGAATCTGAACAATAATCTATTTATCCACACTGCGAATAATATACCAGATTTAAGACTGATACTAGGTTCCTTATTTCAACACTATGACATTTACATTTACATTTTAAAATGCTTCCTTGTAAGCAGATACACTGCATGAGATTTTGTCTTTCTGAGACCTCTTCTGAGTCATCCTTTCAAGAGTGACAAAATGTAATCTCAAACATTGATTCAAGCCTGCTGCTGACATCATCCTCAGCCATAATTCCATGTGATTTTTTGTCTTGGGTTTCAACTGTCTAAAAATAAATGTTTGCATTGGTGTGGAATTGTCCCACATGTGATGCCTCATGTGATTGGATGATGCAACCCTTGGGATATTTATAGCACCAATCACTGCTCCAATATACAGACAGAATGACCCAGCCCCATAATATGAATAGACATAATGCAGCCTAATTTCAATTCCCTTTTTACTGCATTTTGCTCCTGCCACACTCTTCATATCAGTAGTTCTTTTTTCCAATTTCATTTTTAAACAACACAAAAGGCAGAAATCTCTACTGACAGGGATTTGAAAAACACTCTAAAAAGAATTGAAAAGGAAAGACATGAATCATGAATTTATGTGGTTACAAAGAAGCGGGCGACCCACATTAGCAAACCCAGAAGTAAATTACAAACTCAATTCAAAAAGGAAATGAATAGCACTCTACATTCTACAGGCTGCTGGTTAATAATAGAATACAAAGGTCACTGTGCATCCTCTGAAACATTCTGAATTACTGTAATTCAGTAGGAATTTATGCAATTGTCATCTTTGTAGGTAACCTCTCCTTTGGGGAAAACAGTTAATTTAAGCAAGTTTGGATAGACAAAACAAGCTCTTCTAAAACATTATGTAAATCTTTGGAGTTAAAAATCACCTTAGCCCTTCACTTCGTACCTCTAACTTAGATGTCAAAAAATATTCCCCTGACTATGCTGAAGAGCCGTACACCATTTAGTCTCCCTTTACTTACTTACAATGACACTATACTTATACGACTGTCAAATCGCTATCAGAGTTGAAATGACGAGTGAACAGATAAACCCAGTACCACGATTATGCTAGTGCATTGCCACAATAGAACTTGTGGTTCGGAGTGAAAGGGTCAAGGCCACCCACTGCCCCTTACTTGACTCTGTTCATATTGCAATAGGAGATATAAACGTTGTCAGCTGAATGATTTTAAATAATATCAGTGTCAGCAATCAATTCACCCATTCTGAAATCTCTTCAATTGTCAGACAGTAAGAGATGAATGGGTGACCCACCTTTCCAGCTTTGCAATGAATGGCTGCTATATTATCTGCATGTTGACTGAGCCAGGTGTCCAGATCCTCACAAAATGGCTTGATTAGCTCCAGCCTTGGTGGATTGTGGTCATCAAATGGATAATAGGCTACACGATTGTGAAACTTGCCTGGGTCATAGCTGCGTTCAGAGCATCTACATCAGAAGAGTGAAAGGAACATCAGATATTGACAAATTCACTTCTCTTGATCCACTTCACATTTAAGGAGCCGCTTTAATTACAAACTGTTGCATCATTTTCTATAATTATTTTACAACAATTGGAATGTGGACTTCCACCCATTTTCATAAACATTATTACCTAAAGGTCTCTCAAACAATGAAGATCATACAATAATAACGAATACTCTGACTTCTCCCCCAATAACTTTTACTAATTGTATTTATAAATGTAACTTAATTTTATGATGACCTGCTACTACTCTCTGACAAATAATTTAATATAAATTTGTATGAGAACACCGTGACACAAAGAAAGCCTGTGCCCTAGCTGTAAACATCAATTCACCTCAAACAGCAGATCTGGCTAGTAAAAAACAATTGTATGCCTTTATATCATAATAAAATTTTACCCCTCATACAGGGCTAGTTAACCAATTTTAACACAAGAAAATGCAATAATGTGTGTCCCTGACCACAGCAAAATGTTTGCTACAGGCTTAGGCACTCACCCACACTTGTGTTTTTTCTATCTACTAGTGTAAGGACCCGTTCAAAGAACGAGTTGCATCTAGTTACTCAGTCGGCATACACATAGATCTAGGTAGAAAACAACTCACAACTGGCACAGTAACACCCGCATGGCCCGTGCATAAGGCAGACGGCACAGAAACTCATGCCTTCAAACTTTGAAACGCCACCGGAAGTTTAAAGTCGAAACAAAACAAAGGCAGGAGGGAGGCCATCATTGTTGAGGAGAAAGCATTATTCGATATCTTTAGGCCTATTTTCATTTATTACAAAATTACGATACTTCACTTTTATGTCAAAGGAATAGACATAGTAGCAAAAAGAACTATCTTTCACATGTAATTTTTTCAGGTTTGAGCATTTCTTCCTTGCAGCAGTGAATTTTTTTTCCTTGCTGTTTTTTTGTATAGATTTTTGTAACAGTTGTTGTTAGGGGAGTAGTATTTTACGTTATAAACCATAGCTGAACAGTGAGCACAACTCAGTAGTTTCTCTATTTGGCTTTGTAATTACACTACATACCCCTAACAACATTCTTTTGTAACTGTAAGGGCATGCCGATCCAGTTTTTCTCTATGCTTTTATTCCGGTATGTAATAACCTCATGCAAAAAAGTAGGCTAACCTGCATAGTATGGGAACAATACACTGACTAATCACCACATATTTTTGAATGCAAGAACAGTTAATTCCCAGCACAGCTTTTGATCAATTTTAATAAATTATCACACATAAACTTGTTTTGGCTACAAACATCTTGAAATCACCAAGAAAACAAACAATTTCAATGCAGTTCACCATGCCCTGCAGAATACATCATGACTGAGAGGCAAATTGCCCCCTAGTAACCTTCACGTTCTCTGTGTTTTGGATTTAAGTTTACGGAACCTCACTCCAGAATTTACTGAAGAATATTAAAACTCATTCCCTTTGGCAACTTTCGTGGGTGTGAACGGGAACTCTCAACACTATCTAGTCTGAAATTTAGACATAGTCCAAAGATGTTTTTTCTGTCACTCAGTATAAACACAAGACATAGTACGTTAGACATTAAAGTAAAGGAAAATCAATGAACCAGGATGGGATTCAATATTTCGAGAAGTTAGCTTCAGGTATTAGTGTTGGAAAATCGGTGTCCACTTGAGCCAAATATTTGGCTTTCCATAGAGAAGTGAAAATCCGCTAGCCCAATATTCGGCTTACTGTAGCAAATGAGTAAATGTCCATTCCAATAACTTTTATGAAAAATTCTAGAACTCAGACATGAGAGAAAATTGGACAATAAGTATAAGGACAGCACACAGCACACATAACGACAATACTCACAAATTATACACTTTGTAATGATCCTTGTGCTTCGACTCCAAAAATCTGAAAATGCATTGACTCTAGATGTGATCCACAATTAGTGAAAATGAGGAGCATTTTGTGTGACAAACACATACTGACATACCAGATGCTGATAATGACAAGAAGAAACATGTACAGACCCCTAAAAATCCTAATCGAATGCATAATTCAAAAGAACAGTTCTGCTTATATTACTTATGAATGATTATTAATTAAAACAGCAAATTCATGTCATGTGGCACAATTAATGGAAACACCTGAAATATAGCATAAAACAGTCACCAGCTCTGACAGTTTTGAGAATACAATAGGGAAATTTTCTCTCAGCAACCTGACAAATGAGGCTTTCTCAGAAGTTTCTTCCCCCCAATTTCTTTCCTTTCTTGCAAAAAAACAAACAATAATTTTTTAAAAAACAGTAATAACATTCTGCTAATTACATTTTTCAACATTTCCATTTTAATTTTTCCACACTGATCAAAATCCCAAGCTACTAGAACTACTTACTTGATGACATCTTCCATGTGATTTCTGTAGTAACCTTCAAGCTTCTCTGAAGGAAATCCCATGGCAATGATATTGGGAGTAATGTCTGAGAAACTCTTAAGGAATATATATTTAAATCCAGAGGTGTACCTGGTTCTAGAATTTATAACGGTCATCTGCACTTTTATGATTGTATTTCTAAAATCTCATAACCACAGAAAGTACATTACCTAAAAATATTACTTCTCTAGTCTTAGTCTTACCTTCATTCAGGTCATATGCATGATATCACTTTATCACTATCACTGTATCAGCCTGTAACTAAACTGTTTTCTTTTTTTTCACACTTTAAAGGCAAAAACTTCCGTACGTTCATAAATCTGAACTGCATCAACATAAAAAAATCAGACAGGAATGACCACTCTATGAAAATGACAGAATATATGGACAAATGGCAGATTTGAGAAGAATGTGGTGATCTGTGCAGACATTAACTTTACAAGAGATGTACAACAAACAGTTGGGAACTGTGCACACTGTTATTTACATAAAACAGAAGATAAAATTGTCATATAAATTCTTTTTTTTTCAATCATCACTCCAATACTCTCTGCGAACAGAATAGTGAATTTAAATTACTGTACACATTAATTATTCAATGTTTAAATTCAAGCAAAAAAGGATACAGGTTAGATCTAAGTCAAATCCATCTTCTTTCAGTCTTCTTTTATTTCTACTCACTAAACCTTTTATTTTGTTTGTCGCCATCGCAGCAAACTCAAATCCATAAAATCTCAGCAAAACCAATAAACAGCACTGTTTCCACAGTCTTTAATAAGAACATGATGACAACTTTAGTCAAGTCATTATCCTCTTTTATTTGTTTCCACACCTGTGAAGAAAGAAACATGTAACTTACACAATAGTGGTCAAACAAGGTTAGCAAATCTCCCCACTCCTTCTCCACTCATCTCTTAAGAGTTAATTATAATCAAATTATTCATGTTTTGAGACTCACCATACATAATATACTGTTTTCGGACACCAAAACTACTAATTCAAAGCTCACTGCGTATGTGAGACAATCCCACTCTGAAAGACATAATGAAGTGGGTACTTCACATAGCAAGTAAATTACAGACTGAACAGCTATGGTATGTCCCTGAGAACAATTGAGATTAAAGCTAAAGGCTAAAAACAGTGAATTAGCCTGTTCTGGGGGCAGGTTTGACCCAGGATGGCAGAAGAAAACAAAATATTGGTGAGGGAAAGAACACCAAAAGTTAATAAAACAAAGACTTGCTAGGGTCAACAACCACAAAATATAGACTCTACGTCTCTAGTCTAACAAAGTGAAGTAAAACACTACAATTTAAAAACTAATTTTGTTGTTACTTTTTTTTTTCAGGGGAGGGGGTGAGGAATTCTTTACTTATTATGATACAGTATCTAGATCTAGATCTAGTCACCTGAACTGAGCTGATTATGACGTGACTATGACTTAGGTCAGCTCTATTTTGTGCACCCCTTCTTTAATTATTTTTTTTCTCGTTGGGGCTGTCGTCGTTGGCCTATACTATAAAATGTTCATTAGAGTAGACAAAAATTTGCCATTCCACAGGTTAGTGAAGGACAGTTGGATTCACTGAAACACATAGTTCGAAGCAATGCAGCCGTAAGTTCAGTTGATACGAGTGGCTGGATAACTCACCTCGCGTGGCTGTGAAATTCTAATTCATGCGACCTGCGAACTTACACTGATCACTGAATCATTCATTTTCTTCACAGTTATCTGACTCTCTTGAAGTTCCGCTCACCGAAAATGGCACTTGAATTGTTCTAAATCACCGCTGATGAGTTAAAATGCATCCACACAATATATTTAACCACTGAAAGCTATCATAATATTATTGTTTTACCGTTATTCGTAATCCAAGACAGAAATGAAGCACTTCTCTTCACAATTTGGTTCAATATTCCTCACCGAAGGAGGAAATGGATCGTCCAGATCGTCAAGAATTATCTTCCTTGACCAAACTTAAGAAAAAGTAGTTCACTGACTTCATACACATTTGACTCGCCACACGTCCTTGAATAAGGCATTTTTGAATAATCACTTACTGCATTTTATTTTCTTGGATGATTGTAAGTGACAGCAAATACAATCCAAATGAATTTATCAAAAGGTGTGTAGAATATTCATGCGCCCAAGCGGTGAAACACTGAAATACAATAATACACACTTCCGTAACCTTCGTGTGGCCGAAAAGTAGGTCATACTCCATTTGAACCAGTGACCGCATATTACCCTCTGCTGTAGAGCGGCTGGATGTGTGATTGTTGCGCTGTGCACGCTGATTTTGTTTGATAGCAGGCGGCGTGACTGAAACATCTGAACTTGAAAATGAGTAATAGGCTACTGCACATGTTCCTGTTAAGTTTCCAGGAAGCGATTGAAGTCGCTCACGCCACGCACCACAAAGGAGACAACCCCCACCCCACTCCCCAAAAAAACACCAAAGAAACAAAAAATACGACGGTATTGTCATAATGGAAAACACGAGAAACGTTAGTTTGATTCGCCACGATGTTCAAGGTGTGGGCCACAGACTGGTGTGGACGCCTTTACATACCCGAACAGTTCCTGATGAGTCAACATTAATGATAATATATAGCATTCATACAACCCTAGCTTCCCACGACGCTTTAAAAGTTTTAAATTACAACATTTATCTTTTACCTATAGACCTACCGAATCATTTTCACACATACAAATTTATTTAATATAGGGCTCTATGAGAAAGAAAGGAATATTCATTGATATTCAGAGCGTAAAGAGATTGCACTTCAGCTGGTATCTAGAAGTAATAAAATGTTCGATTTCATTCAAGTTTAAAGGCTATAGTACAGACAATTCCATATCTGAGGCCCTTGAAAAGAAAAAAAAAAAAGATTTCACCTCTAAAATCTTCAGGGACGTTTTTGGAGTTTTAAACTTTCGGTTTCTACGGTCATTACCGTATATACGGAGTCGGAAGATCAATTAAGTTGATGCATTTTTTATACACACAATATAGGCCTACATGTATTTCATATAGTGTAACGCCAGCTTACACATCATTCATTTTCAACTGGTAGTCAGTGCAGGCGATGCATGGCCTCGTTTCCTTTTCTTAAGCATTAAATTTGATACAGTTTTATAAAGTTCATATTATTTTCCGATATTGGCCTATAACATTGTATAATATAGGCCTACTATTATGCTACTATCGACACATACGATGGGATCTCCCTCCCACAAGCATCTTGCCCATGTAAAACCCATGATTAACATTCATGTTTTCTTTGAAGAATTGGAATCAGTTCAAACATTAATAATGTTGTTCAGTTAGCATGTTTATAATGTGCACTGCCTCGCGAAAATGATACCGGTACGCCATACGCGCCTAGTTAAACAGGACATGGGTCGCGAATCAAATTAATTTATTGCATTTATAGGCCTATCTGAAAATGAAACGTCATTACATCGCAATAAATAAAATCAAAGAGAACCAAAAAAAAAAAATAGGGAAGGGAATTTAAAAAAAAAAAAAAATGCGTCAGCCGGGAATCGAACCCGGATCGACTGCTTGGAAGGCAACCATGCTGACCGTTACACCACCGACGCTCACGTCCGATATGTTGCATTTAAGGTATATAATATAAAGCCGGTTTTCTATGATACCCAAGGAGTTTAAATCTATACCAAATCATTAACTTACACGTCATTTTTTCACACTATACTTGGAAATGATGCATTTAAATCGAAACTGAAACGTTGCCCAAACCAGGTCTCATAAGGTTTTTATCAGGAATATCATCACATTCTCAGAGATGTAGGTTGCTACATTACTGCTTTTTAATCACCAGCGAGAGACTGAAGGTTCACAAGTTGTACTCATACACTTCGGATTGGAACGATACCATAGGCCTACTGTGCCATACTCTATAGCAGGTGAGTTAAATGATAGAATGATTATTTTATTCCGCATAATTTTATCAATTGCAGTATTGCTGAAGGCACCAGACATGAAAATCAGTCCATATGCCTACTTTCTCAAATCAACATGTAATTTATGTTAACGATGGGGACAAATTTAACTAATTCGTCCTTCCGTGACCATTATTGTTATCTCACCAAACTGTGTTTGGCCGTATAGTCGTGGTAATTGATGTGGAAAACACAATTTAAAGAGAAATCCTTGTTTTTTTGGTGATGTTTAGTTTAGGGATGATGGTTGCATCAGATATCAGGCCACATTCGAAAGTTGGCAAGTCTATTGCTTTTTTCAAGTTGTCACTTTTCATTTTAGCCCGAAAGAAGTACGTCATGTTATTAGAAAAACCAAAAAGGATATACTGACCGAAAGCTCACGTTCTCTTATTTTATTTTCATCTATAATTAATTTTTCTTGTATTATTCATTTATTGCATCTTTCATGTTCTTTGTTGCTTATGTTATGAATGCAAAATGCGGCTCTTCCTTTGTTCTTCTCTCCACCCCCACCCCCTCCACCCCATCCCCCGCTCACCAATTAAGCCCCACTGCGACCACACAACTGTGTTTGTACTGTGCATGCGCGTTTTGTTTTGCGTTTTTAATGTATTTGCAAATGGGTGATGTCCTGCAGCAAGGGTAGCCAAACATAGGTGCTGCATACAGTAAGAGCCACACACGATAAGTTTCGGATGTTCGAGAGCCCTAGCGTATGAACAAAATAAAATTTACACTCACGTTTTTATTGGTACATACACATTTTGTTACAAATATTATACATAAATGTTAAGAAATATAATGCGTCATGTATGCAAGATATATATTTACTCATATGTATTCGGTTTTTTTTCTTGTTTGTTTGTTGTTGTTTTAACTATTAATTTGTGTTAGTCTCAGTAATCACAAAGCATGCATATAAATTGTACAGCCAATTATCTACCAAATGTTTTCAAAATCTTGACTGATGATTGTTTTAACTAGATCTAAATCTATACTGAACATGAATCAATAGCTCAGCCATCATTTCCACGAGCTGCCTAATGAAGGTCATCAAAGAGCCGCATGTAGCTCGTGCGCCGCGGCTTGGCCACCGCTGTCCTTTAGGTTAATTACCTTAACTTTGTTCTCAGTCGCTAATTGTTTCGTGTTACACTCAACAAACTGGAACTTTCTTGTATGGCAAGGGGATAAGAACCGCTGACTACCACACCCTCTCTTTGATTGGTTCTGTTGTTTAATGTGTTTCCATGACAGTATATATAACAAGTTCTCTCAAGGTTCCCACTTTTTCTGCCTGTTTAAACTCCCATCACGCAGCGTGTATAAATTAAATCAGATCCGTGGCAAAGGGCTGTTTCAATAGATTTGCAACAACAAAAATGATGAACCGGAAAACAAAACACACACACAAACACACAAACACACACACACAAACACACAAGAAAAGCATAAATCAAAGAGGTTTGTGATCATATAACTGTTAATGGCAGGCTATCATTAGAAAACTGTTCATGTGTCGAGCGGTGAGAACAAACTTGCAATAAGCCCCGCCAAATGTTTAGTTCATGGAAACAGTGGTAAGTATAGGCCCATATGTTGTGTTGACTAATAATTATGGTACGTTGTAACACAACTGCTTTACTCTTCCTATGATTTGATGAAATTCCAAATACTATTATAAAGATAGCCTTAAGCCTAATATTTAATGGAAAAAATATATATCCTGTGAGTTTATTTGAGGCTTATTTGTTGTTTACCGTGCCACTTAAACTTGGTATTACACGCGTATACCACAAACTAACCAAAACGAACTAATCTTGGTTAGTCTGTGACGTATTTAATTTACAGCCCGCAAAACCAAGTCTTCTGTATGGATCAGTCGTGAACTATTAACGCTCACTGGAGATCAACTGAAAATCCCATTTCACAAGTTACGATATCTCTGTATCTGCTTATATCGTAGGCTAGCATAGAAAATTATTGTGTTTACTACACATCTGCTGACAACACGTCGACCTTGCACGCGTTCTTCTCATTTCTGTGTTTCAGGAGATCACATTCACATGGCGGGCACCAGCTGTTTGCCTAATGAAAGGTCCTACGTGTAATAACACTGTGGAGTCAAGAACCTGATTGTATGACATCATGACAGCGCCCAAATTACCGACAAACCTCATAATCAGTCACTGAATGTTATATTGTTGTAATATTATAGGACAGAACAATTGGCTCCCTGTCACAATACCAGTGCAAAAAGAATTCGAAGTAGCTGGATTTCAGTTTTTGCTTCCCCGTGCATTTGGAACAGATGGCCTGTTTATGCTGGACATAGGCTCTATCTAAATTGAGATTACAATGCACCAAAAGTCTACTGAACGTTTTGTATTTATCTGGACTTTCTGCCTACAATTTGCCAACCAAGTGCGTGGAAATATTTTACGACTTGAACAATTAGCCACCGACAATTAATTGTTTGAAGCCTTTTGGACCCATTTCAGAATTTTCAAAGGTATTTCTGGAGTTTGTTCCAATCATAGATTTGTTACGGAAACTGCTTCACGACAGTGGCGGAGTGCCATACATAACTGATTTTTAGTTGTTGTAGTTCTGAAGATGTCGTCGCCGGCATCAGTGTTGATTCTCATGACTCAGTTCACCACGATAATGACCCAAGAAACTGCATTAGGCACTGTCACGGAGCTGCTGGTGTCTGTGGCGCATAATTACGTAGACCCGAGAGGATGCGTGTTTACGTGTCCGAATGGTGAGTCATAATTGTCTGTTACAGTTATTTCTACATGTATATCATTATAGTTTTATGATACGAGCGGACCACCTCGATCTATTCCCTGTGGGATTGTTATGAATTAAGAAAACTGAAATGATGGTAAATAAAAATGAGCAGTTTGTTAGCCCCACATCATTTTTGTTTTCTGTCGCAATTAACACAATAATGGGATTAATCTCACAGTGTAGAACGCAGTCATTGTCATGACTAAGTAACATTACGACACAGAATGCGACCTTATCTTGTTTGTTCCAACTCCACTTTTTGCACAACTGAGAAATTCGTTAAGCGATTGCGGCGTTAGTGTTATGATAAGGAGTTACGATGCACAGGAACTGTATAATTATGCTACAGCTTGGTAAGTGCCACAATGCATTTTAATAAACAATCAAGTGTTGAGGCGTGCATTTCTTATACCGCTTCTACACCCTAAAAGACCTCAAGTTTTTCAGAAAATGGAGATAGAGCAAACAAGAACTGGGGGTCGCTAGAAGTCTGGAAAAGACCACTTGGTTTCATAGATCTGTGGTATGTAATCACAATTTTAGTGCAAATTGCAAAGGTTTAGCGGCCCGGACATGGGCAACTTGTAGCCCGTGGGCAGAGCTGGGACTACCACCGACAAGCAATTTTGGCCGACCACGAGACTGATTGAAAATTACACACGTCCCCAAGCTGTTGACCCTTTGAGGCGCACGTTGAACACATGTCCCGAAAAACCCATTTAGGAAGCGAAGAGAGATTCAGCCGTTTCTACATTTATTTACACTAGCTTGTGTATTTATTTGTCATATCTAGAAGGGCCTTAATATGAGAGTATCTGGCCTTTTGCATCCTCACATTTGTCAGATCTGGCCCTTACTGTATGAAAGGTTGCCCATACCTGGGGTAGCCAGTAGCAGACCTGGGCGATCTTGGTGTACTGAGAGCGTACGCGATGGCGTTGACGTTTAACTGATATTTGTTTGAAAGGATTATTATTGTTATTTCCTATATCATTTATTCATGCAGATGTAGCTTTAAAAGTTTGTTAAGAAACACACACGTCGATCTTTTAGGCATGAAAGTAAAATTAATCGGTGCAATTTAATATTGAAACAGTTACGACTGGAATGACGTCATGTGACTCGGTGGGCAAATGTGGGAATTCATAATTTACAATTGGGGGGCGGGGAGCAACTGCTAGAGCACCGCGGCCATGTTTTTGAAGCAATTTAGGGATGTACGCTTTATCAAGACAATGGTGAACATTGGAGAAATCTATTTTCATCCGTTCCACCCTATTTTAGTAACTGGTGCTGTAGGGTGTTTCTGTTGGCTGTTGTTGTAGACAGCTGATGTGAAATAGATGACAGTTGAAGATTCCTTGTGTACCACTTACATACACATGTAGTATCAGCTTCTACGCCTATTTGTTTTCGCCTGTCGTTGCAAAATTTGAGAAAGGTCGGGCTGGGATATGAGGATAGTAAGAAAACGTTTTTACACAATCGTGCCCCTCCCTCTTTCTCTCTCTCTCTCTCCCTCCCTCTCTCTCTCTCTTTCTCACGAATTAGTGAAAGAACGACGTCAACCAATGAATACAACGATCCATGTGCAGCGTGGGTTTTCAGATTGGGGGCCATCCCTAAAGTACTACGCTTGATTTGTTTGTTTGTTTGTTTGTTTGTTTGTTTGTTTGTTTGTTTGTTTGTTATCCCTCCCCCCTTTTGTTTTGTTTGTTCCACTTGTGTGAGCAAATAGCCACAAGTACGCTGGATGTCAATGCTAGTTAAAGTCTTGATTGTCTTAAACTTTCAGTGGCATTGTACATGGACCATTTGACTGTTTGTCGTTCGAAACATTATAAAATAATTTATTATTCTCCAACGACAGAATGTTCCGAGAAAAAAAAAGGGAAAGTTCTTAAAACCAAACTTTTTCATTCCATTGCCCTAAGTGAAAAGCGCACGTACAGTTTCCAGAAACCTTCCCTTCCTGCGTGGACCCTTTTCTGCTTTGTCATACTCTGGGGACACCCCCCCCCCCCCAACACCTCACTAAGCCTACGTATTTTATGATTGGCCCGCTATGTCACTTATGGGCTACAAAAAAACAAACAAACAAACGCAATTGTAATACCGAATTTTAATGCGGGAGCACTTTAATTTGTGTTGATGAAGCTGAGAATGATGGAACTGTCTTGATGTCATCCTGACTTTATATTTAACTTCAGGTGCCAAGCCAAGGCCAAACCCTGCCCACGAGCCAACGACCAATGGGTGTGGAGCTTTTGGCTTTCAGGTGAGACTTGCATTGTGCTACTGTGACATTAAATGTTTTATTTTCGCATGCCTTTCTACTTAAATTCTAGTTAGTCGAAGGAAGTGGCATTACGTGTATAATTGTTCTAACTTGACCCTAATAAGAACGCGACCTTCCTTGAGAGAAGCGAGCTTAAGAGTTCAAGCAAAATGTCTGGATATATCTTTTGGCCTACACGTTGTTTTTGTTTTTTCACCATCAAACAGCATGTGTAACAATAGCAAAAAAACAACCAGATGAATGTATCTCTGACAAATTATTTTCACACTCACAACAGGGACTTAGAAACAAATTGTGGTAGATATTATAAAGAAGATGAGCCAAAGAAATACATGTAGGCTATTTCATTCCAAAAGGCGCTACAAGCAGATGCGTGTGCGAATTTTGTCCGTGTGGTGTTAAATTCGGAAACCTTTGAATCAGTTTGAAACAGCCACGTATACGTTTAGTCTGTGGATTTGTCCCGAGCACAGAATAGAGATATACCGGTACCGGAAGCGACACAGGGCAGGAATACGTCATCAATTTTGACTGCTCTGCGCCATTTTGTATGAGATCGATGTTCGTAACTAAGCACTCGTGCAACGATGTTTAATGTAACATCAGAGGGTATGTATTTAGGGAAAGATCTCACTTCCGCCAAATCGCGAAATTAGATCATGGCGGTAACAAGAATTGAAAGAGACCGTCTTCACCAAAGACAGTGTGGGCATCTGTTTGCTGTGGTTTGCTCATATCTTACGGTTGATTGAAACTAGTTCGAGCCGTTTGTAAGTTCTTACTCCCGGTGGAAATGTACAAACGTACACTGTTTACTGCCGATCAAGTCAAGTGACGTTGCATTTCATCCAAAATGGCCCCTGTAGTCACGAAAACTGGGCTTCTTTCTCTACTGGTAGTTCCCCATTCTGTGGTCTCGGGAGTCTGAATTCCAGTTTTAGGAAAGATTAGCTATCCTGGGACGGTACCAGCTATTTTTCGGAAGTAAGAGTCGCATGAATCATACCTTTAATTAAGAAGACAGATCGCGAGATGCACTTAAAGCACACAAGATCCGCTCCCAGACATTTTCAACAAGAGCACAATTTTAGTTGGGCTTGAGATGTTTGTGCATTTTCGGCCACATGAGACGGATAGTCAACACAATTTTCTTGTAAAGAAATGCAATTTGTCATTTTGTAGGCCTATATGGATGTTGTTACAAGAACGTATGTTTCCCAAGTTTGTTGTGTTTTTTTTCTTCTGCGCTATGGGTACGTATTTTAAAGCCTTTTGTCAGCCCAGGGCTAGAGAGCTTCCCCCGAAATACTTCTAACAATAGCCTTAATTTATTGGTTTTTCAGATTTTCTTCTTGTTTTCCTCCTATTCTTTTTGGTTGAAAGGGCAGGGGGACGCGGTTAGAGATTCGATAAGATTTAGGATTGACGATAAGGGCGGGGTTAGAGATGGGTACGTACAGGTACGGGCCCTTAGCGCAAAACGCTTGGGGTGCTTACGTACCTGAGTACTTATACCAACAGCCTATTGCATTATATAGGTTATCCACGCTGGAAGTAAAACACACGCATAAAGCATACATTTTACATGGTTACTATAAACAGGCCTACATAGGACCTACAGTATGATACTCGTGTTGTTATTCGAAATGGTTGACTGCTCTGCCAATGCTTTGAGCGGGGATGCATCCATGACGTGGAACAAAATAAAGCGCTGTATATCACATTTGTTGACCTCACAAAAGCGTTTGACACAGTGTGTCGTGAAGGCCTCTGGAAAATCTTGGCGAAGTTTGGGTGTCCACCCGAATTCATCACAATAGTGCGCCAGTTTCATGATGGCATGCAAGCTGCAGTCAAAAGCAACGGCAGTGTTTCAGAGCCCTTTGCTGTCACAAATGGGGTAAAACAGGGCTGTGTCTTAGCCCCAACTCTGTTCAGCATCATGTTCTCTGCAATGCTACAAGAAGCCTTTAGCTCTCCTCCTCAAGGGGTAAGCATCAAGTACCGAACTGATGGCAGTTGTTACAGGGTGGGTATTATGACTGCATTTTAAATCGAGAGTGTCACAAATCCCAGACTGGGAGATGTAATAGTTTATGACAGGACGACAATCACGAACAAACAAGTTAACACTTAACAAAACAATCCATCAGACTCACACATTTATTAAACATAATTATACAGATAATAGCGCAATTACATACATTATATTATTGAAATCAACTTGCCGTACAACGGCCTTATTCTCACACACACTCTCCCTCGGATCCACAATCCGGTAGTTACTCCTAAAGGCACTTCGGCCTCAGCCTCTCCCCTCAGGGTCTTAATAGCACATTAGTAATTCACTGGCACCGCAGTCTCTCAATATCACCTTCCTATTGTCATACACCTTAGCAGTTCACTTGCCCATCATCATGGCAATAATATAGTATCTCATTCACTCTCATATCTACGTCCCTGTCCGTGGCCTGACTGCCACGACTTTATGTGCTTCTACTGTCCTGCACTGACAGCCTCACTTCTGGCCTATGTGTGGCCTCCGGCCCTATGCTGGCCTATCACTTGTGCTCATCGAGGTGGCTCTTCGGCCCGTCCTCGACACCTACAAGAATAACATTACATTGGTATAATACCCTACCATTTCTATTCACTCCACCTCTCCTTACAATCCATGAAGCGTACACACACTAGTTCACCTTTCACTCACCACACATCTTACGGTAACACACCTCCATCGGAGTACACACTACTCACTCGCGCTACAAATCCATGAACTCACTTTCATCTATCGCTCGTGGCGCACATTGCTATATCCAATATCAAGGACTTTCACATTCCTCACATATACTTATTCACATCATGGTAATAGACGAATATAATATAATACATCAATCATAATAATCAATCAACGTTCTACATACCAGTCATTACTGGAAAGACTCTCTCCCTAGTCTTCTCGACTGCTCCCTTTATGTCCGCCCGATGGGCTCTTATTCACAGGTCCGCTCCGTAGGACCTTCTAACTTGCAGTGATAGTAATACCGCGCTTTCGCCTCATTCAGACCCTCCCACTACTCACAACAGCACGCTTAACTTGCTGTCTACTGTGAGCCCTTCTTACTCTACACCCGCTCTGTAGCAATCCCCTTAATTGCACTCACTCCACTCGTGACAGAGAGGTATTTATTATTTACTCTTTCGTACCATGCCACACACTAAGAACAATCTGAATAAGTTTCATAAACAGACCTGCAGGGCCACAAATTTAATTACATTAAATTTCCTAACAATTTTGTCTAGATCTCTTACATACTAAAAGACAACATCAGCAGCATCAAATGAAAATTCAATAATATGTCACTAGAAGTCTTCTCTAGATTCCTATAATAGTATGATAATTCTGACTCACTAACAATTTAAGTATTAATTATCTATCTCTCAGATATAGTCTGCCTACTATCTATCAAGCAATATACTAATGTCTCTGGCGACAATGTCATCTCAGCTATTTGTGCCTACCGCTTATAATGGATCAAGCTCATCAATATAAACTGACGTAGTTAAGTCTATTGGATCTACTTTAGGATGGGCTGGCAATCCCCAGCCTCATCCAGACAAATCAATCCCAATTCACAGATGTGTATGCCAAACATTCATACTCGTTGCAAGTCAATATAATTCTTTGTCTTGCATTCTTGGGTAGCACTCCTAGCATATGCGGCAATCCTGTCCTACTGGATAAATTATGTTCAGCTCCTCGTTCATTGTTGAATCATGAAAGGACAAACACTTACACTTGGTCCCTGGTAAGGAAAACCAGGGAACAGTAGACAACAGCAGTGGGCATATCTCATTCAAGCATATGGCTTCATCTCAATGCCTATAATGGACTAGACATGAATCAACAGTCTTATGATTCTTCAGGCAGAATCGTGCCGACGCCTGCACAGATTGGAATTTTCTGTATGGAGTAATGAACATAGGTATGGCTACGCTTTTATACTGTGCAGCCACCTGCAAATTACCGTCCAAATGCCTAGATTTGATTGGTGCATCCATGCGAGCTCAGCTCGCAGTATTAATAGATTCTACGTGGGAGTTGGTCACGGCCTTGTACCAAAAACAGACAAGGTCAAATTAAAATGTCAAAACAATTACTGAAATCTTTAAACCCCCGTGCTTTCTACATTTTATGTACGAATTTCTGAACGCGACTAAGCGTCTTAAACTATCTATCCTTATTCACCCCTTCTCTTCCCTTGTAAGTGTTCATCAAAATCACGGGGTCGAGAATTGCACTGTCACTCCTAACTTATCCATTTATTCTATCTTGCCCCACTTTCTTTCCATCTCTAAGAAAAAGTGTTTCAAAAACAAACTGTTCACGAGAACAGTTCAAGGACAATTTACGCTGGTTATAATCAACGAGACCGTGAAAACTCAAGTCTTTGCAAGTCGTGACCCAGCACGACAATTATAACATTAACCTTGACAGCAGTCTATTCAACCTCAGGAGACTTCAGGCAAAAACCAAAACAAAAAGTACTCAAGTCTGTGACCTACTATTTGCTGATGATTGTGCACTTCTGGCACACGATGAGGATAGCATGCAAAACTGTCTTGATAAGTTCTCTAGTGCCTGTGACAACTTTGGCCTCACAATAAGCACAAAGAAGACGGAAGTGCTCCATCAGCCTACTCCAGACGACAAGTATCCTGTGACCCCAAATATCAAAGTCCATGACAGTCTTCTGAAGGTGTCGGAGAACTTCACCTATCTTGGCAGTACACTGTCTTCCGCGGCTCGTGTTGATACTGAAATTCTCTCAAGAATCAGCAAAGCCAGCTCTGCATTTGGCAGGCTTCGAAAGAGAGTGTGGGATGTTGCCGGCATTCGCACAGACACTAAGCTGAAAGTGTACAATGCTGTGGTCCTTCCCACCCTACTCTATGGGGCTGAAACCTGGACAGTGTACCAATCGCATGCCAGAAAGCTAAATCACTTTCATCTGGCCTGCCTTAGAAAGATCCTAAGGATCAAATGGCAGGATAAAATTCCAGACACTGAGGTCCTCAATCGTGCCAAGGAATTGAGCATCTTCTGCCACCTGAAAAAAATTCTGCTACGTTGGGCAGGACATGTTGTCAGAATGCCCGACTCCAGACTCCCTAAGCAAATCTTCTTCTCTGAGCTCTCCAATGGAACGAGGAATGTTGGGGCCCCAAAGAGACGTTACAAAGACACTCTCAAGCAATCACTGAAGGCCTTTGCCATTGATGTGAGTGAGTGGGAAAAGCTCTCGCTTGATCGTGCAAATTGGAGGGCGGCCCTTACCAGAGGCAGCAAAGCATGGGAAGCTGACAGAGTCCAGCAGGCTATCAAAAAAAGAGAACGGCGCAAGAATAGGCCCAGTGGTACTGAACCAACGGAGCACTCTTGTCATTTATGCGGAAGGGTCTGCAGGGCAAAAATAGGACTTATCAGTCACATGAGAAGCCATAAGTCATGAAAGAACAGTCTTTCCATTCTGTCCTCTGTGTCCTTTAGTTCTCTTTATTGTCCATGTGTTGAAATTCTCAACAATTTCTGTTCTTTATTCCTCTGGTGTTGTTAAGGTCATCATCATACCTGATGGACGAACTATTAATATTCGAAATAAATTCTGTATCTATTTAATTGTATACAACCACCTTTTATGTTTTGTTGTTATTATTCCAAACACAGTGGTCATGTTATTTTCAATTCAGTTTCCCGTTCATATTTCTTCCAGTTGGATAAAAACTTTCCATTGAAAGACTTGACCAAATGCTGTGACCAACATGACTATTGCTATGACGGATGCAATAACAGCAAAAAGCACTGTGACGCAAAATTCAAGCGGTGTTTGCAGAAGATTTGTGAAAACCTGCCAAATTCCATAAAGAAGGATTTTCACAGAAGTAAGTACATGCACATGTGGCAACACTGGCTATTTCCACCATGCGCATTTTATATTTACAGGCAAAGACAATTTATTTGTAGGCAAAAAAAAACACACAAAAAACTGGCAGGTCCCAACATTATGATATCGCTGGCCCTGTTACTAAACCGCACAAAAGCGAAATACCCTCCCCCCAAACACACAAAAGAAAGAGGATGTACATGAAGTGCAATCCAGTTCCTTAGATACATTATTTTATGAAACATTTGAAGTAATGTTGTAATCGTCGTGACAGTTAGTTTCAGTGAAACCTGGCACACCAGCCCAGTTGTTGGCTCTCAGCACAGACTAATTTTATTAGTCTGTGGATCTCAGTGACACTCAGTTTAGTGACGTCAGAGTCCGACCAGTTGGCCGATTAAACTCGTCCAGTGCGAGCCTAAACTGAGTGTGCAGTTTGTAACCTCTTCCATAATTTGAAGCTTTTTGTCATATTTCTTTCTTTCTTTTTAAAAAAAATATTTTATATCTATCTTATAATTTACCTTGCCAGGTTGTATGAGCACGGCAGATCTGGTCTACTCTGCAGCGGCTGCACTTGGATGTAAACCTTACAAGGATGCTCAGAAAAAAGCTTGTATCTGCAGCGACCGTCCACGGGACAAACACACTGAGTTGTAGCGTTTGTAGTGGGAACAGTAATATGATGTAGTACTTAAATCGGGCGGTTTGGAAAATGACACAGTGAAAAGTAACAAAAAATTATCCACGCCTCAAAACTGTACACTAGGAAGGTAAAATACAAGTGTTTGCACTTGAAATCGGTGAATTTATTTTGGAATAGTGCCAACCTCTGGTCACTGTTGTCAGTTTCAATAATGTTACATGCAATCAGCTTAACTTTGTAAGATTTTTCAGTTAGTCTTCTCAATCTGTGAAAACTTCAAGTGTTTCTGCTAGTTCAGGGGTTCTCAACTTGAGGAAAACTAGTTGGCCCATTGACTCCGGGAATACACAGATGTGATTTTTTTAAAGTTGAGTTTCAATCACAATGTGTAAACTGAGGTGCAGAATGAACATTCCTGTCATACTTTTCAATTCTGCTTGAAGAAAATTCATTCTGTTTTTTTTCTTTTGTTGTTTTTATTCAGAATGTCAAAATACTTTCTTCTGATCAACTCAGTTGTGATTCAAAATCAAAGAAAACACGTATTAAAAAACGGAAGTGCATATCCGTACAACATGTTTGCACACAATTCAATGACGTGGGCTGGGGTAGCTTTACCTGATTGGTCTAAAATGTAAGCGCTCTTCTATGAATGCGGAAGATTCATTCACATTGTGTGTTCTACGCCATCGAATTGTGTGCACAACATGTTGTACGGATATGTGATTCCTTAAAAAATATAGTGAACAAGACCTGTTAAAATATGTCCGCGTACACCTTTACGTCTTTTTATGTGTAATATGATGTTTTGCAGAACGTAAGCCCCTGCAGTTAAAAAGCCTTTCATGAGTAGTCCTACATTGGAGGCTTTACTTCCTTTATAATTATGATAATGTACTACCCCTAGGAGGTAAAATTGTCGTTTTTTTAAATTTGTCCATAAATAAGTGACACTGTGTTGTTGAGTGCTACATATACTATTATTGTTACTGTTTGAACTAAAAAAAAAAATAATCTAAAAACAGTATTTTAAATTTACTCATTGTCATTTGCTTTATTATTTTAGAGGTTTAACTCAAATAGAAATTACTGAACAAAACAAGGTGGGGTAATTTTATTTCGAAAAGTTGCCAGGGGTAAACTGGACTGAAAATTCTGGGAGCCCCTGTGTTAGACAAAGACGGCACAGCCGGCGTTAGAACAGTGACTAATTTGTATGCATATTTGACGTTCCCTCATTTCAAGTGGGTTCTTCGTATTTCCGGAGAATTATGGATTGGGAATCCGTGTCATTGCCCTCTTTGTCAGCCATTTCAGGATATGATTTGTCGCTACGTACGTATTGAGTAGATATGTAACCAGAATGGGGACATAGTTTAGGTTCCGGGAACTTGTGGCTGTAGTGGGAGCGGTGATGATGCAATTTAAGAGACGGAGAAGACGTGTTAGAGTAACCAGCTGGTCCGATAGCCTTGGGGAGTACATAGATGTGATAATTATTTGGAGTTGATTTTCAACCAGCAATTTGTAAAGAGAGGCGAAAAACGAAATTTCCTATCATACTTTTTGATTCTACTGGACGAAAGTGTGTCTTTTCTTATGCGGCTACGTAAATAAATAATGTTAAAACTTTAATTTTGTCAAAAATGGCTATGTCCTCGTAATTTATAGTCAAAAACTTAAGACAACGTTTCATCAATTTTGGAAACTTAGTCACCATAGCCTTGGTGCTTACATATTCACTCCCAGCCCCATATGTTTATAGTATGACTTATTGCCAGTCAGGCGTGAGACAGACAAGTAAGCCTACTGATAGTCTATTCACACATTTATTCAGACGTAGGTTATATGGTGGACATTTTAGGCTGCACTCAAATTATGTAACATGTTACAATTTCTCTACTACATGTAGTAGCCGTGGCCCTGGGTCCAGGCACCGGGTGTCTGATTCTTCTAGTAGGCCTACATCTACATTGTCAGCGCAACATATTGTGCTCTCTGTCGATCACATTTAGTATTTACACTCACAACATACATGTACGTCTTTCCGTGTTAGAACTTAGAGAGAGAGACACACACAGAGAGAGAGAGAGAGAGAGAGAGGGAGAAAGCTAGAGAGAGGGAGAGAGAGAATGTCGTTATTTTCATTGGAAAGTTCTTATAATTTGCATACTATTTAGATACGGTGACCTGATATCCTTTTTCAACATATACTCGTGCAATAGATAAAAACGAGACACAAAGTGGGCCAGAAGACCTACCGTACATGATTGTGTTCGCGATAATTTTTTTGTGATTTTTGTGAATTCGATGCAGATACATGTACTGTAATACCTGGATGAAGCAGCGCACGCGAGAGAGAGAGAGAGAGAGAGAGAGAGAGAGAGACGACAAAAAATAAAATGAAACAAAAAAATTACAGTGTGTCAACGAGTTCTTTCATTGGTAGTGTTTGACTGTTATGGTTTTAGAAAAAGTCTTGTTATTTATTAAGTTGTTCTGTTCTACAAAAACAAAGCATGCAGGCTCTCCATTTTACAATAATAAATATATGTCACATTACGCAAGTTTTTGAAGGCCGTAAAATATCAACCGGTGGTTTTGACTGCTTGACTACCTGCTGCGGAAAGCTGAAATGCATGACGTGCTCGGACTGTTATTTGCGTTACTTACCATTAAAAAAAATTTGAGTATTCTATACACATGACACAGACGTAATGGCTCTTCTGCTTGAATTCATTCTTTGAGCGTACAAAAACTATTGAAAGAGTACCGGTACTATAGACCACTGTCTGCGTTCACAAACCCATGAAAACTGAAGACGTTGATAAAGTACACGTAGAAGAAAGATAAAAGAAAATGGCCTAAAGAAAAACGAAAATACTGAATGATGCAAAGTCCCTCATTAAATACAATAAAGAAACATTACTGTAATTGTGTGTGTATGTGATTTATTGTAACGGTTCTTTGAGGCCGAGCTTCGCAGCATTTTTTTGTTGTTATTTTTATCTTTTCCAAGCTGTGTTGAAATCCCATGGATTTACTGTTCAAAACAAAACAGCCTGGCGACTGGCCAGTGGTGACTCAACTGTCACTTTAGATTGATATCTAGTTTCGTATAATATACCCATTTGCTATTGATTGCAGTACATCCAATAAGGAACCATAGTTACATGAATATCATAGATTAAGTTAGTAATTAGAATATATTGCTTTGAATATACCTCTATTGTCTTTTGTTTTGTTTATTAATATTTAAATAATAAGATGGCCAGACCGGCCTGACATAGATATACGCTCTAGTTATTTAATACTTTTCTTGTGTGGTTGTGTCCGAGTGTGAGTTAGCTGCCTCTCGTGCAGTCATAACATCCCCAAGACCCTAACTCTGCTCGTGACATATTACTTATTTAAATTGGGATGAGCTGAAGCCATCGGTCTCTTTTGATTACGTGTAGTTGTCAGGAGTCAGACCCCCCCCCCCCCCCAAAAAAAAACAACAACAACACACATAATTGTAGTTGTAGGCCTATATGAAAAGAAAAAACATCCACAATCCGGAATTTGCTAATGTGCGATTGAAAGATTTTCCCCAACTTTGTATACCGGTACAATCTATTTCATTAACTGTGTATCAAGGATTCAGTCGGCTTGACGAAAAGCTGTAGGTATTGATTTACGCCTTATATTCTCTCACCCTCCATTGACACCAGCACGGTGTAGATCAGGTCTGTTATTGGACGCACCGATCTACTCCCTCATTTAGGGCGAGTTCTTTGTTTCTCGGAGGGGTGTCAGTCTAAGTCTTGGGGCGGAGCAGTCCACGGGTTGAATGATGACGTCATGACATCGCGTGTGCCAATGCGATCCAACATAAAGTTTGCTGTTGCGCGGGGTCTCATTGAATCCAGAGAGTATGAGGGTTCACTTCCGCCAAATCGCGAAACTAGGTCACTGCGGTAAACAAGAAATTGAAGAATTGAAAGAGATCTTCTTCACCAAAGATAGTGTGCATATCTGTTTGCTGTGGTTTGTTCATATTTTTGGGCTGATTGAAACTATTTAGAGCCGTTTGTAAGCTCTTACGCCCCGTGGAAATGCACAAACGGGTATTGTTTACCTCAGCGACCTACTTTCCGCTCCATATATATGCTAACAGTGGCTTGGCAGAGCCTTCCGTACCTCGCAGTGCAAATCGACCAATAATGGGGTCCTTTGGTTTCTCGGGCGCCTCAGCCTAGTACTGTTGGCCCCCTAAATCGACCAACAGTGAACCCTCTCTCTATACTACATACTCTGTTGAATCTAAATGTCGTGACGTCACCATCCAATTAGCCGGCCGATTAAAATCGGCTAATACGTGCCGGGTTAAGGCTGTTGATCCCCTAGTCTTCCGCGTAATCACACGTCCATTATAATTTACTTGTGTGTTCCCAGCTATCATTTCTAGTTATCATTGGTAACCGTGCGTAAATCTGCTGGGTACGATTGACTTCAAGTTTGCTCATAGAAATGACATCGTTCCTACGTAGATCGGCTGGTTACGACATCGTACCGATATCGGTTTGATGTCAGGAACCCGCACCTACGATAATCCTACCAACCGAACGGAAATCCTGTACAAAACTACGTCGGATCGATGTCGGCATGCTGGCCGGGTTATAATTATTATTATACCTCGTGTGATTCACGAGGCAAAGTGTTTTCTATCCACCTACTCCCACCACAACATTGGAACAGCGACATCGATGTCACTGTGATCAAACTGCAGTGAGGGCACGTGCAATTATCAAGTGTGTTTGGCTGTGCTTGCCCCGCATACACGTGTGAAATAGGTTCACACCTGGAAGGCGAATCTCACAGACGAACAAATTGTGGCGTGTCTCACAGACGAACCAATTAATAGTTGAGGTGTATCTCGCTCTGTGAACGGCAAAGTTCGGGAGTGGGTTGATATCATTATCAAAGGTGGTGGTTTTTGAAGTTTAATTGTATGCCTTGATGAAAGCACAAAAGCCTTTACTTTGATAGCATTTCCAGAAGCGTGCTGCATGAACATACAATCATGTACTGTTTTCTAGTTTAGCGCGCGCCCAACACTGGGAACTGTATGTCCACAATGGTGGACAAGATTTGTGTAAAATAACAGTAGGCTACATGTAATAACATCGTTGCTTTATATTTACCCCATAATGTTGACATTTTTTCACGGTAGCTATTTTCATTTGATTGTTCATGGGTATAATTTTTAACCCTCAAAACTCCGCTGAAATTTGAAAACGGGATTGACATGTTAGGCCTAATGTATCATGCCAGAATCTAATCCGAAACGTGTATCCTCCGTCCTAAACGTTCCGAGTTTGGAGATGTCGGCCACATTGTCGCGACTGTGCGTGGAAGAAGCAGGGCGACAGATAACAACAGATTGACAGGACAGGAGGAGATCCCACCCCAGGGGCACCCACCAACCACCCAGGTCCTAAAACTGGCCCCAAACCTACAGGCAGCATCTGAAAAGCAAAAATGTATACACACGTGAACTGTTTAATGTTATTGGCATCTCTATTAAACTGCCTTATCATCAGCGTCTGGCCCAAAAGAGCCATCAATTTGAACACACGCGATTCGTATTAATTCCAACAATCACACATTTAGCCTCTTTAGGCTAATTTGAATTATAAATCCTGGATTAATTGATGTTGTAAATTTTCAGAGTGCATGCACATTTTGTTTGTTTGTTTGAGATATAGCCCGTATTATATCGCGTCAGAACCCCATTCGAAAAGTACATACAACATATCCTCCCTACCAAATCTAGTTACCACAGTTGTACCTTTCAACATTCAGTCAACGAGCGGGTGGTTGGTGGGTGCCTCTGGCAGGCTTTCCTTAACATGTCCTATCATTCTGTTAAATTCTATCGACTTGCTGTTTCCTGGCACAATGTGATGGTCACCGTGTCGTCGTGCTTTCTCTGAACTCCAACTCAAACTCACATAACGATCCAACAATAAAAAACAAAGAAACAAACAAAAACAGCACACAAAAAATGAAACACAGAGCAGGCTGCATAGGTTTGCATTTTATTGAAAGAAGATAGATTGATGCGATTATGTATCGGTGTAGGTGAAAAGTCAGAGTTAAACGTTGTTTTCTTGACCTCACGGGTGTAGAGTATAAGAGTTATAATGGTAACTTGTACAGAATGAAAGTTAATACATTAATTTATATTATAACATTTAAAGGAAAGTACTGAAAGGAAAGATTTCAGTCAACAGCTAACATGTTTCTAGGAAAGAATAAAATGTAATACCAATTTAAACGGGAGGGTTTAAACAATTTGAACATGACAATTTAACACTTTAGTTTATCCATTCACTAAATATGGCAATCACCAATACTTGTGACCAAAAACAGTTCAACAACAACAACAACAAAATAACATTAATTAAAAACAAATTTTGATCCGTTGTATTCATAAATAGCCAGGTATCCAGATAATTTGTATATTAAATTGTCACCGTTCCCTAAGTAGTAAGACTTATAGATGCTCCAAAAAATTGATTTTTATTGTTTTTCAACTACATTAAAAGCCACATTGAATAATCTCCTCCTGAAAAACAACCAAATAGCAAAATTTCCAAACTTCCTTGTGACTAGACCAGTTGTGCTAAAATCAAACAGTCTTTTGCTTCTCCTGAAAAGAAACCAAAACTGTTTACTACAGCGTTAGGCCCGGAATGGTGACAAAATGTTCTTCGCAATTATTACCATACTTCCTAGTTCCCACTTCACTGCTAATCTCTTACATTGTAAAGTCAATACTATTTTAAATATTAAACTAAACTTGTAATATCCCTAGTGATTGTAAAATGGTACAACAATCAAGATACTGAAGAAATATTTTATGGGGTTCGAGCATTATGTTCACAAAGTGGTCAACTATTTTACCCTATTGTTGTGCTTCAAAATACAGATAATTTCAAGAACATGTATAGTATCAAGTTTGGATATGACAGGGACGCAGTATAAAATGAACCTCAGGTTATACCATACACTGGTCTGAGGATGAATACAATTTACTTTTTAAAAAAAGCCAGCTCTTAATATCATCAATGTTTTCACAAAATGGGGCTCAAAAGCGACCAAGCCAACTGAAATAGTCTTACAGTCTTCCTGCTTTGAATGACATCCCTCAATGCCTAGAATTGATGATTTCAAATGAGGATACTCCATACTACTAAAAACGGTATAATGGACATATCTGCTACATTTCTACACATTCCAAACTCTAAAAGTGATATAAAAGAAATATCTAACACTGAAATCCCACAGAATACATGAGTCTTTTAACAAATCATCACTGACTCCTTATTCAGCTTTGAGGTGTTTGTTTTTGCATCTGATCTGTAATACACACAAATCTTTGTACTGTATGTAACACTGTAATAGTATTCTAAAAATATATATTTCATGTGGTGCAATATCATTCATAGCTTTGTAATGCCAAAAAAAAAAACAACAACCCAACTGGAAAGAGGGTTTGCTTACATCATAATTTGAAAAGTACTCACAATAATTTACTAACAGCAAATTGACCAAGCAACAACAACATGGCAAACTCACAAAAAAGGGTCTACACTCTTTCACTTTCAGATCAATCCAAATAAAATGTAAAAGCCTGATGGAATTTGAATAATGGTTAATACACAGTGAGAAGTTTTTCCAACAGGCAAAACCGCCCCTTTCCGTCGAAACTACCCACAGGAGATGGAATCCGAAAAATGGGTAATGGAAAGGGATGGTGCCTTGTTTACTTACAAATTCATTCAAGGCCCATTGTGCCATATCTATCTACACGTTTCCAAGGACTTTATGATATGTCACCCAAAGAACATGCGATATTTTATTATTGTGGTTCAAGACACAAGTCATATTATGGTCCAAGATGTTGGTACTGCTGGAGTAAGACTTCACTTGCCAATAAGCAGCTCTTTTCAGATTGCCATCAAAAAGAGAGCTGGCAGTGTCCACAGTCCAGCCTAAAATTTCTGCAACTTTTGTGTTTACCGGGATATTATAAAATAACTTTAAAAAAAAATAAACATCAACAGGAGATAATCTGAAATGGGGATCCCGACTAGTTGTAAAATTTGTACAACCTTAGGCGACATCGATCCTGTCCATCTACACTCAACATTAATTGTCTTCTTTAATACAATCAAATTCAAATATCTTCATTTTCATTAGAGTAGGTTACTTTTTTCTCACAGAAGAAAGTTTAAATAGGTGGTAATAATACTTGGCAATACTGTTACACAAAATGACTACAGGACTGAACTTTAATGTCTGTAGAAGTAATGCAATATTGACATCTGACCAAGCAGACTTTCACCTGAAACGCAGAATACCGAGACGGACCATTCCTTCTTTCACTATATGTCCACAACTTGCACGTGTATAAATAGTGAGTACTACTCACATAGCTCTACTGTATCAGTCTTTTTCATTCAATTATGAAGAGGTGTGGTGCGAATTGTTGCACTGTTGACATGGATGAAGCATGCGCATGTTGATGGATGGAATTTGGCCACCTGAACCATCTTGCTATCCTGTGTCTCGGTTTTCACTATGTGAAATGTGACTATCTGATAAGTAAATTCTACCCTCTTTCCCTCCCCCTACTATCAACTGGTTCACAAAAACCTTTCTATTTCATAGTTTAGTGAATGACAGGTATCGGTAACTACTCACTGCTTTTAGTGACATGCCAATTTTCTTCAAACCTGGGATCACAAAAAATTTGGAAGCGCACCAATATTTTGATACACAAAGCAAAAACTGTGAAACTATGAAAACTACGATTCCACCCACAGGTTATGTGGATTTTATCAGCTGGGTATCTCAACAATTTACTTTCATAACAAACGATGAGGGATAATGCTGGCTCTTTAAAAAGCAGAAAATGAGAAATACAATCCAGATCAATATTAAAATAAAGTATAAGACAAAAAGGAGGATTATAGATATCTGAAAGAAAAACACAAAATATGTATAAAAAAGAAAAAAAAAAAGAAAAGTAAAATTCACGTCCAATCCATTCAAGAACTTGTAACAAAATGTAAATATGATGCAACAAGGAGATATGAATCACAGAAAGCTTTTGTCTGAGAGTGGCTGATGGCCCAGCCTTAGAAGCAGTTCACAAATACAACAGGGCACATGAAACTGAAAGCATAGACACCAACAGCAGGGTTTTCTTTATCAACACTGATTACACTTAATCAATAATGTACTTTCAGTTCTGGTATGTCTTAAGATTCAGAGACTTTTGAAGAGGCACGCCGTATCTAGGCCCAGGCTGTTAGAGAACGTCGCCACCATACCAAGTCCATCCACACGACAACAGCAGACATCGGGTGCCTTGTACGCTCGTGACTCTGCAGGTCCCAACTTGGACAACAGAGCCATCTCCGCATATACAGATGTCTGTGCAGATATGTCCTCCTCAAATATGAGGGTCCACCGTGATAATGGTGATGCCTTTAAGCAGTTCAATCAGCACTTTTCCTTGCGATAGCATTCACACAAACATGCACAATCTTGACTTTACATACTTAATCTCTCTCAGACCCCTAGTTACAGCTTTAGTTCTAGCAGAAAATCAACCGTGAAACTAAAGTCATTAACCTCCCCCTTTGTTCTTAATTCGTGATCAATGCTTGCTTGTAGATATGCTTCACCCTCTGAACAAGTATTATCACAGGTCCACTCACAAAAGTTTTAACACAAAATCTGCAAGAATTCTACACCTTTGAGGCTTGTGGCCCACAAAATTTCACAGCTTGTGTGTTTGCGATCTTTTTAATTATTATTTATCCATATCCAGATTCAATTTATTGAGAATAGAACCAACACACTGCAAACTCTATATATGGCTATAAAACCTAAGCTATCTTCACCTCATGACACAGAAATTTGCAACACATAAATAACTACTCCACACAATATCATTATAACATCTTGAAAGCTTCCTATTCCTGTTACCTGTGATAACATAATATTATAAACGCACATGGGCAGTACAGGACACCTAAAAGCATACACCCCATTTGGGAATGATAAAAAACATTCATCTGCCATTGAGATCAAAACTCGATGGTAATAAGATAATGAGATATATACAAACAACAGGCATGATGGTTCAAAACAACCACAACTACAAACAAACTGCAGACCAAAGCAAACTAAAAAGTTTGTTCTTTTCAATGTGCCATAGAAATATATATGCAGAAATCAAAATGCACATTGAACAAAAAAGAAGCAAAGAAACATTTTCCATTTGTTTCAGACATTTTGTGTATAAAAAAGATTTGGATATGATCACATCTAATATAATGATGATTATCAAACTCTGCTAGCAGGATACACAATCCACCTTTATACTAAATGACAAAAATTATTTAAAAGCAATGTAAACAAAACAGCATTTGGATAATATACCACAGCCCTGACCTGCTTTGCAAAACCTTGACAGAAACATAGTCATTACAAAGTCCAGGTAATTGTATTGTATGATAACAAAAACAAAACCAAACAAAAAGTTTCAACTTTCCTAAGCACAAGAAAAATTTTATCCAATTCAAAATTTGTAATTATTTTTGAACTAAGTGCCACAAAATCCACCAAATTATGTGCGCCCTCTTGAACATGACAGTTATGCAATTTAATAAAAACAGCTTCACTGAAAGTACAGGAAGGATTGAAAGAGAAATTAATGCTCCTTTTAGAGCCACAGCTTAGAAAATGTGAAAACACTGATATTTAATAAACAGCATAAGGAATATTAGGTTTCGCTACTCCAATGGAAGAGAAGGAGACTGGGGTAATCACTAACTTGTAGGACATCCACATCTGCCTGTCTGACTACAATGGTCAGTACAGACAAACAGCAGATGCAAAGTGAATGAAAGAAAATATGAAAGGCACTCGTTTCACACATGTAAAACGACTGTATAATAAGAATTTACATATATATAAGATAAAATGTTTGCATGACAATGATTATTTCAAAGGCAGAAAGTGAATTCGATTAAGTTGTGATCGTCTAAGGAAATTACCCTGCTCCGGGTCTTTGCCATCTCCTCACATCTTTTCCACCACCTGGTACAAGTTCTCTTTATATGTGATTCACATTCAGTTTCCTATTTATATATATATTCAGTAGCAAGTCTCTTTTCCTGGGGTGTTTCATTTCACAGATTGGCTCCCGATATTTGCCAGTTTTTCCACTATGATTTCAGATTCAGTGCAGTGTTTCTTTTAATGTTTCTTATGGGCTTTGCAACATAAAACCTTTTCTTCCCCTCCCCCATTTTAACTTTGACATTAGCTGGTACTTCTTTAATAGTTTTGGCCAATATATCCCAATTTCTTTCTGGCGATTCAACATTAAATTACTCTTCACGAAAGCTTTTCTTCTCCACATATTTAACATGAACACTTTTATACATCATAATAAAAGAATTGGCCTTTGTTTCCAATAGCAACTTTTCCCTTACTGTATGTAAACTCATATCATCCATTGTTTGAAATATAGTCACACCGTTGCCCATTTCAACTGGTGAAGTAAATTGCAAGAAAATGGGGCAGGGGATTTACATAAACTAGCTATACATTTAAAATCAAAATGTTCTGTATCACATGCTATCTATCCCCCTGGAGTACCACAGTGGCTAAAGCTTTGAGTATGAGAGCAGTGTCAATGTAACAGCAGCAGCTTAGATGCATGGCCTTTAACAGTGCAAGGTGAAAGGGACGACAGTCAAAATAACTAAAAAGTTGTTGACCTTATGACTGAATAATAATATATCATTACTGAATGTTCCTGCTCACCGAATTCAAAGTTTGGAGATACACAGATTTAATCTACAATGAAAAGTACATCCTCATGGCTATGTTATATTTTAAATAATACTAGCCATCTGAAGTTTTGCGTTTTCAATCACTTAAAAGCTAACCTATAAATCAGCTGTTTGGGCCTCCCGTGTAAAATGTCAAACTCTGAGTTCGGTGGACAGAAACTTACTGTAACGACATTACATAAACATAAAAGAGACTAAAAACTAAATAAAATAAATAAATAAAAGTAAAAACTGCCCAAAACAGACTGGTTTGCTAAGGGGATCACTACCAGCGTAATATAATCTATACAATGATGGTGAGAACAAAGTGCAAAATACTATTTTGAACCACAGAACCTCCACATGTATGGATGACAAATCTCCTTTTTTGCACTCTTACATCAACAGGTGATTTTTATATTTGTTATAACAAAAAAAACAACAACAAACAAACAAAAAACAGTTAATTACTATGGGAATAGGTTTACTCATGGAAAAATTTCCAGAACTTTGATGTGACGCATCACAGCCAATCTCAAAAAATCACTTATACAGTTATAGACCCACACATTTTCCCCCTCAGAGCTTGAAGAAAAATTTTGTTTAAAATCCAGGAATTAAGAAATTTTATGCATATTCCCGTCCCTGTTACTGGGTCACAACTCAAGCATTTTCCAGCAAAATAGCACCCACTGATTATGCAAAGGAAGCACATTTCTGAAACAAAAGGGCTTACTATAGCTGATACAACTAAAGCTGAAACTGATGCTATGAAATGGTCACAACAACATATTCCAATCACTCAACATATAAACTTGTCTTGGATAAGCACTCTCAGTACAAATCTGCTTCCTTACCCTGCCATGTGTGCAATGTGGGTGTGTCTAGATGGGGGTCTATTTTGCAACTGAACTAAAAATCAGTTATGTTAGTAATGCACGTTACTTGTAAACATGAATTATTTTTACATGACACAAGAGTTTTCTGTTGCGTAAAACAATATCTGATACATGTACATAATGATGACTTAACCCCTTAAGTTAACACAATGATGTCATGTATAATGATGAAAATAGTATAAAAGGTCTGGGTCAATATCAGTTAACATTAATAACATACAAATGACATATAAAATGTAACACCTGTAACAGTCTTTTAAACACCACATGTTCAGTTACCTCTAAAAGTTGCTCCTAAATCAGATCAACATACGCGAAACTTTGTATAACGTTATACTACCAAATGAGAGATTTCTTGTGACTAATCTTAAAGCATTTAATATATTGCTGTAACAATCACCTGGTATTTCTGACAGCCCTGGATGATACCATCCAAGAACAGAGATCTTATGACACTAGCTTTATCAAATATCAATGTATTAAGTTAATAAATCTTGTTTCCCTGAGGCATGGGACACATGAATATGTTTACAACTGAAATGACTGGTTCACACTGCACTAGTGGAGCTCATGAAGTTTAACATGAAATACAAAATATTACAGACATGATCTCCCATAACATTCTTCCACTCTGTACATGCTGCTTGAAGTAATGGTGAATATATATAACTCAGGGTCACATCTACTCTATGATTTGGGTCTGCGCAGAGGAATCATAATCATGCAAATTTCATACCAATTAAACCTTGGCCCTTTTTGCCAACAGTTAAAGGCACTCTGCCTGTTCCCCAGGCAGTAATTAATCTTCATAAACCTGCAAAGGGCTAACATACTGATAAAACTCCTTTGTTTCGGATGTGTCTCAGCAACAATTTTGCCATCTGCAAATTCTCTCGCATATCATCCAGTTTTCAACATTTCACCTCATGCAGAAATACATCAGCATACTCCCAAGTCCTACCTAGGAAATCACTTTTGAATAGAATAATAAAAAATAATAGCAACCTCACAAGGATTTATAACCAGAGCTCCTGCGAGACACAGTTCTAAAACATGCAGATCAATACTGTCAGAAAAACAATAACTTTTTTTGATGTTGAAGATTTTTTGAACACTTATAATGCTCCTTTACATAAATTCCTCCTAAGAATGGAACAAAACAAAACAAAAAAAAAAGATTCATTTTTAAACATTTTAACTGATCACACTTATCTTTATTCTCTAGAAGTTTTGTAGAAGTTTGTAAACATAATACAACAAATATAGCAACTTTTAGTTACAGGAAATAGGAAGTTGTAACAAAACATTATCAAGGAGACACAAAAGAATTTCTTTTAACAGACTGTCTAGTAAAAAGGGAGATATTGGTCTTAAATTTGTGCCTAAACATTAGCTGCACAGCACAAAAAGAGGTGCGCACTTCATCACTGTAACAAAGCTCAATACTCAAAGTGGAAATTTAACTTACATTTGAGGCAAATCTTAAAAATTTCTTAACTTGGAAAAGAATTAAGAATACACAACTTTCTTCACCTTTCCCTGTTTCTGACAGAAAATGTACGGACATTAAATTTATTAACCCCATTCATTTTTTGTTTGAGAACATGCTGAATTTCTAATATAACTTGCAAAAATCGTGGCCCATTTGTCTTGGTGGAGAAGAGGCTTCTAAAACATTCAACTGATTAATAATGTCCGCACCTGATATGTTATTTTCAGGTCAGGCATTGCATTACGTTCTTAATCCTTTTTAACTATCTTTTCCATTTCTCTGATGGGTAGATGAAGTTGCAGTGGGTCTCTAAGTCTGCGCAGATCATGTTCTGCTTCAGCAATTGCATCACGAAGGCGGTTGTACTTATCAACATCAAGGTTTTCCTTTGTAGCAAGCTTGTGAAATTTGATGAGATACTGGCGATCTTTTACATCGGGAAATATGTATTCCTGGTGTAGATAGAATAAATGCAGACAAGCATAGTTAGGAATATAGTAACTTGAGATAATGTAAGGATCGTGGAAATGGCTAAAAAGATTGGCACTATCATGTGCATACCAAGAGACAGCTCTTTGAGAAAAATTGAAACTTTGATGCATTTTTGAAGATCGCATTACTATCACCTTTAGAGTATCATCATTCGAAGTCTCTGCAACCCAGCAATAAAACTTCAGGGCCCTCAGTGGAAAATGATGCCAAACCCTGCGCTTTTCTGAACAGAATACTATTCATTAACATGCAATTTGATCCTGTCCAATGACATCCTCTCATTTGAGCATACAAAAGCAAACAAAGTCTTCAAAATACATTAAATGCTCCCACAGCAAAATAACCATTCAGTTCCCTTCCAATCCATTGTGAAGAAATCTAGCTGACAGTATGCTTTTGGATTTTAATACATTTTCAAATCACCAAGGAGATACTTATGTTCCATCTCTCAGGTGAATTGAAAATATATTAAAATCCAAAAGTCCCCATACTTCTTTCACTGCTAGGTCAGTCAGCAAAGACCTGCTCACTGTTGTTTCTTTTCTCTCTACAATGATAGTTAGCAAAAAACAAGGGAGCAAATACAACTTGTTCTTTTTTTCTTTCTTGCAAGTATAGTCCAACACCAATCTAACCACCACTCAACCCCTCCCCCACCTTCATTTAAGATGTTAATTCCTCTCTATAAGCACTGTCTAGAACTTGGTATGCAACAGAGGAGTGGGGATGAGTGACAGATTTATCACTGGAAGGGCGGCAAGTATAATTTAACCCGCCTGCTTTGCGCCATTCGACTTGACAACCTTGCTGTTTTGCAGATGAAGCAATGATTTTAAAATCTCTCTTACTGGTTCCAGTTCTGTGCAAGATACATTGTACCTGGCTGCAGAGATCCATTTTTGAAAATACTGACATTACAATGTGGAGGAAGATTTTTATGGATCAACAGAACTCGGACAGCCCTGAACTTGAATGATCTAAATAAGAATTATAATGCACTGAAAACTAACCTGTTTTGTGAGGAGAAAATAAGCAAACATGGCCATTGATGTTCCATATGTTACAAAGTAAGTCACAGGTTCCATAATATCCCAGGAGTACTCCCACCAGGTGAGTCGAGCAAGAATGCCAAACTGCAAACTCATCATACCCAGGCCTAACCAGGAAAGGCGGTTTGTGTTTGCGCCTGCCTTGGCCGACAGCAGTTGAGCTTTCTGTAAAGTGAGGCAGAAATATACACTCAAAACTGTCCCCCAAAATATCAATCGTCCAAAATCAATGTATGATCCTGACACAGTCTTTGGAAGCAAAAGGCAAGCTCACAAATACTGAGCCATGTGGTAAAGTAACTTTCATGGTGCACATAATCTAAAACAATAAACAGCACTGAAAGGATATATTTTTAGTTTTTTCATCATAACAGGCAAAAATCACAGACATGACATGAATTGGTTCAAACCTTTACTTTATGTAACACTTTCAATATCACACTAAAATTATGTTTGTCCAGCTGCTTCACAAATTTTGATGCCTGAATCTCTCCTCGGCCATGGGAGATCATTTTCCCTAATCTTATTCATCTTCACCATGAAAGAATATCTAAATTTACTCAGACAAATCACAGAAAAATCTCATGTCCAATTATTCTAAAAAATTTATGCATGATTTGAACAGAAAGAATTAAATTTGATTTTGGTGTAATAATTGAAAATACACAAACACCATAATATGAAACAGAAACAAATCACCATTACATCTGATAAGTAAGACTGACAATAATGAAAATCAATGGCAGACAGAGTAATGTGTATATATGAACCTCAGCATGACTGGGCTTTTATCATCTGCCATAAATGATATAAAATATTTCGGGACATGACACCAATAACCTCTCTGATGAAAGGCAATAAATTATTACAATGACAATGTAACACATATCAACAATATAAATTATTAAAACCATTACTGAACATGATTTACAAACTTCATAACTTACAGATTCTAAAGGCTTAATTTCCGTATTCAGATCTTCAAGCTTTTTACGCAGCTCCCGCTCCCTGTCAAGCTGATAGCTCTCAACATTCAGTGTTGAATACAGCTGACTTATCAATAATTTCACATCTGTCATGGTCTGGGCATCTTCACTAGTAACTGGACCTACAACAGATTAATGATAGGAAACTCCTTTACATATCTGTTACATAATAATGGTCTCCATTAACATAGCAAAATTATTATGCAAATTTACACTGTATTTTGCTACTTCCTTCTAAATGCATTACTATCTCACAAATTTCCTTTCAATTCATGCTATTTCACAATTTTTAAGATACATCCAATCTACAGCATATGCTCACTTGTACAGTACATTTCCTGAAATACAGTAGTCTGTCTAAGAACTCGCCGCCTTAGAACCCGCTGTTGCCATGAAACCGAATTTTTTCACTGTAATTTACATGCGTAAGAACCCGCTCTGAAACATTAAAATCCGCCTAAGAACCCGGTATTTGACCGAGAGACGAGCACACTTTTACGTAAAATATCCAATATATTAAACGCTAAATTCTCTTTCAAGTAGACAGGATAGAACAAAGCCACACAGTACAGTGAAAGAGAATGGGTGGAGGGAAGGTAGGGGGAGGCGAACCGTACAAAGGATGGAGCCCAGTTACGTCTTTCGTGTGCAAGCAGGCCACCCCTAGACTAAATTAGCATAGTCATTACCTAACATCTATTGTTGTCTGACTGGAGGGGCAGAATTTTATACGTGATTGACCACATGCTTGGTTTGCAAGGCACATGTACTTGGGGCTCATTGTGGTTATTACAAAGGGTATCACTGGGCCTCGTGTTGTCTAAAATCGGCATCTGTGATCCACAACTTGATTGTTCAGTCTGAATCATTCCATTCGTTACACATCACTGTAAGAAAAGAGCATTCTGCTAGCCATAAGTCGTAACTTTGACCATGCGCAAAAAAAAAAAAACTAAAGAAAAGAATGTCCAACGCAGAATTTTCATTTTGAGGTCACGACCCAGGTCCGAGCAATCAAGGGGGATAAAGCCATGGACAAGGGTGGTCATGGGTGGCATCCTTTGGCATCCGCCTAAGTGCTCGGTCCGCCTAAGAACCCGCTTTTTCTGTCTCCCATTGACCGGGTTCTTAGACTGAGACTACTGTACTAGTAATTTTTTGTTCTCCTGAAATCTATTCCATTGCTCTGCCGTGTGCAAATAACAAGCAGAATGTGCATATCCATCAACTTTTGTGCAAGGACCCACGTATCACCATGGCGATTGTAGCACAGATTTTGATTCGTTAGCTGATTTGCACTGGAAGTGCGAGAGGCATCACGAACCAACTAGTGGCGAGCTAAAAGTATTTCCCAACAATAAACAATGGCACATGTGTACACGTTCAATGGGAGACATTCATTCAATTCTTTTACTTCCTTTCTCTTGTTTACATGGCTGCTAGGGAATCTGACTAGCTTGGATCCGGCCTTTCCACCCCTGTTATAACAATCAACTACAATGCAACCAGCCAGCATTTTAACCGCTTAGACATATCTCAAAGTTACACAAATCAGCTGATCCACCGACCATCTTTAGTGTAGAAAGATCAAAACAGAAACACTCTGTGATGTCATGCAAATTCTGCCTCTACAGGTAAACAGTGCTGTCGGTACAAGTGTGTATAAAACATTTTCTGATGATAAAAACAGAGAACGATATAAATTTTTTGCCTTGTGTTAAAACTGTTCCAACCAATAACTCACTGTGAAAGAAACACGATCTGATATTCATTCATATTTTAAAAAAAAAAAAAAAACATGAAAAATTAAGATACTGATACTTACATATTACTGGCGGGCTAACATGATACCTTTGATCATTGACATGTATCTGAAAATCTGATCGCATGAGTACGTCAATGGATGTGGATTTGGCAATCCTGCTGCCATCTGAAAGGAAAGAATGAATTATTTGTGTCCGTAGTTGCCAGCCTCTTTCACACTTAAAAAACAACATAACTTCTCCAGACATGAAACATAGAGAAAGAAATATATACAGGCTGAAAAGGTATCACGAGGGTCTTTTTGACACAAAGGACTAGTCAATCAAAAGTACATAATGGCAAGCCCTGCAACTTGTTCAGCAGGTGGAGTATAAAGCCAAAATATAAATTTTTATTACTTAGAGCTACACTGACAAATTTTGAGGACAATTTCATGAAATCTGTGAATATGAAGTTTTTCAAACAGAATTAAAATGAATCAATCAGCCCAAAGAAAGTGGTCTTTGCCTTGATCTTTAAAAATGACTAATTCTTGTTCTAATGGCTACATTTCCACCATATCATGCAAAACCTTCACAGAGCTGCACCAGATACTGTTTTTTCTTTCCGAAAGGATACCGAAGAAATTCAGCGATAAAAAATAGAATCACTCTTTAGCCTATCACTGTACAGACAACAGAATGACACAAAACATCACTATCTTAATTACAGACCTATGGAAATATACGATATTTCCACGAAACAAAAGCTTCCATTACCTTTAGTGAAAAATGCGACTGTGTCAATGCCACCGTCTTCATCTTTAATGAACTTGATAAAGTCACCGACACTCTGAGATATTGGTTTCAAGGTGAACTCACAATTCTCTCTACGTGACGGCAGCGGTAAAGTGACAACTGGAAGCCCATCTCTATAATCAACGGTAACATCTGCATGGAAAATAAATGCTCATATAAAGTACCACCATGCGGTTACATTCAAGTATGTGACAAACCAACTAATCTTGATGAAGGACTCTAAAAACACAAACATACTTTTCACATCCCACATCAACACTTGACCCTGTAATCTTCTACACTATAAAGTAATATCAAAGGTTGAGAATTACAACACTGTTTTCCATCTGGTGTACATATGTCAAGACCACAACATTAAAATGACTTTGATGCATTTGCTATTTGCATAAATCCCTTTACTGAATATCCCAAGACTTATTTACCATCGCAGAGGTGTTTGCTGAGATGACGATTGCCATAGAAATTCAAGGAGGTGTTCCTTCTGAATCAGATAATAGGGATACTACAAGGACTTGCCCTGCCAGCCACCCCCCCCCCCCTCCCCAAGTTAGTCTTCTAGGTGTAAGTTTTTGCTTTTGGAGTAAATGCCGGGCTCAGCAATCAAAATCAAAACATGAAATATGTGTTTTCTGCTAAAGTTGTGTGACTCATATGATATTCCTGAAATCTGATTCGGATGGAGTATACCATATACGGGTTACACAACTTCGGTCGGGCACATACTAATCATGTACTGAGTGTTAAACTGGTATGGTTAATCACCAAGCCCCGCATTTACTATAAAAAAATCCATCTATAAAAGTAATTCGCTAGGGGGGGAGTTGCCTCCCTGCGACCCCCCCCCCCTCCCCAAAGTTGCATCCTTATAATATCTATAGTGTAACTTATATGGAACTTCTCCCTTTGACTTCATGTAGCACATTCATGTTAGCATTACCTGTTTTGTACAAGACCTCGGTAGAATATGGACGAAAACTGTAGTTCCTAAACTGCACATTTGCCAGTACCACCTAAAAAGAGAAAAGAAAATATTTGAAGTGATAAGAACCAACATGAGATGTTCCTGATGACTGTGTAAAGCACATAAAAATTGACTTTATAATTTACCACACCATGTGAATGAGCATAACACACAACTAATGTGTTACCTTTATAAGCGGCGCCTGTTACAAACTCACATTAACCCACAACCCACGTGCTACCCGTAAAGCCTGCCGACCGGTCAGTGACCTTACTCATGGGGAATCTTATCTGGGTCACACTGACCCTTGCGAAGAGGGACAGCAAAGAATACATCTGACGTGATACTGCGTGTCGTAAGAGGCGACTAAAGGTGCAAAGGTCCTGGTCCCCCGAGAAGAGCCAGTTGGCGGTGGGCCAACTACCCACCCTGTAAAAATAAACCAGTTACAGAAACACAAGCAAATACTTTAAATCAGTCTTTTATCTTGGGAGAAGGGGGAGCATCTGCACCTGTAGATTCAATGAAGGACAATGGACAAAGCCGAAAGGACTCCACTGGCCCGACTGCTCCTTCATCAAACAAGTCACTCCGGATTGCGTCGTGGAATGTCCGCTCCATGTATGAAGCAGGAAAGAGTGCCCAGGTTACAACGGAGATGAGGCGATACAGACTGCACATACTTGGAGTTAGCGAGACCCGCTGGATACAGTCCGGACTGAAACAACTTAATTCTGGGGAAAAGATTTTGTATTCTGGAAGGGAGGACAAAAAGCATACAGAAGGGGTAGCGATCATCTTGAGCAAGCACGCCCAGAGGTCACTGAGGGGATGGGAACCCTATGGAAGGAGAATTATATTGGCATCATTTACTACAAAGAACAAGAACATCAACATGAACATTGTGCAGATATACGCCCCAACAAATGAAGCAACCGATGAGGACAAGGACGATTTCTACAACCAGCTTCAGGAAATAGTTGACACATTGCCAAGAAAAGATGTGAACATTATAATGGGAGACGCCAATGCCAAGATAGGACAGGACAATACAGGGTATGAAGACATTATGGGGCGCAATGGTTTGGGACAAATGAATGAGAATGGAGAGCGGTTTGCAAGTTTCTGCGCATTTAACAGCTATGTGATTGGAGGTTCAGTATTCCCACACAAGAGGATCCATAAGGCCACTTGGATTTCACCGGATGGAGTAACTGAAAACCAGATTGACCACTTTTGCATCACCCGACGATTCAGACGCTCACTGGAGGATGTCATAGTACAGAGAGGAGCTGATGTTGGATCTGACCATCACATGCTGCTGGCAAGACTCAAACTCCGCCTCAAGAAACAAGGTACCAGAGCAGGAACAAAGAGGAGAAAGTTTCAAGTGAGCCTTCTGGATGGAGACAAGAAGGAAGAGTTTCAGCTGACACTGAGGAATAGATTCAAACCCCTTGTTGACCTCGAAGAGACAGTAGATTTGGAGACTCACTGGGCTAAGGTAAAAGGAGTATTTACATCGACATGTCAGGATGTTCTTGGGGAAAAGAAAGTGGAACACAAGGAATGGATCAGTCAAAAATCACTGGACTTGATAAGGATAAGAAGAGACCTAAAAGAACAGGTAAATGCAAGTCGTACAAGAAGCTCAAGAGTTGGTAACCAGGAAGAGTACCGAGCATCAGCTAAAGAGGTCAAAAAATCAATTAAAAAAGACAAAGAGGAGTTCATAGGAATGTTAGCAGAGAAAGCAGAGAAGGCAGCAACAGGAGGACACACGAGGATCCTCTACCAGACTACAAAGACTCTTACTGGAAAATATGGAAAACCGGAAGTTCCTGTCAAGGATTACAACAGGCAGGCTATTTTTGGAAAGGAAGCTCAGGCAAAAAGATGGATAGAACATTTTAGTAGCCTCTTGAACAGACCTCCACCAAGCAACCCACCCGACATTCTACCCGCAAGAAATGATTTACCGATCAGTTGCGACCCTCCGACTAAAGCAGAGATTAATGATGCCATAAAGCAGTTAAATCAAGGCAAGGCAGCTGGACCAGACCAGATCCCACCAGAGGCGCTGAAGGCAGATGCTGCTGGGGCTGCAGAGGGTCTGCACTCACTATTCTCGAGGATTTGGATCGGAGGCAAGTTTCCAAAGGACTGGAAGGAGGGACACCTCGTGAAGCTTCCAAAAAAAGGGGACCTCAGCAATTGTAGTAACTACAGAGGAATCACACTTCTCTCCATCCCAGGAAAGGTTTTCAATCGGATTATTCTCAAGCGAATACAGAATGCAACAGACCAAAAACTTCGTGAGGAGCAAGCTGGTTTCAGGAGTAATCGATCAACCACCGACCAGATCGCCACGCTGAGAATTATAGTAGAGCAGTCGCTAGAATGGAACTCCCAACTGATAGTGAACTTCCTTGACTACGAGAAGGCCTTTGATAGCATCGATAGAGAAACGCTGTGGAGAATATTGAGACATTATGGAATCCCAGAGAAGATGGTGAATCTTATCAAGAGCATGTACGAGGGGACGAGTTGCAGAGTCGTGCACGATGGTGAGCTTACTGACAGCTTTGATATCAAGACTGGTGTTAGGCAGGGTTGTTTGCTGTCCCCATTTCTGTTTATTCTGGTGATTGATTGGCTTATGAAAGAAACCACCAATGGAGGAAGAAATGGCATACAATGGACCCCATGGACACAGCTGGACGATCTAGATTTTGCAGATGACTTGGCACTATTGTCGCACACACACGACCAGATGCAAGCAAAGACTACAGCTCTAAACAAAATTTCAGAATCTATTGGATTGAGGATACATCCTGCGAAGTCGAAGGTCCTAAAAATTGTTGCACCCCCAAGCGAACAAGTCAAAGTAGGAGATCAACCACTGGAAGATGTAGAGTCCTTCTGCTATCTTGGTAGTATCATTGACAATAAGGGAGGAACAGAGGCAGAAGTCAAAGCACGAATTGGAAAGGCACAGGCAGCTTTCACATCCTTAAGCAAGATTTGGAGAACCAAGGATATATCTCTAAAAACAAAGCTGAGGATATTCAACTCGAACGTGAAGTCAGTCCTGTTGTATGGATGTGAGACTTGGAATGCGTCCCAGGCCTGCATAAAGAGAATCCAAGTTTTCATCAACAGATGTTTGAGGAAGCTACTTAAGATCAGATGGACAGACAAGGTCAGCAATGAAATTGTTTGGAAAAGAACAAGACAGAGCCCAGTCAGAGAGGAAATTGGTAGGAGGCGATGGAGATGGATCGGCCACACTCTCAGGAGGCCAGGAAACAGCATCGCGAAGAAGGTATTGGATTGGAATCCCCAGGGCAAGAGATCAAGAGGAAGGCCGCGCGGAACGTGGAGAAGAGCCAGAGAAAATGATGTGCAACGAAGCGGAAAGACTTGGAATAATGTAAAGAGACTGGCCCATGATAGAGAGGGATGGAAAGTGTTTGTTGGTGGCCTATACCCTGATCCAGGGTGAGAAAGGCAATGATGATGATGATGACTGACCCTTGCCCATGTGCGATGACCACACCACCGCTGTCCATGCGGTTTGATTTGTATGAAAACATTCGCTGCAATGCCTTATCACGCTTGATAATGAATTAACCAGTGTGTCTCTAACCAATGATCTGACTTATGATGCCAAACTGACAGCTGTAACTTTTGTGAGAACGAAACATGATAACTATCATAACTAGCCCCCCCCCCCCCCCCCCCCACAAACAGTTGGTTTCATCCAGATTGCACATACACATGAACCAAAGTGGGCATTTGGGGCAAAGGTCCTTTCAGAGCTTGTTTCTGATTGGTTCTTAGATACGGACAAGTCTAGATGACGGTCAGCTTGTGAGAAAATGAGATAATATTGCAAATTTCTTGAGCAACAGTTTGCATGTCGATGTTAGACCTTTTGAATGATAATGTGGGGAGAGCCTAAACTTTAAAAGCTTAGTCTGTGTGACTTCGACCCATGGTTTACTGGTTAAAATTTCCTTGTCACAATGCCTTTGATTTAGAAGAGATACAGTGAACAATAAAACGATAGTTGCTTCTCAAAGAGGACGTTGACATGATATGTGAAAATACAGCTGCCGCGCTGTGCGGTCAGCTTGACCTGGCAGTATTTACACACCCGTGAAGAGTGAATGCCTGGGAAGTCGATGCCGTATTTCGACGTCTCGCGCAGCGTGGAGGTTAACAGTTTTCTGTAGTGTAGTGTCTTTCCGGCTATAGGCAAAAGGACATCATTTTACCACCACAATAAAAAGGTTTCAAATAAAATTCGAACCATCTTCAAACAAAATGTTTTCAAAGCTTTCCAATGGTATCAACCTCAAATCAGCTTACAGTAACTTGTTCCCTACGTCTCTTGACCTTCAGAAATTATGATAACTATAGGCCTACATATCAAGAAATTTTAGACATATTAAGGCCATGCTTACTTGCAGATGGATTTTTGGTTTTTGATTTTTATTTAGGAAGAGCTCCTTGAAATGGTGTTCGGTCAAGCTATCAGTGAAACTTTCACCAAAATTAGATAGATATGTATCCAATTAATCCTACATGACCACAATGCATCCCTCATGATACTAACATCATCTCACCCTCTCTTTTGCAGAGATCTCCATCATCCTTTTGTAATTGAGAATCAAATAAAGAAGTTGAAAGAATTCGCAATAAAGGAAGTTATTCATTCTTAACTATGATGGAGATCTATTTAGTCCGACGGTAAATCCACTTCACGAATGTCGCGAGGTGAAGCCATAGTAAATAAGAACTCGGAATTTCTTCACCATGCCTCGCCTCACATGCCCAGTCGACGGCTGTGAGTGGCAATCCCAGGATCTTGATGACACTTTTGCCACTGCTTTGACGACCGCACTTCAAATGCATGACAAATACGTGCATCAATCAACACAACAATCCAAGTCCAAGTTCAAGTTGGAACCACCACTAATAGGCCTAGGATGTGACCCCGGCCAGTGGTCGGCCTTCACGAGACAATGGGATATGTATAAAATAGGCATGACAATCGCCAGCTGCATGATACCATGGGTGAAAGTTAGCCAACTCAAAATTTCCTGCAACATTTTTTCTGCCACACACAAAATCCCGCGGATCAATGCCACAAACACAAGAAGTGTAAAACACTAATAATAAGCTTGTATGTGTCCTTCAGAACTCACCATCTAGTTATGTGTCCTTTCAAGTTTCACATAGGCCTACTCAGCTGTTTGTGTTCTTTTACATTCTCCTAAACTCAGCTTATATGCGTCTTTTCAAATTTCACCTACCCATCTATAGTCTTTTCACATTCTTTTTTACTCAGCTATGAGTCCTTTAACATGTTCACCTCCTGAGCTATCACTGCCAATATCATTTCACATGTTCACCTGCTCAGCTATCATTGCCAATGTCTTTTCACATTCTAACCTATGCCATATATTTAGCTATTTAAATGTCCTTTCCTACTTAGCTGCTGAGGTGTCCTTTCACATTATGATTATGTCTACTATTCAATCAGTTCAAATTCTACTCAGCTAGATATCTATATATAAAATAGTAAGATCTAGGCTAGGCCTAGATTTAGACTCTATTAAAAAACGAACTATTTTAGTATCACGTTGATTAAATTATCTTTAAAAAAGGACGTTTGCGTTTAGAATAGATCTGAATGACTGTAGAGTAGACACTACTCACTAGTAATGATTTTATAAATCATTTTCCATTTTAACAACTACGATTCATAAAACGTCTATTTAAGATCTATCCAGCTGAGACAGTTTGACGTTGGGTACGAATCGGGATCTCGATACCGCTAAAATACACTAGATCTAGAATCTAGATTTCTAGATCTAGATCTAGTATACTGCTAAACGTTTACTTTAGATCTCTAATCTTTATTTATTGGCCGCGTGATTCTCGCTATAATAAAAACATAGATCTAAATCAAATAGGTCTAGAATATAGATCTTGATAATTTGGTGAACACACGATGTAAACAGTGAAGCGAGTGTTGACTGTTGTTAATCTAAACTAAACAAGTCACAAACTTCCGCGGTAATACTCCCAATTCAAAAGAAAACACCACTGAAAACTAAATATCGGTAAAAAAAATATCACAATTCATAACGTTGATATGGTAAATCCCGTAAAAGAACCTTGGAAACTTGAAAATCCAAACAAAAACGTAGCAATTTGATGAATTCGAACGCGAGAATGCAGCGTGGTTGAGGTTAATACAAAGACACAAATTCTAGCAAAGGTCGAGATGGAGACAAACAGCACGAAACGAAATATACCGGGCCGTAAGGTGGCCAGATAGGAGCCAATTCCCGGCATAAGTCGCGCAAGAAGCTTTCCCGGACGATTTCCGGCATGAGGCCCGACGGCCCCAATTTTTCCGGCACCGCCGGAAATATCCGGCGAACTTTCACCCATGATGGATACCCACAGCCCTTTTCTATTGCTGTAGCCAGGACCTGCGCACTGACATCATGCGTGACATAAGGGGAGATGTGTCAACTATGCCGGAGACAGACCTCTTGGCCGCCATACGCAGATTGGCTGTCAAGGAAGAGAGCACTCTGGTTCACCGCATGAAGCTCAACAAGATGGTGCAGTCACCAGGCACAGGCGTACGAACATTCCTGGCAAACCTTAGAGGACAGGCATCCCTTTGTCAGTAAACTGCACGGTGCAAAGAAGCAAATTGCACTCACACGTTTGACTACAGTGATGAGATGATCAAGGACAACCTGATCAGAGGTATTGCAGACCCAGAAATCCTATCAGACCTCTTGGGAGACCCTAAGACAGACCGGACACTGGAGGTCTCCTTCATTGCACAAAAGGAACAAGGCAAAGCGACCAAGAATGCCGTAGGTGACTGTTCTGGTGCCATTAGCCACTCCCCTCAACCGCAACAGAAACCGCACCCACCTGTCGGAGGAAAATGCTGGGCATGTGGCGAGTCCAGCCACGGACCCAAGAGCTAAACATTGCAGGGCGTGGTCCTTCACATGCACCAGGTGTTCAGTGAAAGGTCACTACTCATCCTCGTGCAGCAAGTGCGCAACATGCGGCACATGGGGACACAGGGACAAATCATCAAAGTTTTGCAACCAGGGCGCCCACCACAGAATCGCACCATCCAGTAACCATAAGGAGGATAAGCACAGTAGAACACTTCAAGTTGAAGATGACACTGCAGGATACGTCTTTGATCAACTGTGCACCACCTACACAATGGAAAACCCCAAACGCCCGCAGTCACCAAAACCCCTGGAACACCACGTCTTTGACGGACAATGGATAGCTCGACCATCCAAACCACATCCCGTCTTGACAGTGCAACTGAACCTGGTACCTGAAGACCATGCCATCCTGGGATTCCCCATGACTGGGACTTCGAGGCTGTCACAGATCGCATTGCCCATGATTGCTGACTCTGGTTGTCAAAGTTCCATCATCCCTCTGCGCTCTGCCTTAGCAATGGGGATCAACAGTGCAGACATCATCCCCGTCAAGTTAATCATGCGTGGTGCGATCAGAGAAGATTTGGGTGTAGAAGGAGCTGTTGTAACACAGGTGACTGTGACAGATGCATCAGGGACCATTAGATCGACAAAACAACTTATGTATGTGTCCGCCAGGATGGAGAAGGCCTTCCTTTGCAGAGAAGCACTTGTGTCCCTTGGAGCCCTACCACCTAACTTCCCACAAATCCCGGCATCACATCCCAGTGACTCTGTTGCCTCCGTCGACACCCCTCAGGAACCAAATTGCTCTTGCCTTCGTCGAGGCCAGGAACCACCCCCTATTCCCACGGCACTACCCTCTGGTCTGACTGCAACAAAGGAGAACATACCAGCTCTCAAAGATTGGTTGATAAATCACTACAATGCCACCACTTTCAATGTTTGTGAACATCAGCCTTTGCCTATGATGAACTGTGAACCCCTACGCCTCTATGTGGACCCTGACGCCCGACCGGTTGCAGTTCACAAACCCGCCCGAGTACCCATTCACTGGCAGGAGAAAGTCTTCAACGATCTTGAACGAGATGTCAGATTAGGCGTACTGGAAAAAGTCAGTCCCAACACACCTGTGACATGGTGCTCACGGATGGTGATAACGCCTAAAACGGATGGCACCCCAAGGAGGACCGTTGACCTACAACCACAGAATCGCCATTCAGTCAGACAGACCCACCATGTATCAAGTCCCTTTCATCTTGCTGACCGCATCTCACAACATACAAAGAAAACCGTGACTGATGCATGGAATGGTTACCACTCCGACCCCATCCATGTAGCCGATAGGCATATCACACCATGGGGCCGCTACAGGTACAAGGTCGCCCCACAGGGCTTCCTGGCAAGTGGAGATGGCTACACTCAGCGCTTTGATGCAATAATTGCGGATTTTCCAAACAAGGTCAAGTGTGTGGATGACACCTGCATGTGGGCTGACTCAATAGCAGAGGCATTCTTCCAGACGTGCCAATGGCTAGACCTGTGCGCTCGCAATGGCATCACTCTGAATCCAAGAAAGTTCCAGTTTGCTGAGGACACCGTCGAGTTTGCTGGCCTGACTGTCACTCTCACAAACATAAAACCCAGCATGAAATTCCTGGAATCAATCCAACATTTCCCAACACCAACTGACATCTCAGGCGCCAGAGCTTGGTTTGGCCTGGTCAACCAAGGAGCTTACGCTTTTGCCAAGACCCAACAGATGAAACCATTCAGGCATCTACTGAAGCCCTCCACGAAATTCCGGTGGATAGATGAGCTTGACACTCTGTTCAAACAGTCCAAAGAAATGATCATCAAGGAAATGAAAGAGGGTGTCCGACTGTTTGATCCATCGCTGGCCACTTGCCTCTCAACTGACTGGTCCATGGATGGCATTGGATTCCTGCTGAAGCAAAAGCATTGACAGTGCCCACAAAATACACCAGTGTGCTGTATGGACGGTTGGAAACTTTGTCTAGTGGGCAGCAGATTCACGACGCCAGCTGAAAGCAGATATGCACCAATTGAAGGGGAGGCCCTTGCTGTAGCCTATGCCCTCAATCAGACACGATACTATGTCCTCGGCTGTTCAAACCTCATTGTGGCCACAGACCACAAACCCCTGACTTGCATCTTAAATGACAGGTCCTTGACAGAAATCGACAACAGGCGTTTGCTCAACTTGAAAGAAAAGACCCTCGCCTTCAGCTTCAAAATCATTCATATCCCAGGTGTGAAGAACAAGGGACCAGACGCTGCTTCCCGCTATCCAGCCAAAACTGAGGATGTAAAGCAGTTGCCGGAAGTTGTTGCAGATTCACTTGCGGAGGATGATGCCACAGTTGCAGCAGCATCAGACACCCTACATTCAGTCTCCAATGTCATCACATGGAACATGATCCAAGATGCCACAGCCAGTGATCCAACTCTCAGGCTGCTTACAGAAGTTATCCAAGATGGCTTCACAAACACAAACCAGGATCTGCCCCCAGACTTGCGCCCGTTCCAGCGATATGCTGACAGCCTTTATTGTGTTGATGGTGTGATCCTTATGGGCCATAGAATCGTCATACCAACATCACTGCGACCAAGCATTCTCACTGCCCTCCTCCATGCAGCCCATCAAGGGGTGGGTGCTATGTGTGCAAGGGCAGCGGACTCTGTTTTCTGGCCGCACATCACCAGAACCAGGGAAAACTGTGCGCAGTGTCACAGAATGGCAAAATCTAACCCCATGCAACCGCCCTGTGACATTACTCCACCAGACTACCCGTTTCAAAGTATTTGTGCAGACTACTTTTCCTTCAACAATTCAGAGTATGTTGTAATTGTAGACAGATACTCATCATGGCCAATTGTGCACAGGTCCGAGTCCGGAGCAGATGGTTTGATCAAACGCTTGCGAGAGACATTTGTCACATATGGGATCCCAGAGGAACTGACATCAGATGGAGGGCCATAATTCACTGCGGGGAAGACGCACGATTTCCTTGCATCCTGGGAAGTCCATCATAGACTCACATCTGTTGCCAACCCACACAGCAATTCCAGAGCTGAAATAGCAGTCAAAACGGTGAAACGCATGCTGACAGACAACACTGGCCCTACTGGATCACTGGATGTTGACAAATTTCAGCGAGCTATGCTCATTTACAGAAATGCCATCGACCCAGAGACAAAGGCATCTCCTGCCCTCATCCTCTTCGGCAGACCCATCAGAGACCCAATCCCGATCCCATTGGGCCAATACTGCCCTCACGACACTTGGCAAGAGATTCTGGTCCATAGAGAGAAAGCTTTGGCCAAACGACACTCTAGGGAACATGAGAAATGGTCAGAGCATACCCAAATCCTACCACCTGTACGGGTTGGGGACCATGTCTATATTCAGAACCTGGTTGGCAATCACCCTCGAAAATGGGAACGCACTGGTGTCATTGTTGAAGTCCGCCAATTCCACCAATATGTTGTACGTGTTGATGGATCTGGAAGGGTAACACTGCGTAACCGACAGCACCTGAGGAAATTTACTCCCTTCCACAGGGCGACAGATTCCATTATCAAAGGAATGGCGCCCGTAGCTTCGTCTAACACCCCTGCAAATGATACCAGGGATGAACTTCTTGACCCAGCCCCACCAGCTGTTGCACCACAAGATGAAGAACCTGATCACGCAGATGAGCCTCCACCGACACCTACATCCCCGCCATCAGCACCTCCTCCCACAATGCCGAATGGCACCAACGGTACCAACCCCACAAAGGAACCTGATAAAACCCTGCACAGGGCTTTGACACGACTTCTCCCCCACAACACGCCTGGACGTTTAGAACAGCAGCCTCTGCGGCCACGGCGTTGCAAACAAACTAACTTCTAACGATATTGCGAAAAACATTTTTAATGTGTCTACACGACACCCAGTATTATCTTTCAGTTCACGTTATAGATGATTTTGTTTTGTTTTCTTGTTGTTTCCCTTCTCTCTTACTTTTTGTTCCATTCCGTGATATACAACTTCAACTCTTCTCGTTATGAAACCAGTCCCAGTGCCAGCTTAAGACAAGCATCAGTTTTACTCGTACCCTCTAAAACTTTCCCCTAGGAAGGGAGATAGATAGATATGTATCCAATTAATCCTACATGACCACAATGCATCCCTCATGATACTAACATCATCTCACCCTCTCTTTTGCAGAGATCTCCATCATCATTTTCCACGTAACTCATCATAACATTGGAACTTGATGGGGGGATAGATAACATAACCAAATTGTGCAACTTGAGTTTGTTTTATTACTACACCTCTATTCACCATGTACCTGATATATCATCCCCTCGTGCTCTATCATAACCATACAGTATATTCAGTCCTATACCACAAAGATTGTGTACCTAAGTTCAAATGTTATGCATTCCACTCGTTTTGTGGAAAAGGATTTCATCCTTTTGTAATTGAGAATCAAATAAAGAAGTTGAAAGAATTCGCAATAAAGGAAGTTATTCATTCTTAACTAAAAATATTTTTGATGGCGAGGGCTGTCTACGGGATACAAAATCGCCCAAGTACCATAACAAGCAGGCGAGAACCAAAGCCCTCTGAATTTTAGCGAGTGATAAAAGTCTAGAAAGATCAGATTAACTTCACATACATACACTGAAAAGCTGAAACAAACAATTCCTTCTCTCGACAAGTGAGAGGCCAGCAGCGGCCACCTGAGCGTCCATCTCAATTATATGACCAAAACAAACGATGTGCAATACATCTCAATTTCTCATTCAGAAAACAGACCAGTATAAACAAACAGCGTGTCGAGGGGGAAATCAGAAAGCAAAAATCGGAAAGCCAGAAGAGTCCATCCTCCACTGCCGTTCATTCCTTTTTTCTATTCAAAAACCTGAATGACTATTATTAACCAATTTTGTCGGGTGTGAAATCACAGAGAAATCAGACAGAGCAAATAAAAATAAATTAAACTTCCATGGAAACAAAACAAGTAATAAAACAAAATAATTTTTATGACTCGACAAATAGATCCAGGTTACTGTGGAGAGAGATGAGCTGTTCAGTTCACACTGACTAAAAGTAGTAAAAGAAATCATTTATATAGTATGTTTAAAATTTTCCTTCAAGGAAAGACAGAAACAAAGAGAAAACAAGGAAGACCACCCATTACATATCACGATAACATCAAGAAAGTCAGCCAGCTGGAAATAAGTGAACTAACTAGGAAAGCTAAGGACAGGATTGGGTGGAGGAGATTTTGTCGTGACATCCACTGTAGCAACTAACATCGATGACGATGAGGCCGACAGGTGACAGGTGAGGTGTTTAAAATTTGATTTACATTTTTATTTCTGTCCTGTTCAGTGAACAAGAATAAATAAAATGAACAGGAATAAAGTAATCTGGAGCACACTAGTAACATTGATCAATGTCCCTACGACATCAGTTTTGCAAAATCCTTTAAAAAAAAAAAATTCCTAAAAATGAGCAATCCTACGTTAAAAAAAAAAAAAATGCTCCCGCGTGGAATTGAACCTAAGACGGACCGGACCCAAAGTTTCTGACTGATAACTGCCGATGCTAGCCACTGCGTCATTGCAGACTGCGGAATGCAGCAGTACTTTTAGTTTTACACAGTAGACATCACAAAACCAAGAAACCCCCCCCATCTGCGAATAAGATCAAGATCTCATTCGCAGACGTCCACGAATAAGCACTTCGTATTAATAACGTGAACTGAGTTCACAGAAAAGAACAAAATAAGTGTAGATCTTCTTCTTTCTCTTTTATAGTTGATTAGTCTATAATGACGATTCCTCAACTGCACTAGGCGACTTGATGTTACTCCTCTGAGGCTAAAAACAGGGTAAAATCTTTAAATGTATTTGGCCCATTTAAAAAGTCGTTGTATAAATATCTCTGGGTATAAATATCTCTTGGTATCCAGCTTGTGCACAAAAATATACCCGCACAAGATCAATCATACTGATTACAGATTAGATTTAACATAACTTTCAAAAGAACAGGTGAATTTTACACATTCCACTGATGATGATTCTCCCATTTTATAAATTAAAATACTGCAGTTGCAGCTTGGTGCAGAAGTCTAGTCAGTCTACAATACAAACACAAACGTGTCTGAAGTTTCAAAATAATAATAAAAAAAAGCAGTGGCATGTGAACTTCTTAGCTGAATAACAAACCACAGACCGGTCATCCTGACAAACCCACTGTGATTGCAGTTGCTGGGAGCCCTACCGTGCAAAAACGTGCTTATACTATAGTTCAAGTCCGAAATGATATAGATCTAGATCTATAATGTCAATAATGAGCCCCACACATAACAAATACTACACCTACAATTAAACAAAACGCATTTGAGAAACTTTAAAACTACCGACAAACATTCATTTTACCCTAAACTTGTTGCCGCAGATACGCTGACTTTGTGTGCAAGACAGCAACAACTTTGATTTCTGCACAAACAAGCTTCTACTGAGAAGCTTTCTTAGGGGGGCAACAGCGGCCATCCTTCCACTCTCGTACGAAACGAGATAAGAATCAAATGTGCCAGGTACGGGTTTAAACCGAAATAAAGTCTTTTGTCAACACCAGCTTATAAGAATACCATGGTGATTTTATCCTCTTTTATCACGATCATTGGAGACAGAAATTAAACCACTTATAAAAAAAATGTGCTTAATTTTGTGCTAAGTCAAAATTGGGCAAAAAGAAAAGGTTGTATGTTGCGAAACCCTGCATGAGAAATAAAACCCAAACAATACAAAGCAAACTAAAGAGAAGACAGAAAATACACAAAATTTTCGGCTTTCGCCTTTTCTGCGACCCCACAGTTTTTCTGGTGGTTTTTATGATATTTCGTTAATTTTATGCTGTAAATCTCTTCTATTGACTTGCAGATTGATTTTAAATATTTCATTCACTGAAGATGAGGAAGATAGACCTAAATCACCTGCTTGAACTTCTGAATTTAACAAGTCTTCAAACTTCACGCCTTTTCCCCAATAATAATTTTAGTCCTAAAACCTAAATAAATCATACCAATTTATGATGTGATCATAATTTCAATAAGTACACGAACTGCACACGTTCGTTTTCTATGCGTACTTTTTGTTTGTTTGTTGTTTAATTCAGTCAAATTACTTACATCGGCTGCGCTTCTGAAACCCTTTGCATTAATCTATGAATGGAATTGATTGACATCACTGAATACTTGCCACATTATAACTACTGTATTTTTCTAAAAAAAAAAATCGGTCAGAGAAGACTGAAGTTCTGGAAAAGGCCTAAGAGAGCAATTCTCTTTTGTTTTGACTGGACAGCCTGGCATTTCTCACCTGTATTATGCTGATGAATTTCAGCATTGTGTACAAAATATATCAGAAACAGCTGAAAAGAGGAAGAACACGCCGATCTTATGATTGAAAATTAAATTTACCTGGGAAATACGACTTACAGGATTTATCAACTCAAAAAAGTAGTTTTGCTTTGAAAATATCGGCAAGTTTTCGGGGCAGTTGTGATAAGTGTGAAAATTCATAGCTCAGTACAATATTGACCAATCATACAATTTTGTCGGAACTGCTAAGAATTACACGTACCTAACAAATGATGGTACCGTTTATCGATTGTATTTTGATCAGAGGTGTGATTAAATCCAAATATTTGCTGTCATAGGTAGAACGGTGAATTAGTGGTTGAAAACGTGAAATTCAAAAGTTGACCAGCTCATCGTCTGTGATATAGGAATGGCATCTTTGAGTTCAGATTTGCGACAACGACCTGCTCAGCAATCGCAGTCAGGACGAGATGAAAATGAAGATGCGGTAAGAATAAAGCTTCAGGCCCCTGTTGTCTGATAGCACTAGCCACTCACTAGATCTAGATATAACGGCATTCAGTCAGCGCAATGGTTTTGTTGGATCTTTCTTGTTCTGAAACTTGTGTTTCTACTTCGCGACAATCTGGACGGCGTCCAAAGTCAAGGATGTTTTTCCAGCGATTTAATATTGACAGCTAAACTAAGGCTCAAGATCCCATCCACCCATGTAATAATTGTTAGAAATTAGATCTGATCTAGACTCCAGATCTAAGTAAATTATATCCTCATTGTTCAATTCCTGAAGGGCCTTCTAGTCGAAAAAGCCAAGATATCTAATTTAGTAATTTTATTTGTGCTAAACTTTCCATCATTTTCTTCATTAGTAGGCTACATAGATCTAGGCCCCGTATTTAAATCTCGTTCGAAGTGCTTATAAATTCACAGACAAATCTGCCGATGAGACTCTGGTTTCTTAGTTTTGTGGTGTTTATTGTGGAAGATTCGTTCACTATTTTAACACTGACAGGGTCTGAACTAGTGTAGTGACTAGCATCTTCGCCTGTCAGTCGGGAGAAGGGGTTGGGGGGGGGGGGGATTTTTTATTTTTATTAATATTATTGACTAAAGGCTTTTTTCTAGCACTAGCAGTGCTCATTGGGCCTATTCTGATTAGCAATCAGTCTGCTTTATACTTAAGATTTTTCAAAATTGATGTGGAGAAACTGATCATTGCTATGTGCTCCAGATTATTTCCTTGAGTTATTGGTGTTCATTGAACAGGATGTGACAGTTGCTAGAACTTTAGAAATTAAAGTAGAAATCAAATTTTAAATTAATTAAATACGTTCTTGAATGATTCTTAAAAAAAATTAGTGTGAACTGAAAGTTTCCTCTCTCTTCGTAACTAAGATCTATCCTGTATTTACTGAAAGGCCACCCTTATCCGTCAACAATATCGACGGAATCTGCCCAGGTTTATCCGTCAACATTATCGACGGATACTGCCCAGGTTTATACGGCAACACTATCAGCACTATTGACGAATGACAAACAACAACAACAACAAACAAACATGCAAACTGGATTTATTCCTAATATTATTGGATTAAAAAAATTACCACAGACACTGATTACTGATAAAAAGACGTCCCCCCGATTGGCAGGTAGATACAAAAAAAACAACAACTGAATTTCTTCCGTCGTTGCTCTTGGATTAAAAAAAAAATTGATGCCAATAAAAAGACGTGACAAAAAAAACGAAAAAACTGACGTGCTGAGAATTGAACCACTGCCATTTGACTGACAGGCAGAGATGCTAACAACTACGCTATTGAGAACCCTGACTACTTGTGAGAAAAGTCTTACTAAATAAGTATGACCAAACCAAGAAACCCATATCAACGGAATAGACCTGAACCTTCGTGTATCCATTAAATCAATAAAATTCCAAGTCTCTCCAATTTCAATATAATATAGTTTTCAACACTCGCCCAATATGAACGTTGATCACGTCAGGATGTACGCTCGTGCGGAACAAGGGAGGAAGACGGAGAAAGGGTTCAAATCAGGGGAGATGACTCGCAAATACAGAAATTATGTTGACGGATAAAAAAAATCCTAGGGAAAATTTTATCCGTCAATATCGACGGATAAACACTTCGTTACTGAAATGTAATGTTCTATTTTCAATTTGGGGGTTTTCTGCTACAGTTAGTTGCATGTTTTGTTTTATTACTTTTTTTGTTTGTTTGGAAGTTTTGTTGTTCATTTTCTATTTGTTCTGTCTGTCTTTCTCCCTCTCTGTCTGTGCAGGTGTGCTTAAGTGGTACATACATTCAGCAGCTTAAAGCTTGATCCATGATTTAGAAAAATAATTGGTTTTTGGTTTATATTTTGCGTAAAGTTTCACATTATTCATGATTATTGCCATGAGATCAGTGCCATCGACATTTAATACATTCAGATAAAAGATTAAAAAAATGGTCAAACAGATAATGATATTGAAAGTAATACAAGATATAGCAGTTTGAACAAACTCCACCAGTTCTATGGACAAAGAATTGCCAGCTGTATCATCCACAAAGAAACAAGTGGAAAATATTCTTTGTGAAGATGTCAATCCAGCAGATACCATCATCATATATCCATTTCACTCGATGCTAGTGTAGCACATGTGGTTCATCATTCACTAAACTGCTGCTTGCCATGGGGTGCTTTATAATGCACGTTTGTAAAGAGATCCTGTTACTGGATTTCAGGTTTATCGCGTTGTATCTGGTGCCTTCATAGCATTACCATTGACAAATCTCCATACTATGTAAAGTAAAAAAAAACAAACTAGTAGCATAACAGTGCCTCTTGTAAAAGCTGTTCAGAGATAGAATAAAACACCCCAACTGTTGCAACCTAGGGTAGCCAGTACTACATGTATAGGAAACTAACAAAAAATAATGCAAGTGCAAACAGTAAATGTGTGCCAAAAGAATGAAACTAGTCCACAACATTGTGTTGGGGAAGGATTACTAGATACTGAATGTGGTTATCTCCAGAAAATAGTCCCAAAGAAGGAGCTCCATTCTGTTTCTAAAGAGGGTTATTTCACTGTGTATAATGTTACTGATCACTGAACAGCTACTGATCACTGAACGGCATGATAATTTTCCATCTAGAGAACTAACTACTAAACTAGCCAGGGGGACTGCCCCCCTATTACCACCCAGGTAAGGACACTTCTAAACTAGCATACCACTTTGTCTTTAGTGCCTATCAGAGTAACTCAAATGGATTCAGTAATCCTATCTTATATTCTGTACTACAAATTATAACAATAAACTACTTCTTCCTTTTTGTAATATTTTATTATTTAGTGGCATTCTGACCATTTATCCTGCTAATAATAATAATATATTTAAAGCATTATGTGATGCAAAAGTCAGATTTTCTGAATAGCATCATGCAGAACTTATTGAAATCAAAAGGACTTCTAGAGGTTAGTCATTAACTTCATTAATATGCCCTGGCTGTTGTTTTCATTTAATGGTATTAAGAGGAAGTGAGAAACAAATTAATCATAAGATTTCTCAGGAAAGTATTTTATGAACCATGAGCGTTGACTAGCCAACACATCAGTCTGCTTTCCTTTTCCATTTCTTAATAAATCTGGCAGACTGAGGAAGGAAGTATCTTTTTCATTCTCAAGATGCACTTCTCAGTCACTTGCCAATTTATGCTTATTTCCAGAAACAAAAGGCTGCTGCAGCAGCACAGGCTTCCGCCTCAGATACTGATGAAGATGATCTCCCAATGAAACCATCCAAACCTGCCGCCCATCTGCCCCAGGGCTCTGACAAAACTGCAGAGGTGTTGGACAGTGCACTGAAGGACTTTTCCCCAAGGTATTTTTGAATATTAATATTTTTTAATAGAGCATATTCAGATAGACTTCTCATAGATTTCAACATTGTGTAAATCATAAATGATATACATTGTACATGTACTGAGTTTGGCCTAAAATTGAAAATGACTTGTACATTTTATTATGTGTGTGTCAAGCAGTTTCCTTGAGTTAATACAATAAGTTGGATGTATGCATGAGATGTCATGGACTTTCAAGGTTTTAACATTCCTCTTTGCACTCAAATATTATTATAAATGCAGTAGGGACTAAAATTAAGTTCACTCTTACTAGAAATTTGTTTTTAACTGTTGTGCATATTTTTTTAATTTAATCTTTCATTTTTTCATTTAATATGAATCAAATAAACTGTCTCTTTTGTCTTTCTGGAAAGAAGCGGAAGGTAGTCCAATTTTCCATATTTGTTTCTGTTTTCAAAGGCAAAGAAAATTTGATTGTAATAGTATCAGCACCTAAAGCACATGGTTTATACTATAGTCTTTGAAATAATCAAATTTAACACTTGAGAGGCACCAGTACTCCTGACATGTACAGTTGAATTATGTAAGCGACATGATATTGAAGTTGTTTTAATTTTCTTTTGAATCTCTTACAGATGGAGAAACTGGATGATTCGAGGAATATTTTCTTGGGTGATGATCATCTCATTTGCTTTTCTGATCTACCTTGGCCCTTTAGCCCTGGTGCTTGTGGTAAGAAAAGAGGATTGATCCAAACATAACAGATATGGATTGGTTTTTTTTTTACAGTTCAAGAATCTAGCTTGCAATGTTGACATGGATGGTAGAATTTGGCATTCTGTTATTTCCAGAAGACCAAATGTTCGTAGGTTGATTTTATTGCAGTCAATAATAAAAACATCTGACCAGGCTGGCTAATTCACCTGGGATTCATACAAATTAGTGACTCAAACCTGAAGCTATATATAGTGTGCAATTCTATTGGAAATTAATGAGAAAGACAGCAAAACTACTGACCTTCAAATCCTCATGATCAGTGAATTAGGAAACACTGCCACAGATTACCTTGCTGTTGTATTCACTTCAGTACTTCCTTAACTATTGATGAGCATGTTGAAAATTTTGCAACAAAAACCTTACGAAGAATATCAATCTGCAGATGAAAAAAAAAAAAGGAAGGAGAGACGGTAACCTAGATTATTTTCTCTTTATTTTCAGACCTTTGCCCTCCAGATCAAATGCTTCCATGAGATCATTACCATTGGTTACATTGTGTACCGTTCTTACGATCTCCCGTGGTTCAGGACACTAAGCTGGTACTTCCTTTTTGCATCAAACTTTTTCTTCTTTGGAGAAAGTATGATTGGCTACTTTGGGGTGCTGCTGGTCCGTACTGTAAGTAACAAATTATTAACCTTTTTTTTTCCATGGTTTCACTTAAGGTTGTTATATTTAAAAGCCTTAGAAGGATTGGAAATGTCCATTCCACTTAAATCCTTTAAGACGGAGAATCCACTTTCAGTTTTCATGTCAGATGATAAAGCACTGAGAAAAACAGACTTTACACTCACAGGTTGTCACCAACGAACTCACTGATATTAAAAATGAAGTAATGTATTTTGTGATATATTTTTCATAGTTGTAGAAATGATAGTATGAAATACATTTGTCAAGAACACCTATGATTCTTTAACCTAGGATATTTCTAACATAAACTGAATTTGAAAGGATAGCAGATTTTTAGAGACCTCATTACATGCTTTTCATGTTACACATGATTTAAAGGTGGAGTGGCTTTATTACTTGAACCTGAATTCTCCTTGAATTCTTCTTTTGAGTTCCTGCATATTTTATTCACAGGATTTCATGGAATGTAATGAGAAAGAGAAGTGTAATTACTTTTGAAATTGGTTTATTTGTAAAAGAATCAAGTCTTGTGTACGTCAGATGTTGGGTATGTCATAAGTTTTTTTCCTTTACAGGATTTCCTGCGACCATTCATGACATATCACAGATTTATTTCATTTTCCCTGTACACTGCGGGATTGGTTGGCTTTGTGTGCAGCTTGGTGAAGAAGCACTATCTGAAACAGTTTACCTTGGTAAGGGAACTGAAAAAGAATGCAAATTTAAAATCAAAATTACATTTAATTGTCATACCAAATTAAAATAACAATCCCTTGATTAACCCATAAAGGAATTCATTTTCAGAGAGTGTAATAATAATAATAATAGTTCGTCCATCAGGTATGATGATGACCGTAACAACACCAGAGGAATAAAGAACAGAAATTGTTGAGAATTTCAACACATGGACAATAAAGAGAACTAAAGGACACAGAGGACAGAATGGAAAGACTGTTCTTTCATGACTTATGGCTTCTCATGTGACTGATAAGTCCTATTTTTGCCCTGCAGACCCTTCCGCATAAATGACAAGAGTGCTCCGTTGGTTCAGTACCACTGGGCCTTTTCTTGCGCCGTTCTCTTTTTTTGATAGCCTGCTGGACTCTGTCAGCTTCCCATGCTTTGCTGCCTCTGGTAAGGGCCGCCCTCCAATTTGCACGATCAAGCGAGAGCTTTTCCCACTCACTCACATCAATGGCAAAGGCCTTCAGTGATTGCTTGAGAGTGTCTTTGTAACGTCTCTTTGGGGCCCCAACATTCCTCGTTCCATTGGAGAGCTCAGAGAAGAAGATTTGCTTAGGGAGTCTGGAGTCGGGCATTCTGACAACATGTCCTGCCCAACGTAGCTGAATTTTTTTCAGGTGGCAGAAGATGCTCAATTCCTTGGCACGATTGAGGACCTCAGTGTCTGGAATTTTATCCTGCCATTTGATCCTTAGGATCTTTCTAAGGCAGGCCAGATGAAAGTGATTTAGCTTTCTGGCATGCGATTGGTACACTGTCCAGGTTTCAGCCCCATAGAGTAGGGTGGGAAGGACCACAGCATTGTACACTTTCAGCTTAGTGTCTGTGCGAATGCCGGCGACATCCCATATTCTCTTTCGAAGCCTGCCAAATGCAGAGCTGGCTTTGCTGATTCTTGAGAGAATTTCAGTATCAACACGAGCCGCGGAAGACAGTGTACTGCCAAGATAGGTGAAGTTCTCCGACACCTTCAGAAGACTGTCATGGACTTTGATATTTGGGGTCACAGGATACTTGTCGTCTGGAGTAGGCTGATGGAGCACTTCCGTCTTCTTTGTGCTTATTGTGAGGCCAAAGTTGTCACAGGCACTAGAGAACTTATCAACACAGTTTTGCATGCTATCCTCATCGTGTGCCAGAAGTGCACAATCATCAGCAAATAGTAGGTCACAGACTTGAGTACTTTTGTTTTTGGTTTTTGCCTGAAGTCTCCTGAGGTTGAATAGACTGCCATCAGTTCGGTACTTGATGCTTACCCCTTGAGGAGGAGAGCTAAAGGCTTCTTGTAGCATTGCAGAGAACATGATGCTGAACAGAGTTGGGGCTAAGACACAACCCTTTTTTACCCCATTTGTGACAGCAAAGGGCTCTGAAACACTGCCGTTGCTTTTGACTGCAGCTTGCATGCCATCATGAAACTGGCGCACTATTGTGATGAATTCGGGTGGACACCCAAACTTCGCCAAGATTTTCCAGAGGCCTTCACGACACACTGTGTCAAATGCTTTTGTGAGGTCAACAAATGTGATATACAGCGCTTTATTTTGTTCCATGCATTTTTCCTGAATCTGTCTGGCAGCAAAAATCATATCCGCCGTTCCCCTCTCTTTACGAAAGCCACATTGGCTCTCAGGAAGCAAGTCATTTGACGAGAGGTGATCAAGGAGGCGATTCAGAAGCATTCTTGCCAATATTTTGCCAGCAATTGAAAGTAGAGAGATTCCCCGATGGTTGTCACAGACTTGGCTGTCCCCTTTGTTTTTGTACAGATGGATGATTGAAGCATCTTTGAAGTCCTGTGGCAGCTTCCCTGCTTTCAACATATGATTGAACAACTCGGTCAACCTTTCAATAAGCTTTTCTCCACCGAAGGCATACACCTCAGCAGGAATTGAATCCACGCCTGGTGATTTGTTAAAGGACATCTGATTTGTGGCAGTTCGGGTCTCATTTGCTGTGAATGGCTTGGCAAGAGCTGCATTAATAGGAGTCTGAGGGAGGCGGTCAATGGACTCAGTATTTATATTTGATGGCCGATTTAGCACACCTCCGAAATGTTCTGCCCAACGCTGAATTATGGCATTCAATTCAACAATGCGTGTTGAACCATCTGACGCAAGAAGTGGCGTAGTGCCAGAGCGGGATGGTCCAAACACAGCTCGGAGGCTCTCAAAGAACTTTCTAGTGTTGTTTGTGTCGGCATATTTCTGAGTTTCTCTTACTCGCTCTTCTAGCCAGTCATTTTTCATTTTCCTCAGCTTCTTCTGGAGTACACCCTTACATGCACGCAGTGCATCAGCTTTTGCTGTGGAAGAGGGGTCACTGCAGTGAGCTTGGATGAGACTATTTTTTTCTTTGATGAGCACTTTGATTTCATTATCATTATCATTGAACCAGTCCTGGTGCTTGCGGACAGGAAAACCAACTGTGCTGCTGGCGCAAGAGTGTACAGTCGTATTTAGGTCAGTCCAGCTCTGTTCAATGTTCTCAGGGTCAAAAGTCACGCAATCCAATTTTGAGGAGAGTTCTGATGAGAGCTCGCTCTGTTTCTCAGCTGAGCAGAGTTTTGAAACATTTAGGCGTTTGGGTGGCGCTTTCCCTTGAGGGCGTCTATTGCGCCTCAATGTTAGTCTGAGCTTGCAAACAATGAGTCTGTGGTCAGTTCCACACTCGGCACCACACATCGCCTTTGTTACAAGGACATCCTTTCTGTCAGTCTTCCTCACAATGACATAGTCTATGAGATGCCAATGCTTTGAGCGGGGATGCATCCATGACGTTCTGTTTCTCATGGGGAGACTAAAATTTGTGTTGGTAATGAACAGGCCAAATTCAGCGCACAAAGTAAGTAAGCGCAACCCATTGTTATTGCATGAACCAACTCCATGAGGGCCCAAAACATTTGGCCACGCTGAGATTTCGGAGCCAACCCTAGCATTGAAGTCCCCCAAGAGAATCAGCTTATCAGCTGCCGGGACAGAGCATATGACAGATTCTAGATCAGAATAGAACTTGTCTTTGGCTTCATCTGGGTTTGTCATGGTGGGCGCATATGCGCTAATGAGGGTGGCTGACTGGCTTTTCCCAACTGGGATCCTGAGTGTCATTAGCCTGTCATTTATTTCAATTGGCATGGACTGCAAGTTTCTGACAAGGTCATTTTTAATTGCAAACCCAACACCATGCTGTCTCGGTTCGACTGCACCCTTGCCTTTCCAGAAGAAGGTGTATCCACCACTGAGCTCTTTGAGTTGGCCACTATCAGGGAGTCTGGTCTCACTGAGTGCCACTATGTCCAGGTTGTACCTGCTGAGCTCAATGGCAATAAGTGCAGTGCGTCTTTCCGGGTTGTTTGAGTTGTCCTGTAGTGTGCGTATATTCCAGGCTCCTAGCCTGAGTAAGCTGAATTTCTTTTTGTTTCGACCGCAAAAAGGGATCCCCACTGGTCGCGGTATACCAGTCAGGGTGATGTGAAGTGGGCTTTCTTTAGGGCACCTTTTCTAGCCCCTTCCTCAGTTGAGGTGAGCAGTGCTATCCTTAAATAAGGCTGCTCAGCTACTGTGGGTGCTGCCTCCCCACGCCTCCACTTCAATCGACGATGAAGCGACCATAGCCCACAGCCACCAACGTGTAGGTCTGTGCTAACGGCTTCCAGTCTATCCAAACCTGCTGCCACCGCACTCGCCCATCGCCGTTGGAATTTTGAGAGGAAAGAAGACGAGACAAAGATGAAAGAAGACGAGGTGAGTGTTAAGACTGGCGCAAAGAATTTGTTTTTAGTGAGAAAGAGCTGCGCAAACATCAGACTCACTCTCTCGCCTGGACACAACTTATCCAAGTGGCAAGACAGGGTCAAGACGACTGGAAATGTATCCAGGTGCAGGAGGATGCCAGAGGGACAGTCATATTGCCTGACCGGCTGCCTGTAGGCTACTCCACAGCCTCGCAGTCCCAACTGACTAGGGTGAAAGACCCAAACCAAAGAACACCAATACTGGTGGATGCTCTGTCACGATATCCAGGCCAGAGTGACGGTATATTGCCATCTGCCCTATCAATCAACCACTGGCCTGCTGCCGCCAGCTTCGAAGCTGCGTCCGGGAAGTTTGCTCAATTCTTCGTTTGTGATTTAGGCAAACAAGCCTATGACCACACCGCTACCGGGGGCCAATATGAAGGACTCAAGTACTGAGGGTCACATTGTGCCCTAGCATGTGGCCGTTGGGTTAGATGAAACCTCCTCCGCCCTGGCCGTTTGCACCGACAGGTGCACGCCCACTGATACCATGCTAGCGTACCAGTTCATGAAGCAGGTTGTACTGGATTACATGTTACCAGTAGCAGATTTTTCTGACCTGACAGATAAAATACACACATAAATACACACCATATGCATTATTACATGAACACGTCATAGCTCAGTTATTGGACTAGGCTAAGCACAGGAAGCAACATTGTACTTTAAATACAGATGTAACTGGAATGCAAATTTTTCTGATTCTTTTTGTGAAATTGTCATTATAATAAAAATTGAGCATTGTGGGAGTAAAGTAAAATCTTGAATTGCAGCCATCTTTGACTGTGTTTTTTACATTTTATGAATTGATAGTTAAATCATTTTTTTTTTTTACTTTCAGTTTGGTTGGACCCATGTTACCCTCTTACTTGTGGTTGCACAGTCACATTTCATTGTGCAGAATGTTTTGGAAGGTCTTATCTGGTAAGGGCAAATAGCACTTTCAACAGTGTGCAGCCATATTTCTAGTGTGCAGCCAAATAAAGGTCGAGACAGGCTGACATTTTTAGTTACATTAAATGCTGTATTTGGAGAGACTCTGTTCAGAGGTGTGATGAAAGTGTAATCTTGAATTAAAAAGGTACCTACCAAAGCAAGAGAAAAAACGTTTTTCATGTATTACTTCCCCAATGAAAATACGACTGTACTTGTGTAGTTTTAATATCATTCCAGATATGTGTATTCAGGATGTAAATTTTATGCAAATTACTAGTTTTGCTGCCATTCAGGAGCTTTATGTCAAACTTAGCTCCAGGACAATAAAGAATTACACCTGGTGAATCGAGGGATGATACATAGTTAATTTTATAGTAAGAGAAACCTCTCTTAACTTTGTTAAATTCTGTTCTTAATTTTAAAACCTATACTTAAATAAATGAGAGAATGTGTGATTTGAATTCTTATGCAGATTTATTGGAAAGGTGCTTTTAAAAAAAATAAATTATTATAGCATGGAAGCTTAGAAAATGTATGGTCAGATCAAGAATGACTAAAACATCTTTTGTTCTCACAGGGTGCTTGTTCCTGTATCAATGATTATTTGCAATGATATCATGGCCTACATGTTCGGCTTCTTCTTTGGTCGTACCCCCCTCATCAAGTTATCTCCAAAGAAAACATGGGAAGGTTTTATTGGTGGTGCATTTTCAACCATCCTATTTGGCATAGTGGTAAGTCTTGGCACAGTCAGTGATTTTGTATTTTTTTTTACTGACTTCACTGATTTTTTCAGATATTATCTTTACATATAATTCACAAATTCTCCACTTTTGGGCACAAAGGGCTTTCTTATTAGGCCACCTACAGTAATCAAATTTTGCCTATAGGTTTCAAACACCAGGGAGGGTGCACCGAAGTGTGGATTTTTTCTATTCAGTTTGTTTTTGAATTTTTGTGAGTTTGCTTGCCTATGTTTCCTTTTTTTCATGAGCACATGACCCGTGGCATGAACGCTTTGTGCCAGCTGATTTAAACTACTCGACATGCTAGCGGCTAAAGTTAGAACACAGGAATACCTGAATGAAAACTTTGTTGCTTGCTTTGGGAATTATTTCAGTTTGCTGAGACAGATGTAGAGACGGTAGAAAGTGACAGGCGGAGCAGTGGCTGGGGTTGTGCGCGGAGTTTGGCTTTAAGCTTGTTTCCTCATAATTGAAATTTCTCCAGTTGCTGTACAAGGGTGAAGCTTGGCTTGTTTGAATTTTAAGTGCAGTCCTCATGCCCCAGCAGTAATTTGTTTCATCTGGTGGTTGCCAGCAGTGTTAAATACAGCAGTCACACACAAGAAGGCTCCTTTACAGCATCCCCCAATAACTGGACCATCAGAGAGCCTCATTAATGACCAACTTGGAGCTAATTTTATGGGGTTGAAGATCCTAATTTTTAATTCAAATCAATAAAAAAAAAAATACTAGTAGTATGTGTTTGTGTTGGGTATAGTTTGCAGGATTTTTGTTTCCATGGACAATTGCTTTCAAGAAAAGTCATGTGATTTCACTTTGTACTGATGATATTGCAATGAACTTTGATTTGAAGTAACCTTTGAGTGAGGAAACATTTAAGGCATATTTGCATGATGACATTACTCTCATTGAATGTTCTTCCATGAAATCTATAACAGCACACTTTTGTCTGTGAATAAAACATTAAACAAAGCATGGGTTTAAGGAATTTCAAAAGCTCATAAGAAAGCTGGTTAGACTTAGAGGTGTTGATTTACTGAAGAAAACATGAAACTAATTTACATCACTTGATAAAGAAAGCATTGGAAACACTTGTGTTGACATGATCAAAAATTGGTCTTTCTCTGGTTAAAGTTAAATTCTTCATATTGGTGATGAAAATCTTAAAATAATACATATTCCATGTTTTATATTTTCTAATGCATACATTAATGTATTTGTCCCGTCTCTATTTCAGCTGTCATATGCATTGTTACAATATGACTATTTCGTTTGTCCTGTCTCGTATGATGAAACGAAAGAGGCCCTTTCTATGGACTGTGAGCGGTCACATGTGTTTGTCATTGCTCAGTATTCCTTGCCAGAGACAGTTAGGGCATTTTTCAAAGTGGTGAGTGGTGGTCTTGTTCCTTAACACTAATTGTGTGCACCTTTTTTTTGTTCATAAAACTAATCAATCATGTTTCAAGATTGAGCACAGTTGTAAACAGTGAACACCGAATAATGATTTTCATGTTTGAGAATAGACTTGCTTTGAATAGGGTTGGTTTTCATGTCTTCATCTTCCATGATATTAATGTAACAAGATATACACAGTTGATATGTTAAAAACTGCAGAAACTCTGTGGGTAGCCACAGTAAGGCTTGGAGCAAACTTAAATTTCTCTATTGCTTGGTTCTAGCATGGGGATTTGCATCCTGCTACCTTTTCTCCTTTTTTTTTTGGCCACATCTTAACAGTTGATGAATGTACCTTAATTTATTGGCACAGATCTGTGCACAAGACATACCAGGCAGTGTTATAATTTGTTTCTGTACTTGTTATGGGTAACTGCTTTGTGAGATATTACATCAGTTCTTTTCTTACTTCACAGCTTGGTATCCAGAAAACAACTGTGAGCGTGTATCCGTTTATCCTCCATTCCATTGCTATGTCAATATTTGCATCTGTCATTGGCCCATTTGGTGGTTTCTTTGCAAGTGGTTTCAAGAGGGCCTTTAAAATTAAGGTAAGCAAGGTGTCAGTCGTTACTTCTTTGAACAGTTACAACTATTTTTATGGAAGGCCTATATAAACTCTTTGTAAATGGGTCAAAATCTGATTTGCTGTACACTGGTGTTTTCACCATACCAATCTATTTGTCCCTCGTCTGTTATTCTACAGAATACTTGTTTGTCAACAGAAAATGGTAAAAATGATGCACAAATGGTGTACCTTTCCATTCACATCCTCTGTGTCTACTAAAAGCTATTGAAATGTAATGTGGGTGGATGGATCGAGATTTTTTAACAAAAAGTGTGACATTTTTAGGGGTGTTATGATCAAAGCTATATTCCATAAAACTGGAGACCTTGACACTTAATGTAAACAGGCTACAGCAATCCTGATATAACAGTCTAAATGTGTGTATGGCACGCTAGCCTCTTCTCTCGGCAAGGAGTGTGTATGGCGGGGTCAAAAGATCGCCGTTCGTACGTTACTTTTGGTGTTAACTTTCGTCAACATGATGCTTTCTGCTGGAAACGTGAATTTCTGACTGCTGGACTTAAATCGTGGCGTGATTTTTATTGCATAATAGCCCCTTTGTCTTCACACAAAGAACGGAATCACGCACGTGGCCCGTCTTTGTCCTACAGAGCCAGGTAGTCAGCAGACCCGTCATCGTGTTTATAACCGGTAACGTACGCTGCTGGTAAGTGGCCGTTCGGCTCGAAGCATGCGGTCGCGATAGGTCCATGGGTGAATTTTCAAGAGCTGATTAGGTGATCTCAAAGGTGACTTAACACTTTCAATGGATATGGAGCAGAATGGCAACAAGACGATGGGTAAGTTTGGTGTTTATTGTCACTCAAATAACGTACACCCACTTCCTTACTGAAGTATGTGCAATTTCAATATTGAATGAATTTATTGGACTGTGGGTCCAGCGAGAATCAGATGTGCGCTAAAAAACCAGAAATGCATGGTGTACGCATTATTTAAGGTCAAAACAACGATTTTTTTCATAATTGCCCTCGTGTTTAATAACGAACAGACTCTCAAATGTGTGTAAAACTTGCGAAATGGAAATCAAGCGCCTTGGCCTTAAACATAATAAAGGTATAGTCCGTGTAAACACTTCTTGGCAACATGCCAAATGATCAGCGCGAGTCAGGGAAGATTGCTACACTAGTGCGTGCGTTATTGAAACCCTACAAGGTGTTGTGTTTACGTGACGAACGCCATGATGTAAAAAGATTTTTTTATTTCTTGCATTTAAAAGGTGACTTTCGCTCAGCGGATATCTTTCTCATTATTGTCCATCACCCCATCCAATGCCCTGATATTGAACATGACTGAATTATTTCCCGGTAGCTACATCTGGAGCTCGTTACGGCAACAAGTATTGCATGGTGTTTAATAACGCACTGCATACTGCGGGGAAAAAAATCAATAAACGGTACCCTGTTGTACATTAAATTCGTAATGTGTCACTAGTGTCCGTCACACATAATGAAAATACAAATTTCCTACAATGATGTGATCATAAGTCTAAATTGGATGATAACATCAATGGATGTTCGTAACATAAACCCGAAATGTTTTGTGTTTCAATGGCATACGCCGATCTCAACGAAAGCTTTTCTTTTGTTGTCATTTGGTTTAAATAGTTCACATTTACAGAACTTGATTTGGTACCGTGTAGCAAGAAATAAAACTACGACCACATTTTCAATAGGTTTTGAGCTTCACGTGGGCGTTCGTTATTGAAACTCGAAATGCTCAGTGTTGCATTAACGTACGGCAGCCCAGATCTGAAAGAACACATGTTTATCAGTTGCACTGATGTTAGTAAACTTGCATGCAATACAATTTTTACATTTGAACTTGACGACCCAAAACTTAGATGACACGATCAAAGTCATACATTTTGAGTGTCACGCGGGAGAGTTCGTTACTGAAACTCGAAATGCTTAGTGTTGCAGTCACATACTGCCTTTGCCGATTTGAAAGAAGACCTATGTTTTATAATCAGCTGATTTCTGGTAATTCATATTATGAATACTATAAATTGTGACCTGGTAGTGTGGAATAAAAGTGCGTTTACATTTTTTTTCAATGTAGACTTTGAACTCCACATGGTAGTTCGTTACTGAAACTCCAAATGTTTGGTGTTGCAGTAACACACGGCCGTTGCCAATCTGAGAGAAGGCTTTTCATTTGTTGTCATCGGGTTTCAACTAATTCACATTATTAAAACTTGTTTTGGTGCTGTGTAGCAAGAAATAAAAGTACGATCACAGCTTTCAGTAGGCTTTGATCTTCGCGTGGGCGTTTGTTAGTGAAACTCGAAATGCTTAATGTTGCAATAACGTACGGCAGTCCGGATCTGAAAGCACACATTGATATCAGTTGCACTGATGTTCGTAAAATTGAATGCAATAAAATTTTGATTACATTTGAACACCAAGACCTAAAACTGAGATGGCACGATCAGAGTCGTACATTTTGAGTGACGCGGGAGAGTTCGTTACTGAAACTCAAAGTGCTTAGTGTTGCAGTCACATAAGGTCTTTGTCTGAAAGAAGGCTTTTCTTTTATAAGCAGTTGGTTCCAAGTAATTCACATGATGAAAACTTTAAATTGTGTCTTGATAGCAAGGAATAAAAGTAGGTTGTCTACATTTTTCAACTTAGACTTTGACCTTCGCGTAGGAGTTAGTTACTGAAACTGATTTGGTTTCCTTCTTATGATCTTCATTGTTTATCTAGGCTTAATCGTCCATCTGTGTAGCCTATACTCTGCAGCTCTTAGAAACTTTCAGTAATCATGGAAGAATTATTTATAAAAAAGCTTTATAATAGTAGGCTACATATTATGGAAACTCATGTCTGTAATAATGTATTGCCATTCCATGTTGCTGGCACATCTAGATCTGCAAGGACGGGAAACATTTTTGTTTAGACGCATGCAATCTATGTAAAATATTTGATATTATCAAATGATAATTTCATCTCAGACATGTTACCGCAGTAGTAATGCAATGAATTGTTATTGAATCACAGTTAATAAGCAGATCTGCAAACATGGCTTTGGCTGATGAGTTTCATTCATTACAGTACACCACACCAATGATAATTTACTTCAGCCCAGGTAAAATATCAGTTCATGCTTTGATTTGCGAATGTTTAAGTGTTTTAAATATATCATTTTTTTTAAATGTGCAAAACATCTATGTAATAAGGAAGACCTGACAGACAAGATGGTCCAATAAGTAACACTGTGCCCACTATTGTGGATGGTTCACTAACAAGGATGGGATAACATGAGGTAGTGCTGAAATTTCTGAAAGATGACAGTCCTAAAATGATGGCTGTCCACTACCTTATCCCCAGAGAGAGTTTGGCAGCTGCTAGGCTTAGTCTTCCAAATAGGTTAATAAAACAGGTAGATGAAATGAAGGCCCATCCAAAGACTGTGAAGATTGTTAAAAAAACAATTCTATGAGGACTATGTGTGGCTGCACCTTGATACCAGTTGCTATCAAACAGTTACTGTCTGGAAAGGTTTACTGCCTTGCTTGATACTTGGTTCAAGATCATGACAGCTTTGGGTTCATGAGATTCAGCGAAGCCAAAGCCTTCAGTTTCATTTCATAAAAATGGAGTCAGATCAGATCAACAAGCTAATGGACATGAAAGTTGATGACAGTGTGAAATTGATCCATGCTTCCAGACAACACTTCATGTAGCTGGATCTTCAAGTTGTTGCCAAATATGCATGTAAAACGTATTAGCTATGGAGGCTCAGCAAGTAGTTTTGCCCTTCCCAAAAGCATACTTGTTTGAATGTGCCTTTGGTGCTGTTATGGATATGGTGACTAAAAAATGAGAACATGTTACATGTTATTAGTTCCACATTTTCTACTTGAGTTCCTATGTATGCAGACTGAACTGGGCATCAAAATCAAATGGAAGATTACCCACATTTATTTTCTTTTGTTCGCAGTTTATAAAAGCACTTCTGGCCTTCCCTGTAATTGGGCATTAAATCAAATAGATGGGGTAGGGATGGAACATAGAACTCTTGAGAACCAGTGCAGTAAACTACAATTTTGGTGTGATTTCAGTGCCCATGTGTCCTTTTGTCATTTTATGTAACGTTACAGATTTTTGCTGGCTAGCTTTAGTAGTGACCAGTGCATCCTGATGTCCATCTGTGTTAAGTTTTGCAGTAGATGCTAGCAGTAAAATACAGTTCAGTTACATTTCAGCATTTACATCTAAGGAAATGAGAATTCAATTATTTTGGTGTTTATGTCACAAACAGACATTGGTTCACATAATTTAACTATGGCCCTTAAACTCTTTTGTCTTCTGTGACTGTGATATCTTTAAACAGATGCTGAACTTGAAATGCACCTTAGTCTGATCCTTTCACTTCAGTGTAGGAAAATTGCGGTTCAGTTGTTTGGTGTTTATGTAACATACAGTCTTTTGCTAACTGGAAGCTCTTCCATAGCTGCTGAACTCAGATACCCTCAGTAGGCCTGGAGCCCTGTACCAATTGCTCAAGTTAAAAATAATTTTTAATTGACCACAGTATAATAGTGCATGATTTTTGGGACTTTTACAATTTGGTGTTTATGTAACGTACATACTTTTGGTGTCTGCCAGCTTACTATTGTTATGCAGGAAGAGCATTTTTGTGCCACATTAGACTTTGATATTAGTAATAGTCAGAACCATTTATTGATTTATTTGGATAACTACATTTTATTTTTAACATATTTTTATGTTTTTGGTGTTTATGTAACATACAGACCGCAAATCTGAGAGGCATTTTGAATGTCACAAATGATTATTGACTCACAAGATTGTATTTCTGACAGTATGAAATAAACTTGCTTAATTAGTTTCCTGGCCTTCTAATTACAAGTGCTTGAGTTGTTTTTGTGTTGTGACGGTGTTTATGTAACATACATCCTGTCAATCAAGAATGAGTGATATTGTTGAAACCCAAAAGGAATGCTAAAAGGCAGCTACAGAGTATGAAAGACAATTGTTTACAGAATGAGATGTATTGGTTTTTGAGGATGGATATCAATTTTTAAAATTCATCATTGTGTCACAAAAAGTGTACAGCAAATCAGATTCTGACCCAAATACCAGAGAGTGCGCGTGCCTGACAAAGCTACACTGTTGTAGCCTTCATGGCCCGCCCCACAGTTTGCCATCTCTTTGAAGTGGCTGCGTCTAGTGTGCTGTCACAGCACGTGGTCTGTTGCGATGTGGGTTAGATGGGGATAATTCGACTGACACTCTTTCGAGGTCCGCTCCCACAATCGACGAACACACAAAAAAAAAAATACTTGCACTCTAAAAACTAAATAAATCAATTGCTTTGATTTTTTAGCAGAACTGTAGGGCAGTTTAATTACAGGAATTAATGTAACAAATATAATTATAAATATAAATATCAATTCAAAGGCAACTGAATCTAACTAATGAAACTACAGCTTTCTATAAAGACTAACTTATTCACTCTAACTACTTGCAGGTCATATGAGTTAGATGCGAAATAGAATCCGCGCACGTGGCGACGGATATAACAGTTTAAATTCTATTAATTCAATGAGACATGTTATGATATGGACATTTCCTCTAGACACGCCATGGAGAATGCTTGTACAACCATGCGTTGTCTGGAGGTAGCTCTGAAACTGTCTTCAAAAGTAAGTAGAACGGTTCACTTTCATCATTACAAATTAGTATGGACTCTCACCATGCGGCCCTCACTGGGAGTGAGAGCGCTGGATGTAAAAGCTGTGGGTTCATATCAAACCAAGTAGCTTAGGCTCTGGAGCTTTAAAACATCACGCTCCTCACAATATGGACTGCTCAACTGCGTCTCTATGTCTCTCATCTGGCTGAGGACTATCGCCGTCCACTTCGTAAATGGATTGTCTACATGTGGCCTCTATCTAAGCTCTGCACGGGTTAAATACTAAAGCTATGTCTCGACCTTCCGTCCAGATTCATACATTTGATTGGTGCAGTCGCTTCAGCTCAGCGTGCAATATTAATTTATGCTTGTCATGGCCTTGCGCCAAAATCAAGGTCAATTTTACGGTCTAGACAAAATTTAAAATGCGAAACTAACTACTAAAATCTTCAAACCCCGTGCTTTCTACTCTTATGCATGAATTTCCGAACGCCAACTAAGCGTCTAAATAAACTACCTTTACTCGCCCCTTATCTATGTTAATCAAAATCACGGGGTCGAGAACTGCTCTGTCATTCCTAGCTATACATTTATTCTGTCTCGCCCCTCCTTCTCTCCATCTATCAGAAAAAAGGTGTTTCAAAACAAACTGTTCACGAGAACAGCTCAAGGACAACTTACGCTGGTTATAATCAACAAGATCGAAAAAATTAACTCACTGACGTCGTGACCTAGCACGGCATTTATGATCCTAATGTGATCATGACATGGTCAGTAGGGAGAGAAAGCATACTAGGCCCAAGCGAGAGATTGCCAGTTTGGTATCATAAGTCAGATCATTGGTTACAGACTTAGAGACAAATATTTCACCTATTAATTCATTATCAAGCATGATAAGACATAGCAGCGAATGTTTTCATACCGATCAAATACAAACCAAACCACAGTAGTCTGGTCATCGCACATGGGCAAGGGTCAGTGTGACCCAGATAAGATTCCCCGTGAGTAAGGTCACTGACTGGCCATAAGGGCTGTAAGGTGTAGCACGCAAGATGTGGGTTAAGATGAAGATGGCAAGATTATCTGAATTGTTTTTTTTATTTTTTATTCTTAAGAGCATGGTCACCCATTTCAATGTTGTTGGTTAACTGTATGATTTGAAATCAGGAGTTGAGCTTCCATAATTTTTATTCCTATTTCTCTGATAATTTAATGTCATGTTGAAGTGAAATTATACCTGGATCACAAAAATTGTTCTTTTCTTTAAAAAAAAATTTTTTTGCAGGATTTTGGAGACACGATTCCAGGCCATGGTGGTATTATGGATCGATTTGACTGCCAGTTTCTCATGGCAACTTTCATTCATGTCTACTACTCTAGCTTTGTGAAGTAAGTAGATTATCAGGCCATTTCACAGACTTTATCTCAGCACTTCACCAACCTCTGCCATATGGCTAAAACACTGAGACAAATACATGAAGATAAAAGAAGTGACCATAGCATTGGAGAAATTAATATGGTTTACTAGTTGCTGTTCTGTTCTACAAATGGTAATAAAGGCAAAAGCCACTGCTTCGGAGAGAAAGGAATGAGCACAAACTGTTAGGTTGTTACACTTGTGTGCGGCGAGATGCTCGCCCACAAAATTCAGGGAGACAGATACATGTTTATTAATTTCTCAAATTGACACATACCGGCGGCATCACATTTTTGGGGGTGGAGTGCGGGGTGCTGTTCTATAGGGGGTGAAAGAAAATAGGCCTTATGTTTATAACTGTTACCAGCACACCCCCCATTGCTCCAATAAAAACAGGGTTATGTGTTCATGAAACAAAGAGGTTGGGGACAATCAGTCAGCGACCCAAAGCAAAGTCAAAAAAATATTTCTTCACCATCTGGGGCTGACTTGCTCTGCCCTGCCTGGGAGAAATATGTTTATTAGTTTCAGTTTTTGGTGATTATAATGGGTCTGCTCCACTTTGCCTGTTCCTTTGGGTTTATTGTTTGTTGCCGTTGCTTGTTTGTTTTTAAATAAGTCTTACTGCACCCCCTTTGTGCGTTGGCGCCCTATGCACCCCTTCAACGTTCATGAATTGGCATGATTTGGGCATGGGTCAGTGTGTTTAATAGTGAACACATCACAGGAAGTGATAACATCATGTGTTTGTGGAAAGGAAAAGCACGGGGGGCGAAATTAGCGACACAATGGAAATAAAAAAAAAGATATTTCTCCACCATTTCAAGTCTCCAAATGTAAAAAAAAGAACCTCCTCCAGGTCAAAAGGAAAGCACCTGTAAAATTTCATGCAAATCCCAACTGTGCGAATGGCAGTAGGGCTTGTTAAAAATCCCGCGAGTTCTTTTAGTTTATAAGTAGCTAGTCCAAACTGATTTTTACTTTTTATCATAACTCACCAGTTATGTTCAGTCTGATGGAGCTAGCTTTTCTAATAACTTTGATACCAAATTTATTATTCTGGCTTAAAGGCTTTGAAAGTTATGGCATTTTCAAAAGTGAAAAAACATCTCGAATGTGCTACCTTTTGCAAATTAGATGATAATCCAACTTTGACTGCCCAGAAAATGATGATTTAATGAGTCACGGCATTGAAAATTCTGTTTTCATGTCAAAGGGGTGTACATGATATGCAATTTTTTTCGAGGGGTACAAATATAATACATGCCGAGAGACAGAATACCAAGACGGACCATTCCTTCTTTCACACTACTGGTATATGTCCACAAATTGCGCGCGTATAAAACGGTGAGTACTACTCACAGAGGTCTATGGTACTAACTAGTCTTTTTTGTTCAGTTATGTAGGGTTGTGGTGTGAATTGTTGACATGGCTGATATGCACGCAAGTCTACAGACAGAATTTGGCGAATTGAACCGTCTGGGATACAAGCATCTTATTTGGCTTTTTTTAGTCACCAAACTTCATCTGACGTCACTTTTTTGTGAACTCTTACAAGGGAGACAAAAATGATTTAAAAAAAAAAAAATTAAAAAGGAGGCCATTGTCTTAGCACTGAGCGTCGGGCAAAAATGACGAAATCAAGCATTGGGTGGTCTATAAAACACAGTCGGCACTTAGCACTGAAACGTGCCCCGTGTCTGATTTTGGCATACCCTTATAGTACAAAGGCTGAAGTTCTTTTGCGTATAACTCTGATCCTCATGTATTAAAGTGTAGCGTCCTAGTCATATGGGTGACCCCTCGTGTGCTAGTTTTACTTTTCTGTGATGTCTCGCTGTGTGACATAATTGTTTATTGTAGTTCAGTCGAGATTGTACCAAATCATTCATGTCGGAGTAATTACGCTAGGTTGGCCTTGGAGTGACGCAATTCTGTGACGTGTCTAAGTGCGATTAGGTGGCCTTTATGCATCCCATAGTTTCTGGATTTCCCGTTCGTGAACATTCTATCTAGATGGCTATATAAAGGATGGCAAGCGAGTGAGTGCATGCGCAAGGGTCAGTTATTCCTCATGTGGGCAAGATCCCGTTATTTTGTGTGTGCAACACCCAATCCAGGTTTTTGTAACTGCGTGCCTTCCTCATAAGTATGCTGTGAGATATCCAAGGTTCATCTACAGTCATTAAAAGTTAATGTTAATCGTTCATCGGATCCTGTTTTCATTTATTTCTACGACAGTTTGAGACAGTTTCGTTTTTTAAAGGGTAGCAGCTCAGATCACCTGACTCTCCCTATCATAACGTGCTGAAACTTATATCAACTGTTACATAAAGTTTCCGCCAGTTTCTTGGTCAACAAACTTTTCAACAAATGATTTTTATAGGAATTTCAACCCAAAACATGATGAAAAATACGTTGAATTAAACCTCATTTATCTGGCTTCTTGTGTGAGTAATTTTCAGATATGTGCAATACATCAGCGATCCTTTGTTTTGAGGGGGTCAATTTGGTATGCGCAGCTGAGAGCAAAAACGGCAAGACTGGATCTTGTTCAGGCTATAAAAACAGACAGCTGCACACATTAAATAATACAGAAGCAGTATATTCTGACAGAGGAAGAATTGTCCTTTATTTTGATGTAGGATGCATGCCGCTTTACATAAATACACAGCAATAATAGCCTTGTAATGGTGGCCTAAAATTATGCCAAAACGGGATTTCACCCCTTTTACAGGGCAGTTTGGACTACCTAATGTAAGATTGGGGAGTGTTGATGACATGACAAAATAGCCTGTAGATAAGGATTGTCACTTACTCATTTCAATTAACAACAAGTATAGGTCTGTCAATTTTATAGAATGTAGAGCTTGAGGAACCTGACTGTTAACAGATAAAATGTAAAATATTACTGTTGATCAGATTAGTTAATTTCTTTTCTTTTTTTTTTTTTGACAAATAAAGGAGCATATTCTCTGATGTGTAAATGAACATATAAGATAGTGAAATAAAAATTGATTCATTTAAAAAAAAAAATTTTTTTTTTTTAAAAGTGACACTTTTTCTCTGAAACATTATTTGTAAATGATTTTGATTGACTCTTTATGTGCCTGTTATTTGTACACTGAATTCTTTCCATTTGATTTGTTGCAGGGTACCAAACCCTCAGAATATTGTGCACAACGTGCTGCTCCTGAAGCCAGAGCAACAGGTTCAAGTATTCATCATGTTGAGAGATAAGCTGTTGCACAGAGGACTCATTGATAATGGAACCGCATCTCTTTGAATGTCTTTGAAGCCATGAAGATTTTACATTTGTTGCACTTTTAGTCAGTTTAATTGTTAATTTATTTCTTAGAATGTTTACAACGAGGATCTTTGGAGTTACTGACTGGCACTTTTTGACATTTTTTCTACAACTGCAGTTGCAAGGAAAAGGTCACTGTATTGTCCATAAAGATTTATTAAATGTTCATCTTACAATGAAAAATACAAGAAAACCGTTAATCATCATGGTCATTCCACAATTGCCTTAGTAATTTCTTCAATGAGATGAAATGCCCACCTTAGTCAGACAATCGTCTTGCACTGTTCAACAATTACATTGTTTAGTGTCATTGATTTATAAGCTTTTGAATGAAAACCCACATCTGCCTAAATCACCAATTTTATTCATAGTAAACAGTTTTCTTGGATTTTCAAAAAACACCTAAAAAATAATCTAGGCGACTGCAGAATGACCGTGATGCTTTGTTGTCAATAGGCTTGAACTATTTATCATGAAAAAGTGAAATATGGTTGGGGACCACAAAGGCTTTGTAAAAGCATACAATTTTTTGCGATCAAGGAATAATCCGCCAAATGCACAGATAATGAAACTATTAACTCTCTAGAATGTGTAGGTGACTTTACAAACAGAACCTCTTCCATGTATATGTTGATGAACAAAATTTTCAATTCACACTGAATCTTGCCATGCAGTTGTGAAATTATTGTCTATGCATTCTTCTGGGTTTTCAAGACTCCATATTTCACACTAAATCATTTAACGCTTGTTCATATGAATGGGTTTCAAACTTGTCTGGCAATAAATCCAGTATTCAGAAGTGATTAGTCCACTCCAAAGCTCCCCGTTTGTAAAAAAAAATCACACTTCACATTTCAGTTTCTTAATTGCACATTTATTGTTCATGGTGACAAATATGCTAGAAAAAAATGTTGATAGTTTTTGCTTCTGTTACCTGTTGTTTCAAGTATATTTATCTCTTTTGGCATTGGTTTTTATGGAAATTTTTTGGTGACCTGAGTTCTGCAGATTTTGCTCATGTTACAATTTTTAGCTCTTTCTTTTGACATTTGTCATTTTCTTACGATGTCCATCTGACATTTATAGCATGAAAGAAAAAAGATTGTCTCTGGTGCTTTTTGATGGCCACACATAAACAAACAAACAAAAAATAATTGTTTTTCTATTCTCTGTGTCACTTTCCAAAGGTCTTGATTATAAGTCAAGTTTCAGGGATGGGAATTTGCTTGGAAATTTCCTGACCAGGATTTTTATACTTTTTTTTTTTTTTCTTGAGGTGGAAATTTGCGGTGGTGCCCAATATATCTGTGGGCATGTAATGTGTGTGTTTGGATTGTTGATGACGTGATATGCCAGAAGTTCAGGAAATTTTTACATCAGTAGTTCCCATCCCTGAAGTTTGTTCTCTGATGGGGTGAATTGGTTTTATTTTTTAATATGGAGGTGCTGGTTGTGTCTGAGTCATTTTAAAATTTTTTGTCAGGCCAAATTTGAAAATGAATATTTTTTATACCTCATGTTGTTGTTGTTTTGGGTTATTTGTCATTCATAGATCTTCTAAAGTTAAGTTCCACATTTTACTGTGTCCTAAAGTCTTGTGACATGGTCTCAAAAATTAATGGCAAAAATTCTTTGTAATATCTATTTTTTGTTTTGTCATTTGAGCTCTGAAATGAGTATTTAAATGACATGTTTATATTCATGAGTAAGCTAGTAATAAGGAATTCTGACATGTAAAGATTACACATTAAGTACTTATTGAAATTAGGATAGATTGTGGGATCAAGCAGATATATCAATATTTATCAGATAACTATGATGTATGAAATCAAAAACAAGGATGCTTATATTGAGGCCCCAATACCGTTTTATCTTGTCTTCATATTGGCCTGTTTTGAGAAAATCGCTTATAAGGCTTTATTGTTAAATTTCACAGAGTGTTAAAATAACTTTTTAACACTTCAAAATCTACTTCTAGAGGTGAGATACCATCACGATTTTCTCAAGAATGATAGAATACAATTTGTTGTGCAATTTAAAGGTCTTACCTCGGTTTCTGTAAAAAGTGGGCAGTAATGGGGCGATGATGTGTTAAAATTAGATGGCATACATCTATTGGAAATTTCATTGAAATTGGGGTGACTTATTAGCATTTTAGATTTCTTGTAAAGGCTAGGATTATCCATATCATATGTATAATGGGTGAGAAATGTGATCCATGGTGAGATTCTATATTGGATAATCACTTTTGTGAGTGTGGGTGAGATGTTGAGAGAATTTTGTTACAGTATGCTCTTGAAGTGTCTTGAATTTGAATTGATTGTATTAAATGTGTGTGAAGGTGTGTGTCATGTAAGCCAAAGTTTGATAAATCAGTATCAGTATATATATTCACAAATCTCTATTCTGGGCTCATTGTGGGCAAACCTTGGAGAAACAAAATCTGTTTATGAAGTTTTGAAAACTTTGAAAATAGTCTACTGTCCTTGAAAAACCTCAAAAAGAGAAAAAGAAACAAAAGCCACCTCCCCCCCCCCCTCCAAAAAAAAAAAAGAAGAAATGGCACCAAATAACAAACCAAAAAAAAAAATCCTAATACAAATATGTATGGATTGTGGCGACTTCAGACTGTAACATATTATAGCAGTTTATTAATTTTTCTTTGATATTATGGTGGTATTTTGTAACCTTGGAAACTGTAAATCGCACCTCAGAAATCCCAGAAGAAAACTTGGAGTTACACTTGAAAGTTGGCTATGAACCCTCTGTAACGAAAAGGCAAAGTGCATTATATGTATATGTTTTAGAATTTCATACAGGTGTTGTTCACAGTAATGGCTTAAGGGTAGAGGGAGATCACACCAATTCCTAGGTATTTGCTCGGATCCTTTTGTATTAAAAATCAACTTGCAGCTGTGTGCTATTTTTGATGTGAACATTGAATATTTCATTTCCCACTTACGATCAAATATAATCCAGCCAAATTATATTATCATATTGATTGAAACATTTCCCTTATGTGAGGTGGACGTTGCTAGTTTGATCATCTTGACCTTTATGTGCTGTGCTCTGCTGAGTAGTTCATTTTCTGTTTACACAGTGTAGGAGGTGGCAGCATTCCCTGCAGAAGTGCAGTTTTGATTTATTTTTTTAAAAATCCGAAGGTTGGACAGACAGAAGTATCTTTAACAAGCAGAACAATACTTATAATTGGTTTTGATGAAAAAATTGAACCAAGGTTAAAAAATGTCATTAATTTTAATGGCTAATTGCAGCCTAAACAGAGCAAGAAAACTTACCAAAACAAGAATAACGGGGGTTCCCCGTCGCATAGCAAAAGACAAAACATGGGGCGGGTAGGTGGGTGAACATTATGGTGCGAAATGGTGCGATGGAGGATGAACAGCAGTTGATCACAACAGTGCGTAAAGGTTAATTAGTATATTGATCTTGTAATCAGTTTGGCTGAATGATAATATCAGTGTGTCATTCATTAATTTGACATGTGGCCCATAGTTAGTTTTCACCACTAATAACTTTCGGAATTAATTTCTAGGGTGTGCCCATAAGTGAAACCAAGCTATGTTAAATCTGCATCAAGGAATTGCATATACATGTATATCATGGACCAATATGACATATGTCTCAAATTGTGGCAGACTGGCACTGTTTATTTCATCTTTTATTTCAGTAATGACTAAAAAATTTCATAACATCTGTATAATGCCTTGAAAGTGAGACAAATACACAAAGCTTGTGGAGCAGTTACAGCATCACATGTGCACACTGTTAATTTTGCTGAGAATACAGTGTTCGGCCACATTTGAATCATTTTCTGGATGGGTAAACCTTTGCGTCTTTGTTTTAACAATTTAAAGGCTTAGAGCGCCTGAAAGCATTCCAGACAGTCTGTCGCAGTATAGAATCGCTTCTAGGGAAATAAAATCCACCTTTTATTTTTATTTTGAAAAGAGGTCATAGGATATTTGATATTTGCACAACACCGTCCATCGTTGAGCTTTTTATACCTTCATGTCATTAATTCCACTTCTTTGTCACGAGTGGAGTGAGCGATAGTTAATAATTACGGGGGGAAAGGAGGAGAGTAAAATTAACGCACGGAGACAGGGAAGAAAAGTCGTGCATGTCATGAGTGGGGGGTCTGAAGGAGGCGAAAGCGCTGTATAACTATCACTGCAAGTTAGAAGGTCCTAGGGAGCGGATCTGTGAATAATAGCCCATCGGGCAGAGATAAAAGGGGAAGCAGTCGAGAAGACTAGTGAGAGTCTTTCCAGTTATGACTGGTATGTAGAATGTTGATTGATTATTATGATTGATGTATTATATTATATTCGTCTATTACCATGATGTGAATAAGTATATGTGAGGAATGTGGAAGTCCTTGATATTGAATATAGCAATGTGCGCCATGAGCGATAGATGAAAGTGAGTTCATGGATTTGTAGCGCGAGTGAGTAGTGTGTACTCCGATGGAGGTGGGTTACCGTAAGATGTGTGGTGAGTGAAAGGTGAACTAGTGTGTGTACGCTTCATGGATTGTAAGGAGAGGTGGAGTGAATAGAAATGGTAGGGTATTATACCAATGTAATGTTATTCTTGTAGGTGTCGGGGACGGGCCGCAGAGCCACCTCGATGAGCACAGGGGATAGGCCAGCATAGGGCCGGAGGCCACACATAGGCCAGAAGTGAGGCTGTCAGTGCAGGACAGTAGAGGCACATAAAGTCGTGGCAGTCAGGCCACGGACAGGGACGTAGATATGAGAGTGAATGAGATACTATGTTGTTGCCATGTTGATAGGCTAGTGAACTGATATTATGTTGTTGCCATGTTGATGGCTATGGAAATAATAATGTGTTATTGCCCTGCGGAGGTGCTAGGGGAGTGCTAAGGTGTATGACAATAGGAAGGTGATATTGAGAGACTGCGGTGCCAGTGAATCATTAATGTACTATTAAGACCCTGAGGGGAGAGGCTGAGGCCGAAGTGCCTTTAGGAGTAACTACCGGATTGTGGATCCGAGGGAGCGTGTGTGTGAGAATAAGGCCGTTGTACGGCAGTCATTTCAATAATATAATATATGTAATTGCGCTATTATATGTACAATTATGTTTAATAAATGTGTGAGTCTGATGGATTGTTTTGTTAAGTGTTAAACTTGTTTGTTCGTGATTGTCGTCCTGTCATAAACTATTACATCTCCCAGTCTGGGATTTGTGACACTTCTTGTTTTACAGTTTTATCTAAATGTAGTGTTTTTTGTTTTGATTTTTGGCGCCAGTCGCATGATATATTTGTGCAGTTGCTAGATTTAAACTCTTCGTGAATTTTTATGGCTCAGTCTTTTTAACCAAAATCAAACATAGCCCTGTTGATGTCTTGTATTTTTACAGTTTCTCTAGGTCAACTTTTTGTAGAACTTTGTTCTTGTAGGTCCCACTCCGTGGGCATTAATTGTAAGACACCAGTACAGAAGCCTGAACATGACCAGAGTATATGCATAAAAAACTTTCATGTTGGACCAGATTTGTCTGTGATCAATTCATTGTGTTAACCAAAAATAAGAACCTATTCACTTGAATGTCAGTAGTCTGACATTTTCATATCACCAGCATTGCTAGTGAAGATTTTCAAAATTCAAGAGTCTGGCATAAAAAAAATCTCAAGGCTTAATTGGCCTTACATCACAAACAGCATTGTGAGGGGATGGGCAGTTATGTTAAGTCATTTTAGTTTTTAGGGGAGTATTGTGGGTGCTTGTGCTAACTTAGCAGTAGATCTTGTGATCTGATAATATTTACTAAAGTAGGCAAAGCTATGAGGTTTTCTTAAGTTCTTTCTTTCAGTCAGATTGCCTTTTTTTTTTTTTTTAACAGAAAAATAATAACAAATACCTGAAGACTTGAAAAATCCCAGGATCTTTTTTAAAAAATGCCAAAATCCCAAGGCAGTTCTTACAATACCAAGGTCATGGGAAAAAATCCCAGGGGCCGGCAGTGGTGCATATGACCCACTATTGAATATTCCAGTCATCCACAGGTGAGAATTGGCAAATACGCTTGTATTCAATCACATGATAAACAAATTCAGTCATTTCATTGCAAACTTGAAAGAGGCATTGGAGATTATAGAAGATATATATGGATGTGATATTTTACTTGTGTGAAATGCGGGTACAGAAATGAATTGATATATAAGACGAAGTACTGAATGGATTAAGTAATCAGACCCAAGAGAATGGACTGGTGAAAGTGTATTTACTCTGTGAGGAGAATAGGGAAAATGCTAAGTTTTATACTTTTTTTAAATATTCATCTGTATAAGAATGACATTCAAGCAGCATTTACACCTAATTGTCTTATTAGCATTTTGTTTTAATTAAACAAAAGTACATGGCATTGTTTGTTTAGCTCGCTCTTTTACTAATATTCTGCATTTAAACCAACTTCAATACTGATTGGACAAAATAAAATTTAAGTACTGAAAATTTTTATGTAACAAATTTCTGCATTTCTGAATATTATCAATAGTGGGTGTGAAGTGATTAAATTTGCAGATTTTATTGAAAGGTATGCATTCAGAACGGATGTTCAGTAAGAAATGACTCCCAAAACATCATTATTTTTTCACACTCATTATATTCCTTGAAATTTGGTATGTATGCAGTAAAGGTCTTGAGACCTGGATATTAAGATACACTGATTGACAAGGTCATAGCGTGACCTTTTTTAGTGTTTCAGACATATTACTGGTCTTGGTGATTGTTACAAGAAGAAACTTGCTGACAAACCTGTAAAGTGTGATACAATGTTTCATATTTGTGCTCTTCTTTCCATGGAAATCATAACCAACTGCTAGTAGCAGTTTGCTTTTATATTTTTTCTGCCCCATTATTGAAGTGGTCATTAATTTTGATTGGCTGATCTGTCACTGTAATCTGGAAATCTTTGCTCCCTGTGAATAGTGAAAGTAATCTCTGATTTATGCATATCAAGACTTTTCTTGGTCATGTCAGTGTATGAAGTTCATAAGAATATCTCTTGTTTACTATTAACCCTTTTGCTGCCACGCCAAAGAGCCCTCCCTTCCTTAGGACCACCAGAATAATGGATTATAGGGTAGAAAGACAGCAGGAAGTAGCAAAATTAGGATAGGAGTCCAAAACATGCCGGGAAAATGTCAGCTGATATTTCAGCCTCTCGGCAATTTTAGCATGAAGTGGCAGAGCTGATATATGGGCGGGGAGGCAGTCATCTGTAACATTATGATGGGTCTGTAGCAGCAAGAGGGTTAAAAGCTTTTTGATTTGAACAGTCAGAACCTAATGCTTTAATGACTGAGTTTAAATGAAGCCATGTGCATGTTTTTAATTTCCAACAGTTTTAGGTTTTTATTTTGCTTCCATTCACGTCATTGATCTTCCAGGCATGTCAAAACATTGAATATCTTGTAATCCATCTCACATACTTGCTTATCAGTATTTTCCTGATGTAATGGGGAGAGTTGTGGACTTGTAGTGAGAGTGAGATTTCTTGCATACAGACAGACATATCGTCACTGCTCTATGCTAATGGGATGTTTCTTCTCAGGATTGCTGTGAATTGCCTGTTGGCTTTTGGTATAGGTCTGACAAATGCTATTACTGTAGAACAGTGACTACATGTACCGGTATATGACAAAGTATAATTTCAAAACTATGAAAGAGATTGATACTTTATGAGAATATAACGAGGGATGACTGTGCAAACACTGTAACTCAAAAATTTTCAATTTTTGTTTTTTTGCATATTGTTTTGCCTTGATAAGTACTATATTTTGACATGATGCGAATTCCATTATCAAATTAATTGATCTAAATATTCATGAGGATGTAAAGGTTGTAACAGACATTTGATACTTCATGTCAAACTTTCAAATCGCTCTCCTGTAAAATTTACAAAACTGGCGATACAGTCTTTACACAGGCACCTCTCAATAAATCTCATCACGAGCAATGATATAATAGCCTGAACACAAAACCACCTAAAACATTGATAGGCCAGTGTCTCAGATGGACGGTCAGTATCTCAGATGGACGGTAATATGATATATTATATGTTCTTGGACCACTTTTGTTGCGGGTTCTATGTGATAATTTGCATTGCAAGGTCTACATTATTCAAGGAATCAATATGCCAAAATTGAGTGGTGAAAAGAAGCCCTCGGATTCTTCCTTAGAAGTGTCAGATATTGAAACCAGGGTGTTTCTTCATGAAATGAATGACCTCTATATAGCGAAGCCAAATGCCTGAGAAGGATGAAAATTTCTAAGGACACAATTTCTTATACACTGTAAGGAGGGTCTGTGGATTGGATGGTTGTTGTTGATGTGTCTTATATATCAGTTTTTTCATCATGCAAAAGAGGAATTGTTCAAATATCAAATGGAGTCTTTAGTATTATTGTGAATCACAAATCCACACAAAATCGAAACAATTACATGTGCCAGGATGGTACCCGACATCAGTTTTCATTACGAATTTGAAAAGGGGAAAACAGACCCCGTGGAGATTATTTTTCAAGCACATGAAAATGAGGATTGTGAAAAGAGAAAGCAAGAGCTTAAGATTTTTTTTTTTACAATTCCTTTTCGACCTGTTCACTGTGCTGTGGAGGTGCATCCAAAAATTGATAGTACCAGTGCGCTATGGAAGTACACCAGGCATCCTAAATCAACAGTGGGAATCCTCTATTGATGCACATTGTATGACCTACTAAAGCCATGTAACCTATAACTTCATGTATTTTATAAACATTTTTTTCAGCATGGGATATGGAAAAACATGTGTCATTGAAAGGGTTCATAGATTTTTTGATTTATTGCTGGTAACTGTTGTGGAGCTGAAAGACTGCTATCTATCTTATTCCTGCAATCAGTGGTCATTTTTTGTTTTGTTAATCAGGAAAATGCTACAGTGTCAAGGCGGGTCAGATGTTACATATTTCTTAAGAAATGTGAGGTGGCAATGCATAACCAGCTGGTAAGATGTTGCAGCTGCCTGACTCGTGAAAAATCAAAATGATGGTTTTTGGGTCCAAATATAGCATTTTTTTTATTTTTGCCAATGCAAAATTATTTAGTTTGCTTTCATTTTCTATGAGCAAAATGGTACATTTTTACCCTAGCCATCAATTTGCTTGATTTTCTCAATTTGGTTGTCTGCCATCCATGACCAATTCTTCATTATTGCATGACAAATGGGACCTGGAAATATTACATGTATCTGAATCAGCCTATTGTGTAGTAGTACTAGTACATACATGTAGTTGCATTTTTGTATCTCTCTGCATGGATTAAGGATGAAAGCATAACAATGACCATTCATTCCAGTTGCCATACTGAATTACTGTGTGTGTTGTTACAAATGTTAGATTTCCCCCAACTTCAAAAGCATGAAGAATATCTAGTATGAAATAAGAAAAAAAATGAAACGTTTTTTTATCCAGAGACCCAACTTTATGACATAGGTAACTGTATTTTGTATAAAGTTAACATATGGCAAATAATGAGAAAAGGTTGTATGTTACAAAGCCACGTTTAAGCAGAAATGGAAAGGATAAATAATGACACAAGCTTTCAGTCTGCAAGAACTTTCGACAGGCAAAGAAACTCAGGACAACTGAAGAGTGAAACAGAAATTTAAAAATAATCTTTAAAAAACAACAACAGCCGCTTAGCATGTTGTGAATCTGTATTAATTAGTATGCCAACAGTTGCAGCAGGGTTGCATAATATGATCCAGTCCCACTTAAATGTGCCGCATCTCGGTGTTTTGTCTGAATTTGTTTTTGTAACACATTGAAGTGTTGTCTAGAGTAATTCACTGAATTTAAATCCAGTACTGCAATCTAGTCAAAGCACACTAATGTTGTTATCAGCACTAAGTTCATGTTGTTTTCAACAGATAATGAACAAATCATGCATATGGTAAAATCACTATTTTGTTTTGTCTGACTTCAAGATGTAGGCCTATAACAAATTTGTTCTTAAATTATCAGGTTTATTCCGTGTAATAGTCGTATAATTCAACTGTCAAGCATAAGCTGTGTGTTGTACTGCAATCTTCAGAAAGTAAAAACAAGCTACCCATAAGTCTAAAGTAAGATGGCTATTTAGTTCATACACCAAGAGTTGTGGACCAAGAAAAGTTCAGGGAATTATTATGCTCAGAGATATGTTGAATGTATTGATCATGATGCTTTTGCCCATAGTGCCATTTTTCATTTTCTTACTGCAGTGCAAGTTTTAAAATGCTTTGTTTAACCCTTTACATGTAACACTATTGTATCCTGGTGAAAAGTTTGATGTGAAAGAATATAATATTACAGTCCTTAATTTAAGCATTTATTTTGTGTAAGTGCTCTTATTGTGTTATTGTTGAGCTGAATGTGCAGAAAAGTTACAGCTGGCTGTGCGGTAGTGAGAAAATAACTTAAGCAAATTGGGCATATCCACTATCTGCCAGAAAATATTTTGTCTATTCATTATTTGCACACCATTGGTAATCCTTAAGTGCATGCATTTAGTTTTACAAAGTTTATAAAATCCATTCTAAATTTTCATTGGAAGCAAAAGAGTAACTCTTCAGTGAAGTCTTATTTCTGAACTTTTTTATTTTGACTTTTTGTTCAGAAGTGCAGAGAAATATATCCATAAACTGCTCAATTGTTTATTATATGGATATACCATGAAATTTCTGTATGGTAAAGTATTGTCACATTCATTTCACACCATGCAAAAAATAGTCCATAAAAATTGAAACAAGTTTCATATTCAGTTTCAGACCATATATAATGGTCCATAATTATTGCCCTTGCGCCATTATTTATTAATATGTTAAAGGCCTACATTAAATAAGTAAGTACACGTGTGTATATTAGTTGATTTGTAGACATTGAACTTGGTTATACATTATTATTTTTTAAGTGTCGGTTTGCTTGTTTGCAAAAGATATGAGATTTGCAAGTTTATGGGAAAGAAAAGGAAACAGAAATAGAGAGAAATAGAGATGAGTTTTACCACCATAATTTTGTGGTCATTAGTAGTGAGAGAAATGACGTACTTGTGCATTTAAATTTTTTAATGAGTATGTAATGGGTATTTTCAAAATATTTTGCGTTCTCTGCATGATTTTCACACTTTGCTCAATCCATTCCATCATTTGTATCACATTTTATTTATATCTTTCTCATCTTGCTTACTAGCTCTTTTCAAACTTATCATCCAAAGGCTCGCAAGATTTTATGTGATGGTACAACTTATCAAGAATGAAATGCTCCGTTACTTCACTGATCATTACATTTGTCACCTTTTAACTTATTCCATGTGGGAGTCAATTCCAGTTTGGAACCAACCATGTCATGATAAAGAAAACAAATTCTGGTATTCCCCATCATGAAAACCTAAGTGCAATTCATCAATGGGCACTGCAGTTTGCATTATGGCCTAGAAAATGGGATGGACTAGTGTTGTAAGGACAGTTATGCACAGCTGTGCAGTGCAGGATGTACTGTACAATCAAGAATGAGCAATGGCAGGTTAATTATCAAAATAAAAGAGAGAGGGTTTGCAAAAAATTGTTTGTTTGCCATTGCAAGCCTCAGTAGAATACAAACTGTTAAAATGATACTTTTTGATGGAGCACGATTCATTCATCATACTAAAAATGAAACTATTGTAGGTTTATAAATAGCCTTGTGGAGTATGCTTTTAAGATTTGCACATTTTGGATGCATAAGTATTTGATTTCGAATGTGTTCTTCAATTCTGCATTCAATAGGTAATTGGTACATAGTCAACAATAAATATACAAAGTGCATTTGTCTGAGGATGCCAGTAGATTTGCAATGTTGAATGAGATTATGTAGCAAATGGCAGCTTTTGCAAATTTTACCTGTGAATTGTTTCCATGTGAAGTGCTTCTTTACAAACTTATGAATTGTGAAATATGTTTAATTCATGGCTTTTGATTGGGCATGAGCAAATTATCATTTCAAGTTAGTCTGATGTGACAAGTCAGAATCTTATTCTGAAATACTCACAGACAGGAAATTTTCAAACTGACAATTTGGTTGCAAGGATGAAAAAAGGTTAATTTGAATTTGATGTAGTGAAAGAAATTAAAGGATGGCATTTTTGCATCTTTCTGAACTGGCCAGCTTTTACTATAGACAAAACTACCCTCTTATTAGTTTAGTGAAAATGTCATAAATCTATCCCCAATCAAATTTTGCATCAGTCAAAATATATTTGAAAAAAAGAAAAAATTGTATTCCGAGAACTCGTAAATGTACATGTATTAAGTGTCGTCCAACCAGATATTTATGTATACTTTCTCTAAAACTGCACAGTAAAAGTGTCATCAATATTGCAGAGATGTGGAGCACTTGTGTTAGATCTATTGACACACAGTTGTAGTGATCCGTGATCCGCCAAATGTTTCTGTGTTAGTGATATACAGCATTAGCCAGTAAAAATCTTTAGTCCCCACGAGAATCATCAAAGGAGTATAAGAAAATGCCATCTTTCTTGGTATCAGTACCAAAATTAAACTTGACATGTCATTCAGGTTTGTTGTATGAAACATGATCACTAAGTTTTGGACATTTGGACATTGCTGATAAACCAAAAAAAAAAAATCAGTGATGTAATTCATTCATTCAGCGGGTACCATCTGCATAATTTAAACCAGTGACAGTATTAATGATAATGCAGTGCATTTATATAAACAGCTGTGACGTGCGTATGTGAAAACCTTAAATTAACGAATCTTATTTATCTGATTTTTATTTAAAAACTGATTTGTTCTATGCGAAAACAAAGGAAATAATGACAAATACAGTATCCAAATTCTAAAGCAGTTTAATGTCTGCAGAATCCCGACTGTAATTATTCTATTCATTCTGAACTTTATTGATTTTGAAAGCATACTTTTGTTCAATTGCTTGAATCAAAGGCATGTCAATGTAAATTTCTTTTTGGAGATGAAATATTATTCTGTGATTTTAAAAGATGTGTTAAATGCTGTAATCTTTTAAGTTGGGCCATATGTATAAGTGTTGCTCCTAATTATATATCTTCATTGTAATTGTTTTTTTTCATTACCACTGTCTTTGTAGCTGAGTAATTAAAGTGTCATAGCATCATCCCGATTTTTGCTTTCTCTTTTGAGAAAATAGACCTTTATGTGTTTGTGATACATGTATGCGTTTCCGCTTGTACATATTGTCTGTTGCAATTGGTTGCAATATTTTGAAAATCAGTGCACAGAGAGTAACGCCACAGACTGCAACATTTAAATGGGCTTATTGGCATGGGGTGGCACTTAAAAATGAAAACCAGATAGGCAACATCAATTGTCACATTCTATCTAAAATCTTTGAAAGTGAACTTGTGAGGAATATATATATGGCCTTTAGCGTCTTTACAGACGGTCTTAGCAGCTAGAATATTCACTTTCACTTTGACTGACAGCTTCTCTCGTGGCTTATTCTACCAATGTTTGACCCGAGAGTGCGATGGCAGTGATTGCATGTCAGTCTTTTGGGTTCACTTTGGCGAGTGTTTTCATTCCGCCTCTGTCGTTTTGTCAAGTATGTTTCTTTTGCCTTGAAGTCTATTGCGAGCGTGCCACTGCGCAATTTTTGTCTCCATCTGCTTCGATCATTTGCAAGGTTCTCCCATTCATTGGGGTCGATGTTGAATGCTTTCATCGTGACCTTGCAAGTGTCTTTGAATCGCAGATGTGGCCTACCTCTGGGTCGGTTGCCAGTAGCAAGTTCCCCGTAGAGAATTTGTCTGGGGATGCGATCATTTTCCATACGGTGGAGATGTCCAGCCACCGCAGTCTTTTTTTGCCTAGGAGAGCCTGAGTTGATGGAATGTTGGCTCGGCTCAGAACTTCGATATTTGAGATCCTGTCTTGCCACTTGATCTTGAGAATTTTGCGTAGGCAGCGCAGGTGGAAGGAGTTGAGGGATCTTTCATGTTTGGAGTAGGTGGTCCATGTCTCTGAGCCATACAGCAGGGTGCTTAGGACGCAAGTTTGGTACACGAGTACCTTTGTTTTGATGGTCAGCTTGCTATTGTTCCACACCCTTTTTGAGAGTTTGCCAAAAGCTGTGGCCGCCTTTCCTATTCTGGCATTTATTTCAGTTGTTATGTCTGTGCTACCACTGATGGTTGAGCCTAGGTAGCAGAATTTTCCCACTTGCTCCAGAGGAGAGCCATTCAGCATGATTGGGTTGGGGTTTCTCAAGCCTTGTGTCAAAACTACAGTTTTTGAGACACTGATCTTTAGCATGAATTTGTCACAGGCTTTGGCAAGGCTATTGATGAGAGCCTGGAGCGTGGTTTCATCGTGGGCCACGATTGCAGCATCATCTGCGAAGAGGAGCTCTTGTAACATAATATGCTCTGTACGAGATTTTGCTTTTAGTCTGGCAACATTAAAAATGGAGCCGTCCACTCTGGTGTTAATAAGTACTCCACCTGAACATTGACCAAAGGCATTCTTGAGTAGGGCTGCAAAATATATACCAAATAAGGTAGGAGCAAGAACACATCCCTGCTTCACACCGCTGTTTACAGCAAATGAATTGGATGTGCAGCCCTCAAAGTTGACACATGCCCTTGTGAGGAATAAGTATAGCTTAAATCAAAAGCTGAGAACTTTTGCTTTAGTCAGTGGAGCTAAAGTCCAGTATCAAATTATATGGATGAAAGATTGTACTGTAGTATTATTGAATGATAAGAGTAGGTATACATGTATATCATTGTCATCAAAAACAACAACAATAAAAAAAAAACCAAACAACATCAGGAACTCTGCTCTAAAATGATCCAGTGTCAGTCTCCACCACTGATGGCAACTGTCATAGACCAAAATTCAATTAGTTAAACATGAATTTTTTACTCTGCCCCACAATTCTTGGTAAAACAAAGATCAGTGAAGATATATTTTATGAAAAACATCACATGATAAGAACAACAGAAAACGCAATATCCTATTTTATCTCCTTAAAGCAATTTATTCATGTGGGCCTATATAACAGGACCATGCTAAACATGATTTTTGCATTAATTATTAAAATGATACCCCCTTGCTTGCTCACAAACTGAGTACTGAAGCAGAAAGACAATCTTTAAAGGAACAGGGAGATTATAAACAGGTATTTTCATTTGATGACTTAGAAATGGTGTGCACATACTGCTAAATTATGGTAAAACTCCAGCAGAGAGCACTTAACACTGTCATTTCTTCAACATTTAAATTAAATACCATCCTCTTTCAGTCATGAAAAATGTGATGAACAAAAAAAATCCATTAATCTTCATCATTCTAATACTCCATTACACACACATAATTCAAATGTTGCAAGATTAGCATTTCACAATAAATGAACAATATCATGCAAAGTTTTGCCATTTTGACTGCACACTCATAATTATTAGTTATGCCTTTTCTTCCTACCATCTCAATTCTCATGCTATCTTTCACTCTCCCACAGCAAAGGCAAACAAAAATAGTGGAAACATTCTTACAATAGCTAAACTTTCTTCCTCTGATGAATTCACTCTTTGATCAATAATTTCAGTTCAAAATGATTTATAAACACAGAGGATTTTCCTTTCAAATTTAGAAGCTGGCAGTAACAGTGCAAATTTATGGACAGGTAGGTCTCACCAAATGTGTATGTACAACCAATATCACGTAAACACAGACAAAACCAGGCTGGAAAAATGTGACAGCTAAACATTCAGTCAGCACACATAATAATCTTTCTCACTCCCAACACATAGCAAATGGATCTACATACAGTCCAATCCACCAATCTTGACATGGCTTTTGTTCACATTCTGGGTAACTCGGCGCAATTTTTAAGTCCCACCCCATTCTTTCTTTACAGCTAATAAATATTTCCTCGTAATTCAATGTGTCATTCCATTCTTTCCTCTTATATTGACACACTTCTTCCCGACCAGTGGACAAAAGACCCTTGGCTTTGATTTGGCTTTGATAAAGCGAGTGTGGAATGTGATGCATAAGCGCATGGCAGTAGAAGTACATACTGCATTTTTTTTTTTCACACAACATCCATGCGTCGCTTGTACTAGGCTTTGCCCTGGATCTCTTGGTTAACTGCCATACTGTGTGTGTAATGGTATCATCACTTCTTCTAAAGAAACAGCCAGGTCGCGTTTAAACAGAAAAAGTAAAACAATCCGCATTTGATATATAGCTACAGCATCTCGCTGAAACTGGCAAAAGTTTGACACGCAACTGATGCACACAACAATGATATTGGAGAAACAGGCGACAGCATGCCGATAATTACAAGAAACAAGGGACATGAAATGAATACTTTATTCATTGGACACTTTTCCCATAATGATGACATTTGATCTCCCCTGCTTTTTTTTCCCCCCGCCACCACTAATCTGTTATTTCGACTTTCTCTTTACTCAACGCAGTTCCGACAGTCCCACTGATGTTGGGATATTAGGATTTCACTGTACATTGCAATGACAAAACCACCAAAATATGTCCCAGGTGTCATGTATCAAAACTGTTAGCATTACATTCAAAGATAAATGACGATATCCCTGGGTGCCAGCAGCGGAGCCATCTGAAACCTGAAAATCCCTTTGACCAAATCAGGCACTGAGCAACGCAGTGATAAAACAACAGACCTAACTAAATCACAAATGACACCTAAATCACATACACTAATGCCGTAGAAAGGCAATTTTCAAATACATGCATCAGAGAACAAAACACTTTATATATCACAATAACATAACACAGTTTCTAAGTATTTGTGCACAGTTACAACTTTCCTTGTTCATGTAAAATGTGTGTGACTGCAGTAGTTTTTGTTCTACAAGATGAATATCATTTCCCAATTATATCTGAACGTGTGAAAATTTCTCCAATAAGTTTGTAAAACCTATCACAAACACTGAACAGACAAAACATGTAACCATGGTTTTTCTGTTGTGCATGCTCATTAATGTATGTATATATATTTGTGTCTCTTGAGCCAATAAAATAGATCCTTACGACTTGCTGTGTCACACACTACATGTGAGAAAATGTCGTGCCATTTGGAGTTCATGATCAAAGAGATATAATAACTGGTTTTCGCATTCATCTGTCCGTCAGATCAAATACAAAGAACTCTATGAAACTATCAATGATGGTGCACCCCCTTGAAATTAATACAGCTTAGCCAGATTCGTTGGGTATCCACTGAGCGTGCTGTGGCAAGAATTCTACAGAAGTGGCTCGAACTGAAGATAGCGATTGTGGAGGCATAAAGTTACAAGACATCTGCATAACCTGAAGCAGGCACTTCACATGCTTCCAGCTCTAAGCTTACATCTGCTGAAACTACCGACGACCTCGATGAGGAAGACTGGGATGCAATTATTATTGAATAATTGGTGAGCGTGCATGTTAAAGTTAAAAAAATTGTTTAGTATATTTTGTATAATGCATTTTATTTGGTCATCAGTCGGCATGTTCATGAAAATATGTATTTGCATCAAATTACTGCTGTGGGGGGATATACAAGCGACCAGCAATAACTAGCGACTATCCATGGGAGTTTTAGCCACATTTTAGCTAATTTTAGGGATGAGCCTAGCGGCATTTAAAAATCTGGCTTGGCAGCCCTGTTCTGCATAACACTCAGTAGTAACACAATATGTTCACAGTACACATGGAACCAAGCAACTGGGTATTCCAAATGAAAGCATCCATCGTCAGTCGATAATAAAAGTTCGTAGATCTACCACTGGCAGTTGGAAATCGTAAAGAGCAGGCCGAAAGGCCGCTGCCCGGGCAAAATTGAAATTAATAGATTAAAATTTATCCATATCATCTCCCCCCAGCCGCCCCCCAGAACAAGAAATAATAAAAAACAAGTAAAGTGAGGTGTAAATGCCAAGGGCAGCGAACCTCCTAAAATAAAGACCTCAAATCACTGCAGGCATCTAAAGCATTAATTCTGGCATAGGCCTGACACACGTGACGAAGACAGCACAAGCAGGTCTTGAACGGACACAAGTTTCATAACCTTTCAAGTTCGCGTTATTGTCAGCGCGATGAAGAGCTGCTGATTCATGTGAAGCGCTTATCTAAAACTGCGAATCAGCCTGAACACAATGGTAGCCCTATGCTGACGATAGGCCTTCGGACACAGTAAAGGCTAAAAATAGGCGCAAGTTCGGCCGATATCTCGAATACATGCTTGCGCTTTTTTGTTTTTCAATTCTTCACATCGCTAAACCTAAATGTTGAAAATTATATATATATATCACCATTACGTATTATTATTGATCTGAGAGGGACAACTCAAGATTTGCTTGGATTTTATGTCTTTATTTCTTGGTTGTTTTTCTTTGATTAGTAAGCGTTTCCCCGCAATATGAGTGACGTATTGGTCACATGTCTTTGTCGTCATGATTTCGGAGCTACGAAGATGGTGGCCACGGGGAAAATGTGGAATAAAGTTTTTGTTTGCATTGACTCGTTTTGGAATGCTTTTCCTGCATGTTGAAGTCCTGACTTGTAGACCAACTAGTTCAGAAAAGTTTAAACTAAACATATTTTTTTGAGACATAGCGAAACCGGAAATCCGGTATATACCGGAGGTCTGGCACCCATGGATATCATTCTATTTTTCTTGTGAATGCCAATTACTTACGAATTTTGCATGTATTCAGTACAATCTTAAATTTATATTCACAAAATATGCATAAATTCATCGATACCCATGCACTAGCACACACACAATATAATATCTTGTTGCATAATTACATCATGGTAACCACTTTGCTTATATCCCTCATGACATCTTCAAGTTCACTCTCTAACTCCAAAATAAGACCTGTATGGAAATTAAATAAAACATGTATTGGACAATGTCAAATTTGTAAAATTGTGGAAAGATGGAATGTTCAAGATGATAAAAATGGTCAACAGTAACAAACGGTAAATAATTTGCTTCATAATTCTTTCAGTCCTCACTGTAAAATCGAAAGGTTATTACCTGTGTATCAAAGAACGACATCCCCTAAACATTTCCTACAAGACATTCTGCTGCTACAACTGCTTCAGATTATGTACATCCATGTAGTTGGCATTTAAACATCTATGCAAACCACATAGACTGGAATGCACTCTTTACTTTTGCTGGACTAGCTGAGGTACCAAGCATTATCTGGAATAAACCTATGCTCCTCACCCTTCTCCCCTACTCTAATCTAGAAAGTTTCCCATAATAATCTAGTCTTGTTAAAGATGTCATGTGTGCTAAGGCACCACGCACTTATTTATAGTTGGGGAAATTGGGAGCATCAAACTGAACGCCCGCAGATACAGTCCCCAATGCTTTGAGGTTCTCAAAGGGAGCAAAAAAAAATTTTTTTAATTGACATTTCATATTTTTACAACTTAAAAAAAGAACTGCCTGAAATTTGAAGAAACACAATAGGTTGATCCAAAAGTGAGTGGGTTATATTAATTGACACTTTAGAAAATTCAATTTTACCATTTTTGAAAATGTTATTTAGGCTGCAACGTCGAGCAAAAAAAGAGCGAAAATTGCCTCACTACCGGCACTTTGTTATTTAAACAAAAATAAAAAAATACAGTAGTCTCCGCCTAAGAACCCGGTCAACGGGAGACAGAAAAAGCGGGTTCTTAGGCGGACCGGGCTCTTAGGCAGATACAACACGAGGCCCAGTGATACCATGTGTAATAACCACATACAGCCGTCAGTACTGTACATGTGCCATGCAAACCAAGCGCATGGTCAATTACGTATAAAATTCTGCCCCTCGAGTCAGACAACAATAGATGTTAGGTAATGACTATGCTAATTTAGTCTAGGAGTGGCCTGCTTGCACACGAAAGACGTAACTGGGCTCCATCCTTTGTGCGGTTCGCCTCCCCCTACCTTCCCTCCACCTGTTCTCTTTCACTGTACTGTGTGGCTTTGTTCTATTCCGTCAACTTGAAAGAGAATTTTGTGTTTAATATCGAAATTTTACGTAAAAGTGTGCTTGTCTCACGGTCACATGCCGGGTTCTTAGGCGGATTTTTCGTTTCAGAGCGGGTTCTTACGCATGTAAATTATAGTGAAAAAATTCGGTTTCGCGACAACAGCGGGTTCTAAGGCGGATCGGGTTCTTAGGCGGCGAGTTCTTAGACGGAGACTACTGTAATAAGTTTACCTGTGTTTGCATCCTTGTCAGCGATAAAATGCAGTAATAATGGCTGGTTATTTACTTGCACTGTCTGTGGAAAGAAAAATCTTGAGGTGAATAAAATTAAATGTGTGAAATGGATGAGATTTAATTTTAGGCACCTGACGTATCACAAGAATTCCATGATGCTCATGAAATGTGCAGAGCTTCTTCTCTTTCTATATGGCCCATATTACAAAACACTAATCTTTGAAAACAAAATGCAAAAATATCAAAAGGAATTTCATAAGCCCTTGGTTATTCTACACTCTTACAAAAATCCTCTGCTTCTGTTAACAACTTTCGCCCCAGTTTTATCTATTCAAAAGCTCCTCACAGATTCTATTTGTAGATAATTGTGTAATTCAATGTTCAGCACCGAAACCATATTATTTAATCAAATAAAGACTATTTCCCTATCAATTGTCAATCCATCAATTGTTAATTATAAATGGCTGCTTTGACAACAGCGAGTGTCAGACATTTTCCAAATTCAAAAATATTTGTGTAAATCAGTGCAAGTGAAATGTTTGACCAACACAAATCTGGCTTTAAAAAAGACATAATGCCACTGAAAGTGCCAGGTCGTAATCTCCTAATGCAAATGAAATTTAATTCTTGGATATTAAAAGTATTAAAAGTTAAGTATTGACGTGTGACTTTTGGCACTGAAAAATGCTGACAGATGGATTTGATACAGTAATCCCTGTTGTACTATTATTATACTTGATTCGTTGTGCTGCGTTCTGTCAGCTTTGCTGTTCGGTTATGAGAAACACAAACTATTTTGTGGAGCTCTGAAGTGTCGGCTACTAAACATTACATGAAAGGCTAATTCATTTTCAGATTTTTTTCTATTAAAAAGGAAGTTTGCTTTTACCTGGAATTTGTCGTAGAAATTTATAATGCGTTTATTTGTTCCAATGCCCATCTTACTGGCTTGTTCAGTTATAACCCCAAAAACAGAAAGGAACGCAGGCTTCAATGCTGTGTCTGGGGCCATCTGGTCAGCAACTATTCAAAGAATAGAAAATTTTACTTGAATTCATGAATTTCAGAAGTATACCATTGGAGCACAAATAAAAAGTCAATCAAATTTATATTTATTATATATATATGATATATATATATTCATTTTCCAGCACTTTCTTCTTTCTGACAAGTCATGTAAATGATATGAGTGCTGGCTCCAATATTCTAATACCAGATAGCAGTCGCAATAAAACTTTTCAATTTCCAACATTTACCACTATACCAGTACTTAAAACTTTTTTAGACTGAAGTAAAATTTTTTTAAATTTCACTGGAGTAAAAAACTAGGTAGCGTCTCTGAAAAGCTGCTATTCTTGTATACATAACATACGAAAGACCATGGATACTATTTATTTTTGTTTTTGTTTAAATACATTTAAATCTGCTAAGTAACTTCATCTAAATAAAATTCAGTGACAAACACCTCACCTTTTACAATCACTACTCCATCTCGGTCTGTGATTGCTATCGCATGCAGACCATCTACCCTGTAAAATTTCAGTTCACTGTTCACAGATTCTAATATGAACATATTATATGTATTGTAACATGTAGTGGTAACTTCATTTAAAAAAAAAGTGTATAGTGAAAGAATACACATGCTGTAGATTATCATTAACTTTTTACACAAACACAAGAATTAGAAACTGATCTGAATAGTACTTTCATCTCCATTAACTTGGCAAAAAAAATCTAGCCAGTTGGAAGTCCTTCATGTATCCATATTCTGAAATCATCTTTTGGAAACACTATGCAACAGAAAAAGAAACTTTCTGTTTAAGCATTAAATTAATGATTTTCCATCCTGCCTGTCCATTCTTAGCAATTTCCTTGTCTATCATTATCAATATTTTTCCGAACTCCACATTCACTCATGCCTCCATCACATCTACTAGTAGTAAGTAATGTCTGTCATTAAACTCAGAAGATGACAATTTTTATTTTTCAGCTCTTCTGGGCTACATTCACTGCAAAAGGTGTGTTCTGGCAGCCCTCCTCAGCATCAATTCCTTTCTGAACTGATCATCCTCTCCATTCCAAATCATACTTCAACCAGCACCCTCTCTTTCTCCTCCAAAAATCACACCCCACTGTGGAATACTCAATAAAAAAATTTCCAACTTTTTCATTCATCAACATAATTGACCCACACTCTCCCTCCATCATACTCCATGTGTGCTTTCCACATGCTGAGGTCAAACCTCCCTTCCGATGGACGGCCCTAAAAACATTAGGGTACTTAAAATGTTTGTAAAGTTCTATAACAGGAGTTGGGTGGGTCAACAAATCGATCAGTTGTTGGAATCCAGTTCAGAGAAATCTTTGGGACTGTTGTTAGGGAAGCATAGTCTCATTACAAACACAAATTTAAAGACAATACGGAGTTGTGTTCACTGATTAGCTAAAGTTTTCTATGTAAAGTACTGCACTCCCCTACCAACAGCCTCAAGCAAAGACAAGTTTTAACAAGATACAAACAGCCGATCGACCTGTGACAGTATTTAAACTATGAAAATGTAGCACATCAAAACAGTATGCCTACAGTAAACCTCTGAATTTGTATTTTGGAAAATGCACTTGGCACAGTAAATGACAAATTCATGCACAGAGAAGATTACTGCGAGAACAAAATTTACTTACGTTCCCATCAATTTGAAAAGATAGGTCTTTAATTCCTGGAGACAAAAAAAGGAAGATGAGTTCTCCTCAGATCCCTGCTAATTTAATTTAAAATTTAAACATCAATGCAAGATTTATAGATGTTATGTACTGACAGGTCTACATAATTTCTGTGTTGAGTTTAACCTGGTTTGTGTTATAGCCCTACTTATATAATATACATGGTAATGACTCAAAATATAACAATCCTCTTCAAACTACTGGAAGTGCAAGCAGCAAGCTGCACTGGAGTCTTTTAAAATTTTTTGAAAAATTCTATAATCATACAATATGCATACCTTCTACTCATTTGTATTTGTACCCAGATAGTAACATAGCACTGCACTTTCTTTTGATTTCATTGAACACTAATATAATGACTAAAATTCCTGTTCTCATTCTTTTCTTGTGTCAGTTTACTTGGTGATTTTGTCTTTTTCTGTCTATTTACACACAAACATAGATTCTAGATCTAGCCTATAATTTCTTACTAACTTGAGCAGTCATTTCTGCTCTCTCATCGAGGAATAGGCTACCATGATGATCCAATTACAAATTTTATACATTACAAGTGCAGCAGTGTAGATCTAGATCTAGATCTAGATATCTAGATCTAGATCCTGATAGATCTAGAATCTAGATCTAGATCTAGATCTAGATAATATATTTATAGGCCTACATCTGGACTAGATTCTAGAATTTAAAATGAATGCAGAGTTTAATGTCTGAAAAAACCACAAAATTGTTATTATGTAGGCCTAGATACTAGAAGGGTGTCAATATCCCGCCACTTTAATTCACAAGTATATCTAGCTAGTTCTAATCTAACCCAATCTTTCATTAATGCAAGTCCAGTGTGTTCCAACTGTTCGGTCATGTGACCACATCTTTCCTCGAAATTTAACTATTATATTGATATACTCCACCTTTAACCTATTCAGTATGGATAAAACATGCAACATTCGATATATCTTATCCCCTGACTGTGAAATGTAATAAATCAATTTAATGGGTGTCATACCTCAGTCATGCTTAATTGTTTCAGTAAGGTCTCCCACAGCTACCAACTTCTACGGACAAGAAAACCACAATCTTCGGGTGATGTAAACAAATCCAGATTTTGAATTTAACTCTGATCAAATAGTCATCAAATACATTGACTACATGGACACTGTGATCCTAAAATAAAATGGAATGTTTGATTGTATTTTGATGCATTGAACTTTTGACCAAATTTCCATCCGATCTAATGTAGAAACATCTCTGGATTGATTTAAGGTAAAATATATTACAACATTAAGATTAGCCACGGATAAAATGATTAATTTTTGTTGGTTATCGTTAGTCACAGTGTCGATATCGTCAGTCTTTGGTGTCAACTTGCTAAATCTGGATTTCCCTTCGTTCCCTTCGTTTTTTGTGGAATAGACTTTTATGTTTGCACTTTGTTCATTGATAATAAAGTTGTTCGGCGAGAATGTTCAGCAATAGTGCTAAACTGTCTTCACCAGGTACAGTTTGAACGTGGAATTTCTGAATTTATTGTCTTTGGATCTGTATCCTTATCAAATTTGCATCCGTGATCAACTTGTTAAAGTCCTTATGTTATTATTTGTATGTAAAGCAGGTTGTGTTTACTGGCTCCCAATGTCCCTTGATTTATTGTTATTATTTTTGAATTTTTAAATCATCCATTAATAACTGGGCCTGACAGGAAACCTCACAATTGAAGTCTGATTTTACTGAAGAGCAATTTAAAACTATTTTACTTGAAGTGTGATACGTAGGCCTACGTGTATTTATTGTCTAAGATGCCTAGCCTACTCTCCGTCGAGTCCCAAACTCAAACTAACATACATTGTTAGTTACAACCATTTGAAAGATTGTACTCCCCCTTAATCATAACATAACTACAGCGCTCATCAACATCAGAAAGAATATTCACTTTTATCTTCTCATGTATAGGCCTATTAGTATTATGCAAATTTCAATATATATGTCACACTAGGATAACGCTTGGGATTAACTGGATCTGCATAAAAATAATGGGTAAAATGTTCTTCTGTGATAATGTAACTGATTAAAATGTCGCAACAAATGACATGGCATCATGGAAGATTGCGCCATGGTGATAAATATAATAATAATCGCCATCTTGTATTTGGAGTTAATTGTTTCGTTCAATTTATAGTTTTTTATAAATGTTAGCGAGTTATGTCCCCTGCTTCCTTGCCAGCGACATCTTACGCGCATTGATTACCACGTCATTTTGGTGTTCGTGAGAGTGGAAACTATGGAGAAGAGTAGTGTTTAGTTAAGTGGATTTAGTATAGATTCTAAGTCCAGATAAAGTTGGAAGATATAACTGGGAGCCAGCAATCCACATCATGGTGAGTATCACGTAAGGTGGACAGTCGGAATGAAATTGTGCGTTGAGTGAGCTGATCCCTTACTGGGGGGCATTCCATTTCCACTGGCACTAGTGTCTAGAGTCTAGATCTAGAATCTAGATAGATTCCTCTAAGAAGGACTTCCGAATGCATTCTATAGTCCGAGTGAAAACAATACATAGCTACCCCGGCGGCTCACCCTGATATGTCAGTCTGACTACTGCCCAGAAGAACATCGGCCTACGGCCTCGATGATACAAACTGACTAGACCCTCACGTCGTTACAATCAATCTGACAATGGACTAATATAGCCTAGGTAAGTTGGTAGGCTGCCGTAAGAATAGCCACAGCGTAAACTTTAACTAAGTGAAAGGGTCACACATACTTTGATCAGCAGTAGTAATTATTGTAGTAGTATGTAGCCTACTGAGAAAATGATCATACTTCAAAGCTACATCAATCAGGATCACTATCAGTCATAATTTGGGCCTGTTACTTTTAGTATTACACTCTCTACTGTTAGGCTATTACTCCTTTAAAATTAACTTAGTCTTAGTGTACGCAGGCTCATTCCATGGTCTGACGCAGCCAAATTTGGTGATTTTTTAGTGCTGGTGGTAAATTGTATAGTATAACTTTCTTATTTTTAGAACTATATATATAGGACATGAGTGTGTGACCCCTCATTTTTTTCAGAAATAAATGTACTATACAATTCTCGTTGAAAAAGTCATGATTTTAGTCATATGAGAAGGGTTGATTCCAGTTCGAGGCAAAGTAAACTGAAAGTTGTTCGTAGTGGTGCTTCCCCATACTTGCCTCCAGTCATTACCTTCAGCTTCTCCATAGATCTCCATTTCCAAGTGGAGATGTATTAAATTATTAATTGTTGAGTTATCTTTTACATTCGCGCATGACAAGCGCTTTGCTGGAAAATGTTCAGGAAATTTTTTTGTGGCCTGGTTCCATCCCTAATAGATGTATCTCCCTTGATAGAATGAAAGTTGAATTGAGAATAACAAATGGCTTTCTTTATAACCCCATGACATTGCATAGCTTCACTCATTTTGAAAAATCTATACCTTCTTATTTGAAATTATAATCCTGTTTGTTTCTCTGATATTGCAGATTACTGTTTTATAGACTGGCCTCATTGTTTACTTTTATTTTCCACAGAAACTCTGTTAGGGTGAGGGACTGGTTGAAACTATTCAGCAGTGTGCAATTTTTTAATTAACAAGCATATTTGCTGAGGACCAAACAAGGTGAGAAATGAAACTAAGACCTAGAAATGAATATAACATGTGTACTCTGAAACTGCTTCCACAGGTTCCAGCTGATCAGAGGCCATTATAAAAATTAATCATTGATGTAGGCTTATGACTGGCAAGAGAGTTTTGATGATTAGTACCCTGAGCATCAATATTGCTTTCCCTAACAGTTAGAAATTGTATTACCTCTGTACTCTGCTTATTTTCAGATGGCTCTCACAAATGGCATTTACATTGTTCAGGGGGAAATATCCCTTCTCGTTACTGCAATGAGAAGAACATCTCGCTATGGAGCTCATGGGAGGCATGTTAGACATGTGAGTGCAAATCTGCTTGATGAATAACCATTTAAATATCTGTCAGATTGAATTGGTAAAATGAAAATCATTCATATTGGGGAAATGATGGTTGCATGCAGAATTGGCACCCCCCTAAAGATGGAAATAAATTGTCTTGAGATTTAAAATTTGATGTTAATGGTATTAGTTTACTTTTTATCTCAGAGTTTTCTGGTTTTTCTTCTTTGGAATAGAGTAAGAATCAGTATATCTGGAGACTGGAGTGTCCTGAGGCTTCAGCATGATAGTCCTGCCATCTGGATTCAGGGAATACAGATGGTCTCAGGATCATATAAGCAACAGACATGATTTTTCCCCAGGTGTTTGAACCTGTCACTCTGCTGAAACATTTTACTTTCGTGGATTGGGTCACACTACAGTTACCTTGTATTAACTAGATATTTTCTAAGTGATACATTAAAAGTGTTCTTTCTTATTAGGAAGTGTTTTATAATTGTTTCCAAGTTTAGCTCGCCCATCACTTGACCTATAAAACATTTGGAAAAGGATAATCATTTTCATTGCAAGAAGAATGCAATAAACCATTTTTCATAATATAATGCATATTGTGTGTTATGCTAGTGATGAAACTATACAGCCATAATAGCTTTCATTCAGTAATGGAGGAACAGCTGTTGCATGATTGTTGAACAAAACTCTGCTGTAGTAGCAACTATTGTTGCTTTGGTTAAGTCTTGATATTATTTGGATCTAAATTGTGCAGAATAAATCATATAATTTTTTTATGGAAGAATGGGTGCGTTCATCAAGTTTACAATTTGTTGTTGTTGTGGGTTTTTTTTGGTAGAAAGTCTTGAAATTAACTCATACTCATAACCTTATCTCATATATGGCACTGGCATAAGTAGAGATTTCACAACAAAGTAAACATTTCTGTTGCAGCAAGAGGATGAAGGAGATGTTCTTCAGAGCTCATTTTTCCAGCTGAAAGATGTCCTCAATAGCATAACAGGTAACATGTGGCCATCAGTTTAACCTCACAATCTTTCATTTGAGTAGGGTGTTACAGTTTTGCAGAAGAAAGACATTAAATACTGATATTAGTGTTTATTGTACTCGGCACAACTTTTCCATTGGCTTCTTTCACTTTTATTATAATAGATCCATATCTTAAGTAGCAGCAACATGAAATTTAATGTTTTGATTTAATCTGTTTTGCTGTATTATTAATTTGGCTTCATGAGTTAATTAAGTGAATAATTTGTTGATTAAAATCAAAAGGATCGATTGAATTAAAAGGAATTGAATCAAAATGTGTAACCCAATTTCTTTCGGGGAAACCTCAATAAAATCAGTAAAACCAATTTTAACAATGCCAATTTTATACTACTTTTTTTTTCTTTCTACAGAGTTGAATGAAATTGAGCCAAATGCATTTCTGAGCCCCTTTCTTGAAGTGATACGCTCTGAGGACACCACAGGTCCCATAACTGGACTAGCTCTCACATCAATTAATAAATTCTTGTCCTATGGACTTGTAGGTAAGAGATAATGAATGACTAAAGAAAGATGTCTGTTTGTAAATTAGTTTTTAAACAAATTAGAGAAAAGAGGCACTGTATTGATTTAGCAGTATATCAGTGATAAAGAGTATACACATACCTCTGCGGGCTTCTTTTTATGGATATTTGTCATATGCAGCAGTTGTCATTGTTGTGTAATTGTCATCTGGTGTATTCATTTGGTTTCAATCTTCAAAAAATATATTTTACTTGATTCATTTGAATTTTTTATTCCAGACCCATCCAATGAAATGGCAGCTGCGGCAATAGAAAACATTGCAGATGCTGTCACACATGCTCGATTCGTTGGAACTGACCCATCTGCAGATGAAGTTATTCTCATGAAGATACTTTATGTAAGTTTGTAACTTTTTTTTTTTTTAATTACAGCGCATGTCTGGATATCTGATTTTAACTCACTGAACCCAGCTCAACGAAATTCATCTCTATGGAAACTGGCCGTTTTTCGGCGTTTCAAAAATTCACCAAAGCTGTAAATATTAAGCTACAGCTTTGATATTTCACACACTTGTATTTCAATTTCTGCCCATTTACATGTTCTTTACAGAACTACTCTGTCTTCAATACTTTTTTGCTATGAATTTTCAAAGTACATCACTTTTTCACATTTTCGGAAAAGTCTGAAAACCAACATAGAGGACCAAAAACATATTTAAAAAATGGAAAAAGATGGCGTATTGAGTTATTCTGAAATATTTCATGTCTTATTTAATCACCAATAATATGTGCACAAAATTCAAGCATACATCAAACAAATTTTGGAAACAAAGTTGAAATGTATGGACCAAATGAATGGATTCTGGGTCAAGATCTTTACTTTTTAGTCTTGTCCGTCTTGACTTATGCTGCTTCCATTCTCCCTCAGTTAGACCTGTATTAATTGTTTACAAAGATGTTCATTTGTCATAATCGTACAACAATGACATTCGAACGTATTAGAAAATATGCAACAACTGGGAAGTGAGATATGACCCCCATTCATGCTTGCCCTGTAACGCTCCCATCAATTTCTATTTTCAATCCCCCCTGGTTGGTCCTCATCATTGATATCCCACGTAGGATAATAATAATAATAATAATAATAAGAGCATTTATATAGCACCTTTCACCGAGGCCTCAAGGCGCTTAACATTGTCCACCATACGCGCACACACACATACTAAAGAACGGTCACACACACACAAATCATTTATCTAAATATTTTTTAAACAGGTGATGTTTTAGTTGTTTTTTAAAACTCTCTACACTGCATTAAATTCATCATCAGGGTCGCTCAAGGCTGGTTCAAAGTCACTGCCTGCGGTTTGAATAGTTTTTTTGTCGCCGAACTGGTCAAACAACCCTGGCCTGTAACTCGCCACTGTTCACTCAATTCACCAGGAAGTGCAAAACTGGAGTGACAGTGAACAGATCTCTTTTTGTACACTAAAGAGTTCTACATTTTGAAAATCTTTTGTATTTCCGGTAACATAAATGGCTCTACTTTCGATTCGTACATTTATACATTCACCGACTTGAGAAGGATTTTCATAAAAACTTCGTATTTTCCACATCGTCTACAGTCGATGCCAGGGCTTGACGTCACTTACAGACACATCGACTGTTGTCGATGTTAGGGTTCAGCGAGTTAAATCAGTTGCTCTTCCTGGTTTGTGCTGTCGCATATGATATTCAGTTTGGGGATTGGTTTGACTAGACATGTTGTTCTGTTGGGATGTGATTAAATTGTGTAATACAAAGCCATTGGAAACTGTTTCCAGAGCATTATGATGTTTTGCAAATTGTGAAGTTAGAATATGGCCCCCCAAAAAAACAATTTAAAAATTGAGAAAATGTTATATTTTGCTGTATTTTAACTTTGTTCCAAGCCCTGCAGCCTTGCAAATGTTCTTTGCTTTTTAAAAATATTTTAACAAATTACAGCAGTGCTCCAGTAACACAACTGAAGTTCAGTCCGTTGCTTGGTTAACTCGATATTAAAACTTCCCCCAGGTCCTGCGTACTTTACTGCTTTGTAGAGCTGGTGTTCTTCTGACAAATGAGTCTGTGTGTGAAATTATGCAGTCATGCTTCAGGATTTGCTTTGAGATGAAACTCAGTGGTAAGTGCATTATTAAGCTAACGGAAGCAAGAATTTGGTGCTATACCTGAAGGTATTAGTTTTACTGGGTGCAGAATGATTTTGCAGTCTGTGTATTTGAAGTAGTATTCCCTGAGTGAATTGATTTTGTTGATATTGTGTGCTGAGTAGGCACCCAGCAATTTACCACTTCTATAGTCTTCGATTCTGATTTAGTTTTCAGTTGAGGATTGAAAAAGACACTATTTAGATATGTAGTAGATAAAGGTTGCTATACCCTGTACTTCTGTGCTAGTGAAAGGTGTTTGCTTTCCAAACATTTAAATGACACCAAGAGAAATTGAATTAAATTTTTATTTCTTTAAGGTGTCATAATATTTTATAGCGAAATTAATTGCCATACATACTGTGTTTTTTTTGACATTTTCATTTTGACAGAATTGTTGCGAAAGTCTGCAGAGAATACCCTCAGGGATATAGTTCAGCTACTATTTACCAGATTACCTCTGTTCAAAGAGGATCCTAAATGGATAACTAATATAAATAAAAAGGTGAGGCAATTTCTGATATTTCGAAGGGACAGATTACAGTTTTTTGGAATGTAAAATATAAAAATGAACTGAAAGAATGCGTAGCCAATTGTTTCTTACATGTGGAGAAAATGGCTTACACACCCCGCCCCGTCCTTTCCACCTTTTTAAATCTACTAGAGGATGTATAAGACATTATCTGGGATAAACTTGTGAACCCACCATTCTATTTCTAGCTCTTTTTTTTTTTTTTTTGGGTCTAGAAAGCTTCCCATAGACTTTTTTTTTGGGGGGGTCTAGAAAGCTTCCCATATTCTACAGTCTTACTACAGATTTCATGTGCACTATAGCACTGTGCACTCATTTCTGGTACAGGGAAATTGCGGGCATGGAATAGAATGCATATGTCGTTTTCGGTGTGGTGGGCTTACTACAGGGAGCCAAAACAAAGATCATTGTATTTTACATTATCACAACTTTTTATTTAAAAGTACCTGAAACTTGAATCAGCACAATCGGTCAATACAAAAGTGATTGTTGACACTCAAGAAAATAAATTATATAGTTTTTGAAACTGTCCTTTAGGCTGTAGCGTCGAGCAAAAAAAGGGGCCAAAATTGCATCACAATGAATTACTCCCGCCACTATTTTTTTTTTTATAAAAAGATACTCTAATTTGTATGGCCTGAAGATAGTGCATTTAGACAGGGGTACGTTTAAGCTGAATTAGAAAACTGAAATATGCATTCCCTCTTTACTTTGAATGAAATCATATTTTTATTGGAAATTTGAAAAATTCTAATGCTAATGATGGTCTGACCTGTTTCATGAAAAGTTAATTGTGAGACCAGTTGTCATTTTTTGATAAAATGTTATGGAGTCTTCCCCACTAGTTTTCATTTTGATGTTATATTTGTTCTGCTTCCAGTTGAAAATGCGAACAGGTAGTGTGGACCCTGCACGAATGGGAAAGCGAAAGAAATCTCCTAAATCAAAGAGCAAGAAGTCACATGGTCCATCACAAGTCTCTGCCGAATCCACTCATTCCCAGCCCACCATCACAGAGGCAGCAGAAACAACAGACAGTGTCCCTGCAGAAACTAATGCTGCAGACAGGGAAGGTAGTGCTGACAGGGAACTCAGTGCTGAGAGGGATGGTAGCATGGAGCCCAGTGTAGATAACTCCAGATTTGAACATATTGTTGCAGAGAGACTGGCCACGACACCTGGCTTTGGAGAAGAAAAAGTTGTAGATATAGCACAATCTTTTGAGGTAAGACACACAGATATTACAGGGAGATTACAAGTTGTTGGGTGATTGCCATGAATCATAGAAAGGAAACAGTTGTAGTCCTGTGGAAGTAGTCTAATTTGTAAGCCTTGTGTAGTTATAGGTAAGTTGTACACATAATACGTCAGTGGCAGTTAAACTTTAGATGATTATTGAGAGCTGTTGGAAAAGAGCTTATAGCTACAAATGGAGAGAAATGAAATGCTTTGCTTTGCACAGTTGCCTGTTTATGTGAAGGTCTGATAATTGCTTACATTTTCAAATTCAGTTTTGAAAATCAGCGTTTGAATATATGTGGCAATTAAGTAAAGCTTGGATCAGTGGCTTTGTTTAGACAGCTGTACTGCTGTGAAAACATCATCATGGTTTACTTCAAGTTCTATCAATTTATCTTGGCCTTCTATACATTGAGAGTTGTTACATTTCCCAATTAGGTCAATTTTATGTGGTAACTACATATTTATAAACAATGTTTATCATTTCTTTTTTAATAAAAGAGCTGAATACTAACCTGACTGTAACATCTGTCACATTTGTGTTATGGATTGTGCGAGGTTATGGTCATTTTAATAAGTTATGTTTTCTGGTCACTGAAAAAGAGAATATTATGTGATGAAAACTTTCTGATAATTGGTCATCTCTGGCTACAGTGTGTAAGGGAATCGATAACATCGCACACTGTCTCACCTATGCAAGAGTGGCATGGCCCAAACCAGAAGTCACATGATTTCTCCAGTTCGACGTGATTCTTTGACAGACATGGAGGTGTTTCCTGCGTGTGCAAAGTTTTGTGTTTTCTTTTTGGGATTACCCAGATCCATATACATGTCTGTAGAGGACTTAATTTATGCGCTTGGCCCTTTGTCTATCTCATTTGCCACCCACATCATGAATCATAGGTGAGAATTGTCCTCCTTTGGGCTCACCTTAGCTCTGTCAAGATTTTCGTCAGCCTCCAGCCTATGTATACAATTCATGTGCCCTTGTATATTCATAAAAGTAGGAATTATGCAAGTCTACATCTAGGCTCGGGCCTCTGTAGTGGTTGGTTCATTTTCAGCCGAATGAAGATTTTCCAGTTCCTATTGGTGTGATTAATAACGAGGCCTATTTCCTCATGTGTTGTTCCAGGCAGCTTCAAATGGAGAGGACACGTCAAAGGAGTCATCCATCCCAGTAGTGGTGAATGAGGAGGCAGCAGCAGAGGCATTAAGAAGCAACGATCAAAAAGAAAGCCATGGAGATGCTTATGTACAGGGGGACCAGCAGTCATCAAATAACACTGGCCATCTTGGTGTGGACCCAGCTTTGATGAGAGTAAGTTCCTTATAGACCCTTTCAACTTCCGCGTTACGGTTGTTTGCGGGGAGCCGCACGGTTTCGAAAAGCACCGTGTAGGGCAAAAACCTCAACTTGCCTTGATGAGGGCATCTGAATATGTGCACATTCAAAGCAAAGATGCATTTTTATGCCAGAACCAGCACATAACGGGTTTGTACAGTTGGGTGCCCAACAAGAGGATGGCATCGTTCGACCGTTGTCGACCGCTTCTGCTCTACAAGTAGGGCATGCCGCCATTTTGTTTGCAAATCACGTGATATGGAGGACGGTAAATTGAAAGGGTCTATATTAGACTCTCAAGTGTGATACCATATTGCCCTTAAGATTCATTTGGTAGTTCGTAAGGAATCTAAAGTACTTTTAACAAATGTGAGTGTGCATGAGAAAACCCACAATATGTCGAAAGAGCTGAATTTGAGAAAAACGGCTTTGAAGTGAAAATATGGGTCCGACACAAACTTCCAACTTGGCTGTTGCTTAGGGAACCGTGGCATGTTACAGGGTAAACTGTAGACTGTAACAAATTCCAGACTGGAATATGTACTTATTATGACAGGACAACAATCACAAGCGACCAAGTATAACACTTAACAAAACAACCAAACAGGCTCACACATTTATTATAACATTAATATATATACGTTCAATTACATACGGTACATTATTCAATTCAACTACAATTCAAGGGTCATTCTTCCATACAGTCACCCTATCTCCGGTTCCACAACCGTACAGCCCGTGCTTTACAACATAACTTTCCAGGCCCTTACTCGACCCAAAGACCCTCAATCAATAAGACGCGGAACTCGGAGTTTTTTTCTCTTTAATGAGTGATGTACATTTTCATGATTACTTCCCTTGGTTTGGCCCTGCTACGTACTATCAACCCAACAATGACTCATAGTCATTACAGACGTTGTAATTCATTTGTATCAAATTTTAAGGGTTATCTCTGGTCTCCACTACTTCTTGTCATCACCACCATTTTCCCCAAACCTGAAGTAGATCTATATGTGTTACTATTACATCATCATCTGCACCATATCATCAGTAATAGCAGCTGCTGCACCACTTTTTCTTGTCTTCATCATACCAATTCAACCAGCACCACATCAACACTTAGCACCTACTACATTGTTCATCATCATTATTTGCGCACTACAACTACTTATCATCACACCAACACAACCAGCACCACACTACAAAAATAAGTATTAGCACTATCTGCTATACCAAAGATCTTTTTCTCAAAACTACTCTGGTCCTCACTTGACAACACGACACAGAAACACAATGACAACAACATCAAAGACATTGGTGGATTACAACTTAGATGAAGAAAAAAAACAATGTGAAAGTGAAAGGCCAAAAATAGTATCAGAATATTAAATTTTTATTTCATACAAGTCCCCCTTCTTGTCTCCACTCTCTGAACTCTTTTTTATGTCTTCAAAAACTAATATTGAAGAAAACAAATTATAACAAATTAAAACATTTATATACAATAATAATAATTAATTAATTTATATAGCGCCTTATCACCCGGGGGCCTCAAAGCACTATACAGGAAAAAAATTCACACTAAACACTTGCACGCAGCACTCACTCTTGACACACATTCACACACAAAAAGAGTACAAACTTTAATCTGTTTCAGTTAATCAAATGTGAATAAATAGAGAAATAAGTAATGGCAATAAAAATAGGGACACATTATTATTATAATATAATGAGCAGGTCTGTTGTAGCAATATATAGGTATCATAATATTAAGAAAATTACATGTATTTACAACTTCAGTTTTCACAAAACATGCATCTCATTTACTCAATCAACTTGTGCAACACTGGAATTTTATCAGTAAAAAAGATACAATGTAGATACAGAATCTGACATGATACATGTTGTACAAAGTAATTTAACATTAGAGCTTATATCAAAATAACACTGACATGGTGTTTTATAGTTTGAAGTATGAATTACAAGTGATTAACTTTAAGTATCTTTTTGTTTCTTTTGGTTGTGTTTTTGTTAGCACTGGAAAGTTCTCTTGAATATTGCTTCAGAGAAAAGTGTAGTCGTATGTTGCAAAATAAGCCGATCACTTTATGAACAGCTTCACATTGAGTGCATTTTAATAACTTGGAACACATTTCACAGTTTAAAGAGCAACAAGTTTCCTCTTCTTCAACTAAACCAAGACTTTTCATACAGTGGTTGATTAATTTCAATTTAACTTTGGAAGCATGAATGATCTTGTCAATAATTTGGCAATAAGTGTCTTCAAGCAATACTAGCATGTGTAGCAGTTCTGGACTTGGAATGGTTAGGCCATTTTTGCAGTCACTCAATTGCTCAGAACTACCAACAATGGGGCAATTGTCACATGCAAATGGCTTGACTTTGGCTGAAGCATAACCTGCAATATAGGCCAGAACATTGACACGTATGTCTTTTAAGTTTTTGTCATGTTGGAATTCAAATGAAGGGACAATTTTTGTTGTTATGTCTTCTACATTTACATTGTTTTGCTTCTCATTGTTTTTTGTTCGTACAATTTCAGGCTGAACATCGTTTGTTGACGATTTAGATCTAGATGGATTGATGCTTGTCATCTGCTTTAAGTTAAGCAAAAACAAATCATCATCCTGTTTGCAGTTACTTGTTTCTACATGGGCAAAAATTCCGTTTACCATTACCCTTCGAATGTAAGTTTGAAACTGGCTGGTAGTTGGAGCATCAATGTGCGAACTATTCCCACGAATTTGAGAAAACAAATTTTCGACACAGTCTTGATTTAGGCGGTTGGTTAAGAGAAACTGAACATTGTGCTTCTGACTCAAATCTTGCCACAGCATCAGTAGAGCATGGATGTTCATTTTCCAACCGTCAAGACATGGCAAAGATTTGTTTACTTTGGGTTTAATTTTGTCGAGCCATTTCAGCATTGACGTTAGGAATTCAATGTGGCCTGAATTGTCACGGATTGCATGCCCCATTTTTTGCTTGGAATGAAGAAGGCTACTGTTGAATGAATTGAATAACTGGTCAAAGTGTTCAATGAATTCAGCAGTTTTTATGGCAGTTTCATCATTTTGTAGACTTCCCACAAACGCAATACCTGATGCCACTGTATGTGACAGTACTTGGGCAGCATAGTGTACTCTCAGAGCTGCAAATGGAGGTAAAACAATATGTTTTTGTGTCAGTTTTGGTGCCATTCTGACACTGTTTTTTTTGTCAACTTCATAGAAGTTGACAACATGTCTCCATTCAACAGTTCCCTCACCCTCAAGAAGAAAACCAGCCCTTTTGAGGTTATTTCTGATGTTTTTCAGCAAATGTGGTGGATCATAAAAAACAAAGGACATGGCCGTTGTGACTAAAAGTGGGATTAGCGTCTGTGAGATTCAGACATTTGTTAAACATTTTCCGGTTGTTTGATCCTTGGTCAGCAATGACACACTTGGGGATCATTCCTACCTGAGAAATGTTATCAATGCATTCTAAGAGTAGAGTATGCAGAAGACTACTGTCTATTGGCCCACTGCTGAAAAAAAAACCAACTGGCTGCTTCCACTTTAATGTCAGTCCCCGCACCATGAAAACAGTTACGTGGTTTGCAACATACGTTGACCTCCCGTAGCTACCAAAATCTTCCAGTCCCTCAACCTCATCCCTGGCTACTCCTGATTGAACACCCTCTTTAATACTCATTTCATCAAAGACAATAGTGCAAAGACGTGCAGTTTGGGGAAGAGAACATATTTTTTGTCCAAGGGCCTGGATAATACCTAAGTTAAAGCCGAGGTATACTTGTACATTTTGAATAGTTTTTGTAAGCAGTGAAATAGAAGGCAAGGCAAACAATTTGCTTAGCAATCTGTAGGCTTTGTTGCTTGCATGGTAGAGTGAAAGAGCAAGCTGTTTGTCTTTATAAGTCCATCTTCTTCCATTGTTTTTTTTTTTTGATACACTTTTATCTGAGTGTGAACAAATTGTGCTGTATGTTGGGGTAAACATTTGTATAGCTCAGTGACCATTATGTCCTTCTTTTCCCTTGGGCTTAACTGTTGTTTTAATACTTTTTTAGACTAGTTTTTTTCTCGATACAGCCGGTTTCGAGTGCACTTCAACTGGCTCTGTAGGCGAACAATGGAAGATGGATTCTCTTGCAGGGAGCTGTCGTCATTAAGACTGCATGGTGTACTCTCACTCTCACTGTTTTGACCTGTGTTAAAAAAATATAAAGAGAAATAGGGGGGGGGGGGGGGAATAGGAAACATGTGTTATTGTTGAAAAGAAACAAACAAACAAAAACAATGAAGAAAAGCAAATGTGTTGATTTTGATTTTTGCTATTGTTTTTACTATTGATATTTTTGTTGTTACAGTAAATGATACATTATTTATTGTCAACAAATGAAACATTATCTATTGTCAATGTGCTTGATGACTGGAGAAAGCTGACATCATTTATTCATTCATTATCAGTATATCAGAAAAGAAAAATGACCAAAAATAACAGAGAGAATAAACATAATTTTTTTAAGGTTGCTTATTTATTGAAACCAGATACATACAGAACTTAGAAAGCAATAACGACTGTAATTTGTGAGTCAATTGAAAAAACACTTACCAATGCTGTGCAAAGTTTTGCGCTTTTTGGAAGGTGGGGAGTGATCACGATTTTTGGCTGACCGTTTTGGGGTAACTTGTGCTGGACGATTTGGCACATCAAACAGTGTTGGCAAAGCATTCCAAACAAGCCGCTTCCTTTCTGCAGGAACGTTGAACTGACTATCTTCAAAATGTTTGCTGCACAAAACAAGATGTCTCTTTATTTCATTGGCAGACAGTCCAATCAAGTCCAGACGACGGGTGTTTTGAATCCACTTCTGACATCTGAAAAAGAAATGTACAGTTATAATTTGGCTTATTTGGGCCAGTGCAATTGAGAGGACAAAGAAAGAAAGAAAAACTGTATTGGTAATCACAAACGATGATCAGTAGTAATCTCTCTGCCTCAGAAGATGAGAAAGAGACAGCAAATATAATGAATGACCATTTTTTGCTAGGCCGCTTAACACTGACAAATAATTTTGACAGAAATCTAGCCAAGAAAGAGGGGAAACTTCTACATTTTAGAGACAGAAGTCAAGATGATTTCAAATCTAACACACTTTAAAAAGTGTAGATGTACTCAAATAAACAATGCACCATTGTTTGGTGTCCAGATCAAAACAATAATAACAGCACATAATCATAATTTCACTATCACTCTTTTTCACATTTTTGTGAGTCTTCAAATGGTCAACACTTGACTTTAGAGACCACAAAAACGAGTTAGTTTACTGCCTTGGATGTAAAAGGGTGTATTCTAATAGAGTCTAGATCTAGATATTTTATGATCAAAACAATAATAAATAAAACTTCCATCTCGTATGTGGGGATTTTGATATTAAACCACAAAAAAGCAAAACAAAAAAAAAACAATAACACAATGGCATGAATGGGGACATGGCATGGCTGCGATAACGTAGGGAAATTAGATTTTTTAAAAAGTTTACAGCACTTAATAACGACACACTTACCTTTCCTCACCAGTTGGAAATCCAAAAAATGACATGCCATTGCAATCAAGCTTGTAGCGTGCTTTTAAACAGTTAATTGCAGCACAAAACTCGCCTCCTTGAGTCTTGACGCTTACGCGTCGCCATTTTGTTTACAACTGCAGCAGGTCCAAGCAAAGGGAACTTACTCTCAGCCTGTCCTCACCAAAAACCGCTGAGTTCCGCGTCTTATTGATTGAGGGTCTTTGCTCGACCTAACATCAACCCCTATATAAGTCGTACTACCGAACTCTCATGTACATAATTTAACATCAACACCTGTACACTTCGTATTACAATAATATCATGTACATAACTTAGGAATATAGCTAGCCCAGTTCCCCGAACCAGACTGCCACTGCTGCTGGGCTGCCTGTCGGCCTTACGCCCTTGTCTGCACGGCTCCACAGCCTGTCCCCGGCCTGTGTCCGTCCACCGCGGGTGGCCTCACTGCCCGACCCCGGCACCTATAAGAATAACATTACATCTCTATAACATCATACACTTACTATCCACTTCACCACTCATTACGAACCATCACGCGTACATACACATTCCACAGTTCACTCACCACACAACTGCGCCTCTCTTCTGTAACACACCTCCACCGTATTACACAGTACTCAGGCTAGGCTAGGAATCCACACTCCTAACGTACAGATCTCACTCTAAGTTCACATCTATTAATACAGTAGCACATGACTTGCACACTCCTCGCATATAACTTATTTACATCATGGTCATCAGAAGAATATAGTACATCAATTATCAATCATAGTTCAACCTACCAGTCATAACTGGAAAAACACTAACACGAGTCTTCCGACTGCTCCCTTATGTTCGCCCTCTGGGCTCTCTCTTGCGTCCGTTCCCTTAGGACTCTCTGTGTGCAGTGACTGGTAAGTACACTGATCTCGCCTTGTCCAATCCCCAACTCACAACATTCCACGCTTTCCATTAATTGTCTGCCGTGAGTTAATCTTACTATACCCCCTTCTCCCCGTAATTATTGATCCTCGCTCACTCGCTCGCGACATAGACGAGCAGTGAACACCACTCACTATGATCTCTAGAAAGGCTTTGTAATTAGACTACAGTCTCCTAACAAGATCCAAAAACTTCCGTCTTGGCTGTTGTTTAGAGGACCGTGGCATGTTACAGGGAAACTGTAGATGAGCAGTGAACACTACTCAGTATGATCTCTATAATGGCTTAGTTAGTAGACTATGGTCTCCTAACAGCAATCGCTCCAATATTACTGGGTCAATAAGCTATTGCCACTTTTAGGATTAAATGCCGTTTTATCAAAATCTTGTTTTAGGGGGGCCACAGACTTCAATTTATCACAAATGTCTTATCTTTTATTATGTGTACAGAACTCAAAATGTCATGTTGCGACTTATTGTGGGTTTTCTCATGCACACTCACAAATTTGACTGATAGTTACCCCTTGTAGTTGTAGCAAACTATTGATTCCTTTCAGTAAAATGTTGTTTTGTGTAACAGGTGTAGTTGTAATGTACATTAAACCTATTGATTTCATTTTATATGCAGAATTGTTGCACATGGAGAATGTGATGACAGTGTAACCACCACAGATGAATGAATGTGAAGTGACATTGTATTTTGCTTCTATACAAAGATGGAGTGGATATTTGACATGAATAGGCACTGGTGGAAACTTGAGATGTCATGGTTGCTGTACGATTTGGTCTTTCTTTCTTTCTTTCTTTCTTTCTTTCTTTCTTTCTTTCTTTCTTTCTTTCTTTCTTTCTTTCTTTCTTTCTTTCTTTCTTTCTTTCTTTCTTTCTTTCTTTCTTTCTTCCTTTCTTTTTTTCTTTCTTTCTTTCCTACTCTCTTTCTTCTTTCTTTCTTTCTTTCCTACTTTCTTTCCGTCTTTTTTTCGTTCTATTTATGTGGAAGTAGCATGTCTTGCCGTGACTGCTGTAAATGATTGATGAAGAATGTTACTGCCAGCAAAGATGTCAAGTGATAAGTGAATTGCTTGCTTGTAATTCTGTTTCATTTCATCCTGCAGAAGGCACACAGTGAAACAGATCTGTACTCCAGTGAGCAAGAGATTTGTGATGACAATGAATCTGTTCATTCCACTGACACTGTTTCCACTCAGGAAAGTGAGTTTGTCAACCCAAAAGGAGTTCGTTTCCAACAGCAACAGCAGCATTCAAGTGAAGGTAATGTCCAAATGGAACCAGTCAGGTCCTCAGTATACTGCAGTAACCTTTACAGAAAATTTAGTGATTCATTCTCAACAAAGAAGTCTTAAACTGTGAAATGTGTATCATAAAAAAACACAGAAAATCTGTGGTGTGGCAGCAAGGCTTGTAGCAAAGCCTCGCATAAGAAATAATTTAGAAACTATACAATAAAATGCAAAGGAAAAGGAAAGACATATAATAATATATCATACAGTGTTTCATTATTAATGTGTGTTTGTAGCATGGGTTGGAACAACTGAGGATAAATCATCTCACCTCTGGATGAGATCCTGAAAATTTTAATCACATTAATGTAATGTGGTTTTTTTGTTTTTTTTTCGTTCTGTATCCCATAAATAGGTTCTGTTGATCTTCTTCGTTTGTGAGGGATTCATGTAAATGCATCAAAATTATGGAGGGCACTAGTTTAGAGCATGGTTCTACCTAGTTAATTAACATGGATATTTGAAAGCTGTTTTTCTCATCCATAAAACAGGTGGCCCAATTCCATTAATCCCCTATGGCCTTCCATGTGTGAGAGAACTGTTCCGGTTTCTTGTGTCACTGACCAATCCATTGGATCGACACAACACTGATGTAATGATCCACATGGGCCTCAGTCTGTTGATTGTGGCATTGGAAACAGCAGCTGATCAAATCAGCTCATACAACTCCCTTCTTTATCTTGTGAAAGATGAACTCAGTCGCAACTTATCTGTGGTAAGTAAATCTGACATGTCATCAGTATGTTCTGTGCTCTGGTTGACAAGTTCTACAGACAAAAAGCCATGTACATGCAGGTTTCTGTCACACTATTTGAGGACAAAAAGTTGTTCCTGCATTATGAAATAGTGATAAAACTTTAGAAGGAACTTGTTTGTTGTAGAACTTTCAAGAGGTCAATTCCACAGTGATGTGGTGATAACATATCTTCAGATATGGAGCTTAGTTCAGTTTTCATCTAAATAGAAGTTGTAAAATGCCTCACATGTTTCCAGCAGAACCCTGGGATTCTGGGGAATTTTGTAAAAGACCTGTAATCTAAAAAATTGAAATAAATAGCCTTGGAATAGCTCTGGAGTCCTACATGGGTTTAAAAAAATGTAGAATGATATTAAAAAAAGAAAGTCTTGTTTCTGTTTTCAGTTTTGCTCATTTTCTTGCATTTAAGTAGCCTAGGAATTTTTAACAGTTTTTTCACTGGAAAAAGTTCTGAAAATGCTATGGAAAAACATTTGTCGAAGAGGTGTAGGAATTCTGCTTGTGGTTGAAGACGTACTCTGTGTATATCATTGTTCGTTTTTGTTCATTTCAGCTCTTGCAGTCAGAAAGGCTTTCACTTTTTGCTGCATCTCTGAGATTGAGCTTTCTCATTTTTGAATCAATGAGATCTCACTTAAAATTCCAGTTGGAGGTATGTAATTAATCTCGGCAGAGGTAACTTTATCTACTGTTTGATAAGAAGAAAACAACATTAGAACATAAATTTAAAATCCAAAGTACACACAGTTATGTAAATTAGAGAAGATATTTATTAGGTATGTTGTAATTCTCGATTTATATGACTTTTTACAAGATATATTTCTTTCAAAATTTTCATAATGTACCATTTTTTGTATTCTTTGCATTTATTTTATTAATATTTGTGACATTGGTTGGGAAGCAGTGAAAATCTTGCCTTTTTGTATATATAAATATATATTAATATAAATATAAATTAGCCAAAGGAATTGCCAGGTTTGATTGAAACTTGCTTTTCTTTGAATTTATAATAGTCACAGTACAGAATAATGAATGCTGGGAAAGCGAGGGGGTGTTATCTGTTCATCAGTGTAGGAAATTGGAGGTCAGGGCATGTATTTTGTTTAATTTCCACAGAACTACTTGCTACGGATAAGTGACATTATTGTGTCTGACAGTCTGAAAATTACCTATGACCATAGAGAGATTGCCTTGGATCTTGTTGTGCAGTTGTGGAGAATTCCTGGACTTGTTACTGAGCTGTATCTCAATTATGACTGTGATCTTTATTGCTCCAATCTGTTTGATGATATGACGAAACTTCTTTCAAAGGTGATTATATCTGATTTCTATGTATCAGGAATGTAAATTTGCTGAATTTCATATGTTTTCGAATTTTTTGGCCTTGGTGACTTGAACTCACAAAACTCAAATTGGCCTTGGTGGCTGTTTGTTCCAATGTATGTTGGTCTGGTTTGTTCCAATGTATGTTGGTCTGGTTTGTTCCAATGTATGTTGGTCTGGTTTGTTAAAATGTATGTTGGTCTGGTTCGCTGTAACAGTGTCATGCAACAATTTTGCATGAAGGTAGTTTGAGTTCAGGATTACCTTTATACTGAAATACCACCTACATCCTACAAATATCTTCTTTATAATGAAAGTTGGGATTCTTGATGATTTTGCAGGTTACTATACGAATTCATTCTATGACAGTATCGTTGAAAAAGCCCAAATGTGTGACTTTCATTTGATTGTCACTTCAAAAACATAAAACTTGACAAAAAAACCAAACTGACCTCATCAGTTGTGGAGTATTTACATCCAAGAGAACAATAAAATATATTCACATAAGAAATTTGTGTGCATTGCGGCATCATACCAGTGCCCATAATAAATGTGCAGATGAACAACAGTTTTCTCAAAATTTCATGCATCCACATGAATTCGAAAGCTTTAGAGAAAAAAAGTGCTAAAAAAATTATTTCTTTTAGAAAAGTGCAGTTCATCCAAATTTATACAGTGAAAAGCGGGACTATCTGCAATTTGCTCAAAAAAAACAAACAAACCAAAAAACCCTACTTTTATGATTGAAGAACGATTACTGAGAGAAACAGTAAATATGAATTGATGAAAATGAAAATTTGATACCTCTGTTCCATTTGCAATGAAGTTTTTGTATAGTCTGCTTTCCCTTTCAGAATGCATTCCCAGTCTCTGGGTTGTTCACGATTCACTTGTTGTCATTGGATGCCCTGCTGACAGTTGTGGACAGTATAGAACAGCATTGTCAGAGCAGAACTTTAGCCAAAACAGTTGTTGTAAGCCTTGACAGTGCAGTGAAGTCTGACGGCCAGTCAGGTTCGTATAGCCATGGTTTGGGGGAATTGACAAAACATTTTAAATATCACAGAAAGTCTATGGGGTCTTAGCAGGCATGGAAGAAAGTTAACATGTAGCAAAAGAAGCAAAGGAAGTTTGTTGCAAAGCCCTGTGTGGAAGCAAACAATAAATAAACTATGCAATAAACAGTAAATGGAAAAGATGAGCTTCTTCAGCGTTTTTTTTTTCATTTCTGCCACATTCAACTTTAATCATGGTCTTGGGGACAGACATTAGATTTGGCTTTTCAGGTTAAGGTGAAGCAGTCTCTTGAAAGTAAGATATATTTGGCTTTTCAGGTTATGGTAAAGCAGTCTCTTGAAAGTAAGATATATTTGGCTTTTCAGGTTATGGTAAAGCAGTCTCTTGAAAGTAAAACAGAATAAGATTTATTTGCCAATCAAGTGCTTTTTTTAAACAATGTATGACAAGTGTATGATAGAAACAATCTTTTTTATTTCAGTAATAATCCTTTTAATTGGCATACATCAGTTTACAAGAAAAATAGATGCATTATTGTATTTATTTATTCTGAAGAAAAATAATTTTTGTGCATGTTCTCTCTCAGATTCGCTGAAAGCAATAAAAGGTAAAGATGCAAGGAAAGGCCCTGTGATAAAACCAAACCGTATGGTGAAAGTTTCCAGCAGGATTCCAACCAGAGAAGAATTAGTGGAGCTCAAACAAAAGAAAAAGGTTAGTGCACAGTTGTAGGAACTGCAGATTTAAGCATGTGATTCTCACTATTTCTATAGCCTAGAAGATGCTCTAAAGAATCCATCAGGGTTCACTCTCGGTGTTTATTTCTAGAGCTTGGAAGAAGCTTTTAAAGAATCCATGAATGGTTCTCAGTGTTTATTCTATAGTCAAGAAGAAGCTTTTATAGAATTCCTAAACTTAAAAAGTATTGCTACATTCATGCTCGACAAGATGTCATGAAAGTTTAGATTTCAGGAGGTATTCATTTTATAGTTTGCCCTTTTGTTTCAACTCTATTTTAATCTCTCTTATCAAAAAGGGAAAATAACATCACTTCCGCTTTTTGCCTAATGGGTAGGTCAGACCCAGTTTTAGCAACAGTATGGTATATCAGGGGTCTTGGTGTGACAAGCCTCACAAATGTTTAACAGGGTTAATGTAACTGTTTGATCACAATCTGAGATTACAAGATTAAGAAATAAATTGTCTGCTGATTTCTTGAAATAGCCAGTCCAGAATGAATTAAAATGAATTATTTTGGTTTTGCAACTGAAATAAATGCAAACTTTGACCTGCAGATCTACCAGATGGGCACAGAGCATTTTAATATCAAACCATCTAAAGGTCTCCAGTACCTGCAGGAACAAGGGTTGTTGTCTAAACCTCTGAACCCTAGAGAGGTGGTCACATTCCTCAAGGAAAATCACAGGCTGGATAAGAAAATGATTGGGGAGTACATCAGTGACAGGAGGAACAAGGAAGTGCTTGAGGCATTTGTTCAGTAAGTTAGGATTTCATTATTCGTTTTTTTGTGAATGCAGGTTTATATCAATATCATGTTTTATATCACAGCATTTATACCTGTTGACTGAGATCCATGAAGTCACACTTTGTTGTGGATTTAAATCTGCTTTATTAACATGGCAGTAAATTTTAATCAGGTGAATGCACTATCACTGGGGACTCTTATCTCTTTCCATTCACCAATAGGATTGTGGTTTTTCAGTACTAGAAAGCGTCAACTTTTTCTGTTTGCAAAAATTGCCCAGTGCATCTTGTTTCTGTGAAACGTTTGCATATTTTTTTTTTAAAAATGGCACCCTTCTGTGGTTGGTGATCCTATAAATTTATTGGCAGGCATCAGAATTTTTATTGTCAATCCTGTTATATAGAGTGCAAATCCTTTAAGTTGGTAGTATAACATGTCTCCATGAAACACAGAATTGTATTATGACTTAAGATGAAAAAGATATTTCTCGGATTCCCCTGTAGAGTTATGGTTTACAGCAGCGTACTTGATTATAGTTAGCCTTATTAGTCGTAGCCATGCCAGAGCAGGGGAACTTATTTTACAAGTCAATTTAATTTGTGAAAAATGATTCGCCCAGTAATGTTACATAGTGAATGCAAATCATTGTTCACTTTTTTTTTTTTTTTTTTTGTGCAGGTCTTTCAATTTTGAAGATGCTCGTGTTGATGAAGCATTGCGCATGTATTTAGAGTCGTTCCGCATGCCAGGAGAGGCACCAGTCATTTCCTGGTTAATGGAACACTTTGCTGAACACTGGCATGTAAGAATTCCCCCCCCCCCCCCCCCCTTTTTTTTTTCCTTGTTTTTTGATACATAAAATTCACGTGCTGTTCAGTCAGCCACCCACAGGCACATTTCACTCATTTGTATGAAATGTAGTAAAGATTTCAATTCATTTTTGTTTTGAACTAGTTTTAAATGTATTGATTAGATCTGACATGAGGAAGATAGCAGTAAACAAAAACATTGCAAATCATTTCTTTCTTGATAAATCCTGAAAGAGTAGTCAATGAATGTCTGCATTATTTTCAGAAAAGCAATGGTGGACCATTTTACAATGTGGATGCAGCTTTCACCTTAACCTATGCTGTGATCATGTTGAATGTTGACCAGCACAATCATAATGCCAAGAAGCAAAATATACCTATGACTGTTGAGGTAAGTGGTTGGTTTGGAGAACTTGCCACATGTGCTTTGTGAGAGTGAAATGTGTAAGTCTTGTGGTCAGTGGCACATGCGCATTTGTTTGAAATTTATGAAAATAACCGCCTTAGAGCTGATCTATCCAATATAGAACATTTTTTTAAAAATCAAAGTGGCAACTGGATTAACGGTGGATGCTTTTTTGATAAAGCAAGAAGGTACAGAGAGCTCATCTCTAGCTACTGTATATACCAGGTTCAAGTACAAAGCAAATTAACATTCTCAATAACATTTTATTTCTTCTTGGAAAAAAAAAGGAAAGAAAGAAACAGAGAAGAGAGAAGCAACCACTTGGATGTTACAATAGTGATGATCTTACCATAATGACCTTAACAAAAGTTAAAACTCACGGACTAATTGGGTGCCAACAAAAGTATTACAAGCTTGGGGGGAAAACTCTTTTTCTTTTGCATATTTCAATGATTTGATATTACAGGGTTAGTGATTGTGTACAAGGCTGCTTCCAAGTTAAAGTGGTTGGTGCTAAATTTGTATTGATTGCTGTTTCACTTGTTTTTAAAATGGGTTATGGAAAAGACTCACACTTTCAGTAGAAGAGGAGAATAAAGAGTTTTCTTTTGTAAATAATGTTTTGTTTCTTCATTTTTATCCTCCAGGATTTCAAGAGAAATCTGACAAAAGTCAATGGTGGTAAAGATTTTGATCCTGAAATGCTACAGGATATTTTCCAAGCAATAAGGTAGTTGAACACTTACAGGATTTACAGTATTATTTTATATGCATTTTTCAAAACATTCTGCAGATACCTATTAGATACATTTTTTCATTGTGTTATTTTCACAAAGTATGCACTGATGCATGTGATTGTTACTCAGTCACCAACTATTGGGCATTTGTCAGGAGGTGATTATTGCCCAAATTTCTTGTCAAATCAGAAAATGTGTAAATATTACATTTAATTTGAGATGAAGCAAAGAGAATTCTTGATTACTGAGTGAATTTTGAGAGAACCTGTGATGTTTTTAAACAGCTTAAACTCACTTATCACTACTAAAATAACTGATGGTTGATTGTCCTTGTCCTTGGTCATTACAGGAATGAAGAGATTGTCATGCCAGCAGAACACAGTGGTTTGGTCAGGGAGAATTATTTATGGAAGGTTTGTACGATCAAATATGATTTTTTAAGATTTTCACTGGTGCTGTGGGTTTGATGTTGCTTTTCTATACTGAAGTTAAAGATTTGCAGCATTTATCTAATTTTGGATCAGTTGTAAATAATACATTACCTTTGAACTCAGTAGAAAACACATTCTGTTATACATTCTGTCTCTCTTAGCTATTTCTGCATTTAATGTTGTTGTTTTTTTCTTCCTGCCCTAAAGTCGATCTTTTTATGTAAACTGTGTGTGCCAGACTTTTAATAATGTCCCAGACCGTTAATATTTATTTAATTTAACTTTTGATGTCAAGTGCAAAACTATTGAAATTTGTAGTGCTGTTTTATTTTGTCTCTTATGTTTGTTGCACTTGTTTTTGACAGAAACCCCATCAAAATACTTCATTTTATTTTTGATTGTCAGGTTCTGCTACATAGAGGAGCATCTAAAGAGGGAGTATTTCTGCATGCCCCAACTGGTGCATTTGATCACGAACTGTTCACTTTGATCTGGGGACCTACAGTGGCTGCTCTGTCATTTGTCTTTGATAAGAGCTTGGATGAGTCCATTGTGCAGAAAGCAGTGTCAGGTTTCAGGTACAAGTTCATTCTATATTCACTCTACGTTTGAGTTCCATTTTAGTAATACTATGACAGAATAGTACTGGTAGATAGAGAGAGTTCAGAGTAACCTTATATGTATTGTAAAGTTATCCCTTTGGATGGGTAGTGTGTGTTGCCCGGAGAGAGGCTCATAGCACTCTAGAGACTCTTGGATCCTCTTAGAAATTTCATCCCACTTAAAATGCCCTACATTTTCTCTTTTTCTCCCAGAAACTCCTATAATTCAACCGGAGCATCTATTACTACCCTCCTCTTAAAAATACTCTGGTACTTTTAAGTTCACTGAAACACACACCTCCTCCCCCATCCCCCCTCTCCCCAAAGGGGGGGGGGGGGTGTCACATTTTTATCCTGCAGCATTTGAACATATCTCTGATTTAAAAGATCTATAACAATATCTAATGCATGTTAACTCTGCATTGAGATATGAGTTTATTCTTTGGGTGCCAGGAAAATGTTTTACTTAACTTCATGGAAATTTTTTAATAATAGAATGAATTTTATGAGGAATGTCAGTCAGCATGATAATGGATTATTCAATGTTTTTCAGGAAATGTGCCATGATCTCTGCCCATTATGGCATGAGCGATGTCTTCGACAACTTGGTCATATCCTTGTGCAAATTCACCACATTACTCAGTGCTGTGGAGGTAATGTAAAATGGTCCTCTTTCACTCTTTTCGGCATTTAGTTAGGGGTGTAAGTTTGTCAGTTTTTGTTGGTTTTCTGATTTTGGTGGTCTTAGTATTCCAAGTATCTTTGAACTGCTTCTGTTTTATTGTACCATTTCTGTATTATTTCTTACACGAGGCTTTCCTACTTACAACTGTTTCTTTTTGCTACATTTTGTCTTTCCTTCAAGCTCTGCTGCGACCCAGAGATTTTCTGTAGTTGGTATAATATTTGATTCAGTTCACTGCAACCGTCTACCTGTAATGATAGTTTCTGTTTGGGATTTTTCTATGTTTTATCGAAAGGCCATTTGCATCCTTGTCTAGTTCTCTGTTTCAGTGGTAAAGCATGAAAGTTGGCAAATATTTGTTGAATAAAGTCTGAACAATCCTCTTGGAGAGAATGTCATGTTCTACATCTTATGCATTTTAGTATCCTGGTGCAGTAATTTCATGTGTGAATCAAAATATGTTCTTTCTGATCATTTATTGATGTGTTGGGCACATTGCATCCAAGAAAGTTTACACAGTAGTTCAGATTCTCCAAAAAGCTCAAGAATTCCAGATTTTTTTTATTTTCAAGGGATGTACCTACACACAAATGCACAAGAAGTTTAGCTCTGGTGAGGATCTGCATCATTGTTATTTAATTCATTACTTTGTTGGCTGTTGTGGCAAATCGTGGCATTAAGTTTCAGAATTTTTTTCATGCCTGATTCCCATTTGTATACACATTTGGTTTCTTATCCTATGACATTTAGTCTTTTCAAAGCAATTTGTTTTAAAGCAGGCATGTTAATTCACTTTTCAGAGTCCAGAATCAATACCTGCATCCTTTGGCAGCAATTTGAAAGCTCAGCTTGCTGCCAGGACTGTGTTTGGGCTTGCTCATCGCCATGGTGACATTCTGCGAGAAGGCTGGAAGAACATTATGGATTGCATGCTGCAGCTCTACAGGGCCAAACTACTTCCAAAATCAATGGTAGAGGTGAGTGTAATTGCTCATTTTTGAGATGTTTGTGATTAGGCTGTTATAATAAGCATGTATGCACCCCAAGCGTTTTGTGCTAGGACTTGTACAAATAAGTACTATCCCTAACCCCATCGTTATCCTCAACGTAAAATTGAATCTACAACCCTGCCCCCTACTCTTTGAACCAAAAAACAGGAGGAAAACAAAAAGAAAATCTGAAAGAATAATCAATCATAATTAATTAAGGCCGTTGTCAAGTATTTTGGGAGGAGCTCTCTAGCTCAGGGGTCACAAAAGGCTTTAAAATATGTAGCCCTAGTGCAGGAACCTTGGGGGATGTAGGTACTTGTAACAACATGCTTGTGATTATACTTTTGATGTTAATGTTAGGAGAGAGCTATGTTGCTGTGTCCAATGCTAGGAGAGAGCTATGTTGCTGTGTCCAATGTTAGGAGAGAGCTATGTTGCTGTGTCCAATGTTAGGAGAGAGCTATGTTGCTGTGTCCAGTGTTAGGAGAGAGCTATGTTGCTGTGTCCAGTGTTAGGAGAGAGCTATGTTGCAGTGTCCTTGCTAAAGTAATTATATACCTGATGCTTTTGTATAGGCTGCTGTTACATCAGCCATCAGGATATGGCACGGGTTCTTAAAGCTCTATGAAAAGTCCTTACTGTGCCTGATTGTCATTTCTTTGTTATGTTGTGTTATGTTTTTGACATTTAATAGGTCCCTGTTTATCAGTTTTCAGTCCAACTGACCAGGGTGGCCCTGATCTGAAAGATCCTTTGAAGTCCTTAATATTGATTTTTATGAACCTGTGAGATCTGTTACAATATTACCTAGAATTTTGATGTCGTACATAAAGAGAAAACTTAAACATTCTGACAGATTCTGTCATCATTATTTATGGTGTTAATTCTTTGGTGTATTATTTTCAGGTTGAAGATTTTGTAGATTCGGCAGGTAAAATTTCCATTGTTCGAGAGGAGTCAACTTCATTAACAAGGTACGCTGTAGCTGAGTTTGCATGCTGAATGAGATCATTGTAAACTTGTATGATTGTATCTTGACTCGTGGTCAAAACTTTGTATTGGTATCAAGTGATTTATTTTAGCAATAAGGTTGTGCCCCGGTGTTTAAGTAATATTGGCAAAAGGTCAGTAGCTGAAGATAAGAAGTGTTGAGTTGAGAGCTGAACTGTGACTAATTGTGAATGTTTATTGCCGTGCATATTTTCCAGCACATAATTTTTGGGTGGAGTGTGCACATTTTGTAAATAGAGAGTTTTTTTTTTTTTTAACTAAACATTTTTTTTAAAAATTAAACCCTTTTCCTATCAAAGGCTGAATTATCACAGAAACTAATTTTGAGAATTTGGTCTAAAAACTTCTAAGATTTGTTATACTCACAGGCTCTTAAGACTGTGGCATTTCTAACAGAGAGTATAAATTGTAATAAATTATTTTGTGATTATTCATTTTCATGAATTGTTATACTCATTAACTTTTTTTTGTTATATATACCTGAAAGAGGATTAGGGTCAAAAAGCTTGTTTTTTTAATTCTTATTGTCCATTTCCAATTATTTTGTCATCAATACATCATTTCTTTATTTTATGTTTCTAATGTGTAGCTTTTTTCTTTTTTTTGTTGTTGACATTTTGGCTTAGTTTTGATCATTTGGTCTTAACTATTTTGAGCTTTTTCCATGTAGGACACAGCTATGCTCCTCAGAGAGTGGCATTTCTAACAAACAAGTATAAATTGCCTGTTTTTTTCTCACAGATCTGATGCTGGGGTCCTGAGCAGCTTTGTCTCGTACTTTTCCTTGTCTGAGTCTGCCAGTGCCAAAGGTCCCAGCCTGGAAGAAATAGAAGCTGGTAAGGTTGCAGCGGCCTGTGTTAGAGACTGCCAACTTGATCAGCTGATTGTTGACAGCAAGTTTCTGCGAGAGGATTCATTACAGGAACTCATCAAGGTAAATCATGTGTGGGGCCATAGCATAATTTAATAGAAGTAAGCAGAAGCCTGGGGGGAGACAGAGCACTAAGATAATAATTCAGAGAAAATATGAGGCGAATCAGAGTTGTCGTGCCTAGTTAGTGCTCAGAAGAGTAAAGCGGGAGTGAAAGAAGGAAGAAAGAGAAATGATCAAGATGGGGATCGGACCCGTGACCTCTGCTATGACACCCATTCCCTTTCCAAGAAGAAAACAGATCGCTTAACAATTCGGCCGCTCCGTCTCTCCAAAAAAGAGATGATCGCAGCGGTATCTCTTACTGACTTGAGTATTCGTTCGCTGGGACTAAGCCCATCCGTGTCACAATAGCATAGTATTATTGACACGTCACAACTATCTAAATTGAGAAAACTATGCAGAATGATCTTTGGGCTTCAAAATACAGGGTTTCTGATTTTTGCCAATGTAGATTATCTTGTTTGCTATCATTTTCTATTTACACAATGGCACATTTTTGTCTGAAATATCATGTTAGATTTTCACTACTAGGGCGGCTGTGACACATTACAAATTCTGTGATGTTATTTGACATATGCTGAACAGTGTCTTTTGCATGATCCCTGCCGTGCCTGATTAGAGGCCTTAAGAAAAAAATCCAAGCATAAAGATATCATTAACTCTTTCCGTACTTTTCACCGATACATCGGTTCCTCCGACTGACGCATTTGGACTAATTTCTGCTGAAGTGCAGTAATAGTGGCATCGGTTGTACCACAAACAACAAAAACACTGGGAAGCTAGATGGACACAGTATCGTTGAAATGCCCAGGGGTAACAAGGAGAGTACTTTTTGCCGATGTATCGGTCCCCCCGACTGACGCATTTGGACTAATTTGGGCTGAATTGCAGTATGGAAAGAGTTAAACTGCTCCACACAAATGATTTTTAAAAAATTTAAAAAATCAGGTGAACAATGATTAAAGTTCATTCAAAGTGTGATCCCAACGTCGCAGATTTGCTGCCATGTTTGTGTCAACTTGCACAAGGAAATGTTAATCACTGAGAAATCGTGTGGCTGTTGCTTTGCTCTGACACTTCCAGTTTTTCCCGATAAGTTAACCCTTGGAAGGTTGTTATTGCCAAGAAAAAGATAAATTTATTTCATTTTCTCAGCTTCAATGTATAATACAACTGAAAACAGTAAATGAAGAGGTTGAAATTAATCAAAGCAAGTTTGAAATGGGAGGCACGATGTGGAGCACTTGTGTGAATTTTTTTTTTGTCTTTTATTGTAGTAGCACGCACATAAATGTAGAAATATTCTTCTCAATGCTTTCAGGCACTTGTGTCAATAAGACAAGGAACAGAAGATCAAAGCAGCTTGAATGGACATTATGATGAAGATGCCTGTGTTTTCTTCCTGGAACTTCTGGTTCGTGTTGTTCTACAAAACAGGTAGGACTCAGTTCAAAGTCAGCCAAATGCTTTAGAAGTAAATTGGTCTGGGGTCACAGTTTACTTACCTACTGTACAGAAATACAAGAAAATCCCTCCGGAATGGATCTTTATGAAATTTGGCATGAGGAAATATGTTGCATATGTTCATGGCTGTCCAAAAGCATACAGTTAGGCGAGCCTTTGGAATAGTCCTCAAACTTCGTAAACAATTGAAATGTTAACTTGTGAGAGGGTTTAAGCGCCCGTGCGATAATCCACATTATGCAAAAATAATGGAACTGTTAACTTGGGAGAGGTTTAACTGACATGTTATAAATGCTGTACCCACGACCAATTTGATAAACAGCTCCTCTTCCAGGTGGTAGAGTGGTTCAAAAACTTAGATATGATTATGAGGACTGCAGTACAGGTTTGGTACTGGTGCATTGGTTGCTGGCATTTGTGTAACAAGTTGGCATTAACTGTTGTATAGAAGAGAGCCGGGAATGTACTGAACATTCTTCATGTGTTTCTATTTTAACTGTTTCCTTTTAATTTTCAGGGACCGTATCGTTCCAGTATGGCAAGCTGTACGAGATCACCTCTACAATATCATTGTCAACAATACTAGTCATTCCTTCTTTGTTGAGAGAGCTGTGGTGGGACTTATCCGAATTTCCATCCGATTGTTGCGCAGGGAAGAGAATGCATCCCAAGTCTTGACCTCCCTCAGGATTCTTCTCATGATGAAGCCTAATGTGATTCACAGTATCCGTAGACAAGTATGTGTTCGGCATTTTGGCACAATAAATTAAATTTGGTCCCCATTGAACCTGAACTTTGGGGATGCGGGGTTTGTGGAAATAATTATTCACAGTGATAGAAAAAATTGATCATAGCGGATCTTTTTTTGCCATGAGCTGAATCAGTGTAGATTTTCTTGCAGGTTTGCTTCTTGGTTGTATTTTGGTAATTTATCTTTTGTAAGAAGTTATTAGCCAAAGTGGCCAGAAAATTTTGATTAATTAATTTGTCCTGCTGTTTTTATGATAGAAACGCTCACATGCACTGTTGACCTGAGAGTGCTGTTATGTATGAGCATAGCCTAAGTGAGAATTGTCCTTTTCAAGGAGATTCTGATCTGGCCTCAGCCTGTGTAAAATCATGTATTGGTATAAGATATGCAGTCTGCAGGTTTACAGGTAGATTCATTTCTGTCAAGTGGTTTCATTCTATTTCCAATCCCAGGAAGATTTTCCAATTCTCACACATGGCATAGAGAGTAACAGTAATTCCAGCACTTATTTCAGTTGCAGTTTGTATAATTTATTCAGTTTGAATCTTTTTTTATGTTTTACTGTGTGGGATACCTGTTATTCAGCTGTATTGATCTTTTTCAGATATCTTTTGGTCTCCATGAACTGTTAAGGACCAATGCTGCCAATATCCACACAAATCAAGACTGGTACACATTGTTTACTTTACTGGAAGTGGCAGGTGCTGGGGCCAACTTGCCCCCTTTCATGCAAGTGTGTGCTGATGTGGATTTGACTGAAATCATCAATGATGCAGGTGTGTTAATATAATTTGCACTAACCTTTTCACATCATGGTAATTAGTACAGCTCACACATATCACTCTCCCACTGAACGCCTTTATCTCATAGTAATTATGCCCTCTGGATACACAATTTTTTCAAAGGTTTTAAGATGAGATAATGATCATATAGGTTTTTTGACATTCTTTGACAAATAGATTTATTTTTTAAAAGGATGATCTAAAAGTGTCGGAATCTTGAATACCAGGGAAGCCTTGTTACAGTGCCACTCTGAAGGCTAATAATTCAGCCTGTCTGTGTATTTCAGGTGCTCAAAGTGATAGTGAAGTCCAAGATGCTAGATCAGAGGTCAGTGATAGAGGCTACACCTCAGACAGTGAATTATACGAAGGGCAGAATCGACAAAGACAACAGTCCTATCATCATCCATTAGGTCTGGAGCTCAGGCCTGTACCTGACAATGGGAGTTGGATGATGGTAAATAATTCATATTTAATTTTAACCCTTTCAGTGCCTGCCCATTTTCCAAGACTTTTCCCTCAGTGCCAGCCTATTTTCTGTGATTTTTCCCTCAGTGCCAGACCATTTTTGCAAAACTTGTCCGAACAAGGGTGTAATAGAGAAAAAATCATATCTCCTATGATATTGGGAATTTTATAAGTCTGTAAGAAAGAAACTTTTAGTACATTGAATACCGTATCGCATAATGAACATATCAAAGTGGTGGTGGTGATAGTAGTGGTGGTGGCAGCAGCAGTTTCAGCAGCATCACAAGAAAATAAAAGAAAATGAAAATATTGTAATACTAACATTCTGACTTTTATTTGGCAGCAAAACTGATAAAATCATCAAGACTAATGATTGAACATCATCAATAATCAGCTTGACAAAGTCTAGAGGTGTGGGATCAATGTTTATAAACACGGTCATCACTGGCTACCGAGAAAATGCACTCATTTCATTCTTCGTAACATCTAGATCTAGATCTATACACCCGCCTTCGGCTAGATCTAGATCTACATTACTAACTGGAGCGCACGTACGCAAGTCAACTAAATCAATTGTGAATATCTTCTTGGTTGATGTCAAACCCATCAAAATCGCTTTCAGAGTCGGAATTTACAAACAAATCCCCGATAATTTGATCAACATTGTCGGTGTCGGACTCGAAAGACGCTATTTCGCAGCGAAGAGAGTATCCGCACAAAAAAGCGAATAAAAAACGAACCGATCGGCCGATCTTTATGATCCGGAGATCAAATTAAAGCTTATCCAATCAGGAATTAGATTATTCGACTTCCAGAGCCCTAAAAACGTTTTTAGGGGGTGTATTTCCTGTTTACATTAGCTCACCTCAGATCGCCTGAATTCAGGCGATAGGCATTAAGAGGGTAGAAGAAACCATCGGGCGATAGGCATCGAAAGGGTTAATCATGTGGTAAAATGATCCTTTCATTTGTCTTTGGTGTAAATGTTACATGTTAACTAAAGCACTGATCTTTTGCAGCTTTAGTATTGTCATAAGGAGTTAGAATAAATTGAAACTGTGAAACAGTTTGATAAGTGCCAAAAGGCTATTTAAATAAGTGTCAAAGTGTGCTTTTGTTATATCTTGTCCTACACACTAAAAGATCTCCTGTATTTCAGAAAATGGTGATAGAACAAACAAGAACCAAGGTGGAGATTTGTTATGTTTTCAGGGGTGTAAATCTTTCAGATTTTTTCATTTTATTGAATTTTGAGGGTAAATTCCTAGATCTAGAGCTAAATCTTATCCTTATTTTTAGTTATTTTAGGTTGTTTTTGTTTTCTTTATTCACTGATAATATATTTTTTCAACAGTAAGAAATCGAAACCTAAAAACTATGAATAAAAACAGTTAATTTCACATCTACTTTAATACTTTTGTCGCGACATTGGTTTGCAATTTGTACAACGAATTTTCATCACTATCGTTAGTCCGAGAATCTCCGGGGTTTCAGAGAAAAATTCTCTGACCCACGAAAATGGCCTAGACCTAGCCGAGCGGGGAAATAAGCGGTCCCTGGCATTTCATTTTCAGAGAATTTGTTCAAATGTCATTGACACCCCTGTATTTTGTAGGTCTGCAAATACCCAACGATTTGTTCTTTTTTTTTTCCTCTTTGTATTCAAGTAGTTTTATTTCATTCAAAATGGCTGAAAATTGCAACATACTTTGCTTTCAGGTCCCAACTTCAGTGTGCCACATTATGATTTTCCTCATAAATCATAATATTTATGTTCAGATTTTCAATTGTGTATGTTAAATTTTGTAAGCAGCACATAAATTTCATTATTCACCCAAATTCTAATTTTATATTCATGTTTTTGCCTTCCTGTCTGACCAGGTGAACAGAGAAGAACAACACAGGATGCCAGTAAACCAGTATAGCATAGACTTGAATGAAAATGTACTGTTCCCTGACAGCCGGTCATTGCTGAAGTCATCTGAAACCTTGACATTCCTGGTCCGGGATGCTGCCCATGTCACACCACATAATTTTTGGTCCTGTGTCCATTGTATAAGAACGTTCGTTGAGGCAGGTGTCAATGGAGGTAGGTAAATTAGATCAGTTGCGGACCATGAGCTGTGTAATCTGTAATGACAGGGCTTTGTGAATATTCTCCAGGCATGGGAATTTTCTTTTATGTAGTGGAATTCTGCTGAAATGAGACTTTTGAGTCCTTGCAGTCAAATGATAAGATGATAATGGTTAAAGTAACGTTTAGTACAGTAACATCAGTGTATGGAAATTTTCATTTTTAATTGAAAAATTTTATTAGGATTTCAGCTGAAATTGAAATTTGCAATTCCTGTGCCTGATTCTTAGTTTCTAATGTCATAGTGTGGAATTAAATTTGTCCAGTGAGATAAGCTTTATGAGTGATGTGATACATGTTTTACGTGCAGTATATTTATATATATGTTTTCGTAATTTGTTTAGGTGAGATCTGAGAGCGCTCAGGGTGTTTGTGTGTGCTCTCTTTTGTGGTGGCTGAAATACCCAGTCAGTTGACTGACCACTTTGACTTATGCAATTTTGCATCATTGTTTCCTTTCAGTACATAGATTGGAGATGAGCACATACTACATATATTATGATGTTGTTTATAAGTGTAAAGATAATATTTTGATTATTAAAAATGGGTTGTGATTAAAGCTCCGTATACATATTTCATGCTAGTCATAGGAAAGAATTTTTAGTGTGACTAAAGGTTTGCGCCTTTGACCCTCACCAGGCCGGACCCGCACTCCACCTCCACGCAGTAGCTCAATGAGAGAGAAACAAGGGAGGAAGAAGACTCGGAAGGATAAAGCAGGAACGAGGGTGGGTAAATCCACATCAACACCTGAACAGTTACATGACGGCTGTCATTCTGATGATGACATGGACGGTGAAGCTACACAAAGCAGGTAGGCAACTGACATGTCTGGGTTGAATTTGCAAGACCATGTCTTTCTGTCTAGTAAATGCACTGGTTAATATTTGCTTTTGTTTTGTTGTCTTACATTGGATTACTCACAAATTTCTCTCAGAGGTAAAATCACTGATGGGAATTCTCCAGAAATTTCCTGATTTTCAGATGTTTTTTTAAGGGGAAAGTGTCATCATTATTTATAACCACCATTTTGTCTATTGTCCAAATGGGCCTATTTGTGTGTGTGTTGCCCTTGGCGATGATGTGTAATGTCAAAAGTTCCGGAAATTTTCTGTCAGTAGCTCCTATCGCTGTAAAATAGTTACTTAAACCAGAAGGTAAAGTTCAGCATTGGTTACTTTCAGACGTGAATTTTTCCTACAGTTTGATCAGAAATAACATGGTTTGGGTCAACTCTGAATTGGGTAAATGCTGTAATTAACAATCTAAGTGGCGTATAATATTTCCACTTGAAATTATTATGTTAAACCAACAGAAACATTACAAATTGAAAGAGCTATTAAGAATTTGTTTTCTATTTTCAGCTTGCAGCTTTTGTCAATCCAACTTCTTGATCTCATGCATACCCTGCACACACGGGCAGCCTCTATCTTCAGTTCCTGGGCACAGGAAGGAGAGCAAGGAACTGGAGAAAAATCGCCTGTGGCAACGAGCAATAATGACAGTGGGAGATACAGTAGTAGTGGGGGGAGCACGCCAAGGGTAGACAGCCAGGGCGTCGTAGTGGATGCCAAAGCGACAACTCTATGGGGGAAATGTTGGTGTCCTCTGTTGCAAGGTAAACATTTTATTTGTTATCCTGTATTTTCATGATTTTCCTGTTATTGGTAGTTGCAAATTGTCTGCCCCAGTGTAAATCTTCCCCCTATCCATTTTATATATTCATGTTTCATCAAACATTTATAAAAATACAGTATCGTCACTGCTCTCAGATTATGGCATGTGTCAAACTTAAACCAATAGGGAACTGACTGTTCATTGCATTCTTGAGCATAAGGGCTATCAGATATTCTAGGAAAGGAAATGCACCTGTAGAAAAATCCAGTAGAATCATAATGGCGTAAGTCACCAAATGACATTAAAAGAAACACTTTTTTCTTAACATCTCAAAAGTACGAAAATCACTCAAACCATAAACGTAGAGCAGTGACGATAATATATGCAAGTCTACAGCTTGGTTCAAGCCTAAGGGACGGTTTCGGTCCATTTTCAGCCCTATATGAAGATTTTTCAGTTCCTGCCTCTGCTGTTTTCCAATTTTTAAATTGAACTGTTATAGAGAAAGCTCTGTGGTAATTTGATGGTCCAGTTTAGAAATTTTATGGTGATGGCTTTGTCTCTTTCTCCATTATTAGCAAATTTGCGAAGGGAGGAGTGTGTATTACAGAGAATTTTTGTTTTTTGCAGGTATAGCAAGGTTATGCTGTGATGCTCGGAGGCAGGTGAGGAGTCAGGCTTTGACTTACCTTCAGAGAGCTCTACTTGTCCATGACTTACAAACACTGACGGCAGTTGAATGGGAGTCATGTTTTAACAAGGTAATTTCTTCTACAGTGACCTGCAAGGTTGCACATTCATTCTTAGTATACACAGGCCCATTCCAAATTTTCACACTAGCCATTTGGAGTTTGCACAAATATGCTGCAAATAAAAGGGTGTAAGTTCTTATTTTATCGAGAACAAAGTGATTTAGAATAAAAGTGAATCCATTGCCTTCCAGTAATTCATTCAAAAGGGTTGGATGAAATAAGGATATATTACAGGGAGGTGCTGTGGAACTGTGTACACCCAAATGCCAGTTAAACTGGTCAGTGGTATGCTGTGGGGCAAGTGGCCAATTGGTGTGCTCCACATGAGGAGTCTCTTTGATTATTGTGAAATCAATGCCACCTGAATATGTGACATATCAGCAGCCAGAATAGCTTTTAAATTTCCTGCCCACATTTTATCTTTGGTACTAGACATTTAAGTAGTTTTGAAAGGTGCTTAAAGAATTGGAGGATGCAGTCGCCATGGTATAATGCTTTATGACCTTCTGTTGTTTTCTAGGTTTTGTTTCCATTACTGACCAAGTTACTGGACAATATCAATGCATCTGATCCAGCAGGCATGGAGGAAACAAGAATGAGAGCTTCAACTTTATTGTGCAAGGTAACAAGAGTCAAATTTTCAGTCTGTCTGTCTTGAATTTCTCTTCTCTTACTATAGATATTGTCTTGCATGTGTATTCAATTCATTAATACAATGTATATATATGTTCTCCTTGAATATGAAGGGCCGCCATCATATTTCAAAGATCAGCTTAATTAATCAGAAATCATTGCCAGAAAAATCTGCTTTACAGGGTTCCCAGGCCAACCCTAGGGAGTGGAGGAATAACCCTGGAATTTTCCTTGGGTCCATAAAAAAAAAAAAAGGAAAAAATCTTGAAAAATGTAAATAAATAAGTAAAACAATGATTCTGCCATCACTGTATATCTTGGCTTGCCCAGTAGCCCTGGAATTGAACTTTTTTGTCTTGGAAAGGCCCCAGAAAAGTACTCTCCAAGAGATGCAGGAACACGGCTTGTAATTATCTTTGTTTAACCCTTCCCCAGCTTTGCCCGGAACTGTTCCGGGCTGTCTAATCTCACGATACAGCCATGTGCCAGGAGCTATTTCGGGCCCAGTTCGTATGCATTTCTATGGAGGCAATTCCTGTATTATGATTGTTTTGTATTTACTAATTAGTTCCCCTATATACTTGCATCATTTGCATGTGTTTTGAAAGCCTGGGATTTATGGTGTGTGATATTTTAGATTTGCTTGTTTTGTCCCCTTTTGCACCTGGCATATGAGTGGAAATCTGTGTGGCTGGCAAGGGGTTAATGAGACCAAAATCTCTCCTGTTTGAGGATCAGGCAAAGGCCTTTTATGGTTACCTACCTTTGATCCAGCGACACAGGCATTGACCATAGATTTATTTGTTGTACACAGGTGTTCCTGCAGCATCTTAGCCCACTTCTGTCACTGTCCACTTTCACTGCCCTGTGGCTTACCATCCTGGACTTCATGGAGAGGTATATGAGTGCTGATCGTAGTGATCTTCTGGTAAGTTTCAGTCCAGTTTTATTGCTTTTGAGAAATTAATCACACATCTTTAGAATCAGTTTGAGAGTAGTGGTGCATTTAAATGCAGGCATTTTTTAATTTCTACACAGGAATGGGAATCCTCAGGAAACCCTCTGAGTTTTGGAATTTTAATTTCTTTTTCGCTCTCCAAAGTGGTAAAGATATGCAAGGTGGTAAATATATGCAAGGTGGTAAATGTGTGCAAGGGGGTAAATGTATGTAAGATGGTAGATGTATGGGCCGTGATATAAGTGTATTCCATTGACAGTGATGCATGAAAATTTGAGGAAACTGTGTAGATATTGCACTAGGCCTGGAATAACCCCGGAATTCACTTTGGGTTCAAAAAGTATAAGAAAAAGGGGAAAGAAAAAAAAATCTGAACGCACAAAAAAACAACAACACATAAATGAATAAACAAACTGTGTCTCCAGTTGTTTTTCTCTCATTTTCTTGCATTAAAGTAACCTGACATATAACATTTTAGCCGTGGAAAGCTGTGGATGAACCATTCTCAAGGAGGTGCAGGAACCACGCGAAAATAAAAGTTATCAAAAATATGACAAGTGAAAACAGCTTCTTCTTCTATTGATCAGCTGATGTTTGTTTTCTATTCTATTAGTGTTCATGATTTTTTCTTCTTTGGCTTACTCACCAGTCTGAGGCAATTCCAGAAAGTTTGAAGAACATGTTGTTGGTGATGGACACAGCCGGAATCTTCCAGACAGCAGATGGCACAGAGTCCCAGCTATGGCGACTGACCTGGGATAAAATAGACACGTTCTTGCCCAAGTTACGCAACGAACTTTTCAAGCCCTTTGAACCAGGCAAGTTTGGAAATTTAGTAGGGCTCTTCTTATGAGACATTGATAAATCCGTCTAGAACTCACAAGGAGAGATTCTTTGCTCTATGAAAAAATTAGGATTTTGCCGGCAATTGGGGGCCGTCCGTACGGATAAAAAAACATGCTCTCAATTTTGGTGATTTTTCGCATCCCTCCCCCTCCCCCCATCTGGGCTTTTCATACATCTTCAGCCTGCCTCCCCACTTGTATAAAAAGTGTAAGATCATTAGAATGGTGAATGTCCGTAGTAAGGCCTTGATGGAAAACTGTAAGCAGCATTTTGCATTGCAAAGATTATTTGACTGTGCCATCAGAAAATTTTGTTTGATTTCCCTTTTTTCTGCCACTCCATCATATTTCTGGTACATTGTTCTGTCCTTAATCTGCTCCTTTTTTTTTTTCAGTTTTTAATTCATTGCCGCATTGAAAAGTTTATGTGTACATGTGCCCCTTAGATTAGTTCAGGATAACTATCAAGCACAGCACAACAAATTACAAGAAAAATACAACATACTGAATTGATTTCTTTTAACTTTTTTTTATGCAGGGATGCCAAAAGTCTGGTTATTCTGTTTTTTTCCGGTTTTTCTGTCAGTCTCAATTTTTCCATTTTTTTCGTTAGCAGTTTCCTGTGTATTTAATTGTATTTTGTGTATCAGTGATTATTTAAAAACTGTTTAAAAAAAGTTTGTTTTGGTGCAAACATGATGATACGTTCATTTTCCAGGTTTTTTTTTTGCAAAAATCATTTGGCATCCCTGTTTATATTTTTTTTCTTGTTTGTTCATTTATGAGCCTACTGTTTCTGATGTCTTAATTATTGAAACTTTTTTTTTCTTCAGAGCCCAAACCAGGCAGGATTGACAGGAATGATGCAGGGACAGAGCCCCAAAGTCCAGCGCAGCGAGAGCAGCAGAACCAACAGCAGCAGCAAGCAATACAACAACAACAACAACAACAGCAGCAGCAGCAAGCTGTACCCCCTGCCCCACAACATCATCCTAAACCACAGGAGACGCTTCCTCAGTCTAAGGTTGTGCATGATGACGTTCCCCTGGAAGGGATCACAATTGTCACCCACGAAGGTTTGTTGAGGATACTCCATTTGACACACCTGTTTTCGGCTTTTGGAGCCTGTTTTGACTCATTAGCAAATAATATCATGGCAGGGTTCCAGCGTTGGCCTTGAGTTCAAGGGATCCTCGGAATTTAAAAATTTAGGAAAAAGCCCATGAAATAGTGTAGCCCTGGAAATCTCAGGTTTCAAAAAAAAATTTTTTTTTAAAGGGGGAGAAAAATCAGAATAGAAAAATGAATAAATTAGTAAATAAAGGTTTCTGATACCATTTTCTTGCGTTTGCGTAGACTTTGCGTTTTAGCCCTGGAAAAATGTTCTCAAAGAGTTGCAGGAACTGAGCTAGAGTGTTGGACGTTGTACTTCTCAGTGCTGTTGTGGAAATTAGCACTTTCATTCTGCTCCGGACAGTTTATCATTCCTGCAAGTGATAATTACACCAGTTGAGTGCTGCAAAATATTTCACTCAAGATGTTTATGCAAAAATCTTTTGAAAAAGGAGGACTGAGAAGAATTGATCTAGATATGTGCAGTTTATGCTTGTTTATGCGGCCATAGATTTGATCCATCCTAGAAGTTTTTCTAGACATTTGGAACGAGGAGGAGAGTAAGAAAAGTGATTTGAAAGAAAAGTTCCCACATTAGATTGGGATAGATGGTGGTCTCAAGTCCTGTCTGTACACATTAGATTGGGATAGATGATGGTCTCAAGTCCTGTCTGTACACATTAGATTGGGATAGATGATGGTCTCAAGTCCTGTCTGTACACATTAGATTGGGATAGATGATGGTCTCAAGTCCTGTCTGTACACATTAGATTGGGATAGATGATGGTCTCAAGTCCTGTCTGTACACATTAGATTGGGATAGATGATGGTCTCAAGTCCTGTCTGTACACATTAGATTGGGATAGATGATGGTCTCAAGTCCTGTCTGTACACATTAGATTGGGATAGATGATGGTCTCAAGTCCTGTCTGTACACATTAGATTGGGATAGATGATGGTCTCAAGTCCTGTCTGTACACATTAGATTGGGATAGATGATGGTCTCAAGTCCTGTCTGTACACATTAGATTGGGATAGATGATGGTCTCAAGTCCTGTCTGTACACATTAGATTGGGATAGATGATGGTCTCAAGTCCTGTCTGTACACATTAGATTGGGATAGATGATGGTCTCAAGTCCTGTCTGTACACATTAGATTGGGATAGATGATGGTCTCAAGTCCTGTCTGTACACATTAGATTGGGATAGATGATGGTCTCAAGTCCTGTCTGTACACATTAGATTGGGATAGATGATGGTCTCAAGTCCTGTCTGTACACATTAGATTGGGATAGATGATGGTCTCAAGTCCTGTCTGTACACATTAGATTGGGATAGATGATGGTCTCAAGTCCTGTCTGTACACATTAGATTGGGATAGATGATGGTCTCAAATCCTGTCTGTACACATTAGATTGGGATAGATGATGGTCTCAAGTCCTGTCTGTACACATTAGATTGGGATAGATGATGGTCTCAAGTCCTGTCTGTACACAAATAAAAACACCAGGTTATTCATTTCTGCCACATCCCCTGGGATTGTGGAGGTCAAAAAAGCACAATTGCGTAATATCTGAAAGGTTTAAGATTTTGACATATATCAACCACTCTCCACTGTACCAACTTGGAGAATAAAACCTATGGTTTGCCTTGGGATTGAGGCTGCATATGAAACATAATATCTGACATGCTGTGTCGAGCAGTCTGTATTTGTGTTCTCTGCCAAAGATTGTTTGTATAGCATAATGCATTTTGACTGTATTGGAAAGCACGGCCGAGTTGGTCAAAAACATTTATATTGAAACAAAATTTAGAATAGTTTAGGGCAGAGGAAAAGTTATTAACTAATTAAAGTGATGAATGTTGAAAATTTTAATAGAATTGTCAGAGAGAAAGCATGTAAAAGTGGATTTAAAAGACATTAGGTAAAAAATGGATATTAATTACATGTATCAGGATAGCCGTTACAAGTTGTTTTTCACAATTAAGTGAAGTTTTTTGTTTCTTTGAAACCCTAGATCGCCCTGCTAGTCCACTGATGAACCAGCCAGCTCCTACAGCAGCATCAGCCTACATTCTGCATCCTCCACTACCTCATATCCCTTCAACATCAGGAGCCTCAGAATGATGATCAGATGACGGCAAGAAAGTTTGACTATGAATACTTTAAGGAACAACTACTCATGAAGAAAGGCGAAATAGCCATGTCGAGCAGCGTAGTTGAAGACATGAAGTATTTCGTTAAGAAGAGTCCATGCTTGTCTGAAGAAGATGACGATGCAATAAAATTTGTCATTCCAATTGCATGAGATTATGTGGGGCACAATATTGGTTTGAACCAGAGCCGTGTAATCAATACATTGAACATTTATGCAGAGCATGAATTGGTCTATTTGATCCTCTGTGTGTGTATGATACTGGTGTGTGTCTACTGAATTGAGAGGTACAATATTTGTCATGGACTTTGTTGAAGAATCTGCTTGATCATAGTTTTCTCCACTGCATTGATCTTTACAATTGAAAGACTGCGTGTTCAAGGATTTGTCAGCCATATGAATCCAGACCTGCCAGCTGTCTGATATTATACAGGATTGTCCTGTAGTCAGTTGTTGGGGAAGGAAAGGATTTTTTTTTACAGAAAGAAATTCTTGCCAACTTTGAGGATAGAGGCCAGTTCAGTGAAGCGCAAGATGGTGATGACAGTATGCACATTGTACCGATTAGCAATGTACATAGTACAGTGCACATACACCTGTGAAGTGTTTTGTATGTGTGTTTTCATTACCATGGAAATCACAACTAAGTGCTAGTTTCAGTTTGCCTTTCTATGGCTTGGGCACATTTGGCCCTTCAGGTCACCATTGTTTGAAGTGGTTACTTAGTTGGCAGGTTGATGATCTACTCTTTGTAGATGCTTTCTTTTCATAAGTGTGTCAAAAAGGAATAGTTATTGGTTTTTTACATATCGGTGTCAGGCGCAAACCAGCCAAGTCCAAAAATTTCATATTACTCTATATAGTACCAATTTATGAAGCCTGGAATCCTGCATCATATGTAAAGGTAGCTGTTACCATTATCCAGTAGAAATACTCAAAATAAGCATGTGATCAAACCGGCTAGGTCCATTTCCCATTAGTTTTAGCGGCAGTTTTTTGCTTTTCCTGTAAAATTTGCTTATTTCGACTCGGCCGGTTTGCTCCTGAGACTATCGATATGCTTAGTTCTGATGGCAGGTATACATGTTATGTGGTGCCCTTTACAATACTATGGGTACATTCTTTTGTTCAGCTGCACTTGATTTAGAACAACAACATTTTGAACAGCTGATCAATGTGTAGTACATCAAAAAAAAAAAATTAACAAAACGTGATGTACATGACTACCATTTTTTGGAAATAATGAAGTTGTCAGTTTAAGTTTTGAATTATCTTTGAGTGAAAATACAGTAAAAAAAAAATTGTTAAAAAAAATTTCTAAACCAAACACAAGTGAGTTGAGAAGTACATTTTCTAATCAAAATCCACTGCAGAATTATTATTCACCGGCTCCATCAAAGAGACTTAGCTGTGCTTGTATCATGCAAATCATTTTTCTCTCACAAAGTCTACTGATGTTGCCATATCATAAAAATATATGCTAAATTAAAACTTACCTGCTCAGACGGTTCCATGACAATTGAGCGCCAACAATTGAGCGCCAGCAATCCAGCGCCAACAATAGAGCGCCAGGTCAATATAGCGCCAACATGTGCATAAACAGTTTGCAAATCATCTGAATTTATTAAGAAAAGTATTTTACACATGATATATTTCTTTCACATAACACATAATGACATAATAGTAAAAACAGTAGAAATAAACAGTGTACAGTGTAAAAATGTCATTAAAAGAGCAAGGCTAGTGTCTAAAACATGAACGCGTAAGCAAGTCCGTGAAGTGTTGTCTTTTCTCGAGCGATGGCCCTGTGCATGCTGTTGAAGAATTCTCTGGATCCGCAAGGTTAAGTCTTTGTATTTCCTGCGTTTGGGGGGTGGGGGTTGTCCAGTCAGAATCCTCGTCATATCAGTCTTAATAAGCCCATGTTCTCTCTGGAGGATGCGAATTAGTCTCCACAGGTTTGGATAATGCGCACCGACATGGGCTTGAAATGCATTGTGCCAGCCCTCAGCTGCATTATTTGATCTGGCAATACCTAGCAACGCTCTCTCGTGCATGTTCCATAAGTCTATTGAGAACATTGGTGGATGTTTTCGTCCATTCCTTCTTGGTCGTCCTATATAAACATCCTCAAAATAATCGACCACTGGTTGGCCTCTCTGGTCAAAGTCATCCAAGTCAGAGTTGAAGATTTCCTCAAATATGTTTTGGACATCTTGCGAAGCATGAAAGCGAGGGCAGGTAGCATCCGCATGAACCTGGCGAACTCGTTGTCGTTCTTGTAGAGCTCTGCAAGTCCTTCACTTTGCACTTTCCGCCAGACATTTTGTGCTAAATGAAAATGACATCCACTGACTTCGATGCCAGGAAACTCGGTTTGAAAAGCCGAAATAACTGATCGTTCAAAGTCAGTCATGAGAGTGGCTGGCTGCAGACCAGGTTTGACCGTCTTCAAAGCCTGTAGGAAGCAATCATATGTATTCCGAGACTTGCTTGGGAGAAGCGCAAAAACTACAGGAAGAATTGTGTCCATATATATAACATGAAGTGAAAAGATCTGAGCAAAAATTCCTGGTGCAGTTTGAAAAGTTCCATCCGCAAACCAATGAGGATAATCATGAAGCAGCTGAAGTTCCCTCGGCGTCGTATAACGGTATCTTCGCGGGTATGTATCCTCGCCAAGCAAGTCTTTTTATCACATCTCCAAAATTTGACATCATTTGCAAGTTTACTATTTTTGTCAAATCTGTAGGTGTAACCTCCTATAGTAACTTTTTCCCTTTTCTTTTCACTCAAAATTCGATCCATTTTGCACAACCAACTCAAACTTTCCTCGTTCCAAGTTACACATAAAATTACAAGCGGATCACTTGGCTCACGTACAAAGTTGAAGGCAAGGCGTTAACAACTGATCAACATGAAGGAAACAACAAACTGGCGCTGAGTTGTTGTCACTCTGTTGTTGGCGCTAAATTGTCCTCGTGCTCAGTTGTTGTCGCTGAATTGTTGGCGCTCAATTGCCGTGTCACCTCCTCAGACATTTGTATATAGATATGCTGAGTATATGTAATTCAGTCAACTTATCGCCTGATGCATATCTAGGGAACACGGTTCGCGTGTACTTCAGCTTGTGGCTCTTACTGATCCCAACATTGTCTGGAACTCCATGCATATAATGAAAGGTCATGTTACCAGGGGAAAATATTGTGTTACTTTCTGATGGGGGCTGTGTGAAATGTGTTGGTTCAATGTTGTAATTCCAGTACATTATGTTAGATTAACATGTGCAATGGTGATCAAGTCTTCTATAACTCTAAAGTCGCACTTCTTGGACTTGAAATTTCATGACTTTTCCAAAAATTTATTTTACTATAGATCTGCAAAAAAAAATCAATGAATTTTACTGGTCAGCTACTGAGTGACCACCAATTTCTTACCACTTACCTCTCACCTCAGAATGGGTCAGATCCATGTGACATCAAGACGGCGGCCAGAAAATGTTCTCACAACGTATCTGGCAGCTATTGGCAAAAAATATGCCAGTCTGGCTGTATGGTAGTGATTTGGATGTTGTACACCCAATCACAAGAGCATTTTACTAAAATTGTTCACCGTCAATTGGGTTGATTACGAATTGTTGAGACAATGAATGAAATGATGCATTTATTGATAGGAGAGTCAGTGATTGAGTGAACAAGTGATTGTCAGCTGTCATTTGTTGCGATAAATAATTCATAATACTTTTCTCTTTCATAGAACATACTCAATACCAAGAGGCTGCTATGTCAGATAAGGATTTTCATGTCACATAGTTGTTGTAGTTTTAGGTTTGTCTACTTCTTTTCAGGGAATGGCAATTGATTTTGTTTTTAAACAGTACCATTGATGTTTCTGAAGCTGTAAATGAGCAAATGACGTCTTTCTATTTCAGTGAGGAAATATCCATAATAAGCCAAACTTTAATTAACAAGAAAGGAATTTTTACTAAATCTGAAGATTCCAGAAAGAACCTACATTCCTATTCATTGTTACACATCTTTCTTCAGCTTAAAGAATACTTTAACAACAGTGATGAGTCTTGGGGTAAGGCATATTATATTAAAGTGAATTTTTCAAAAGGTATGGAAACTGTTGTCAAGTAAACATAACGGTGCATTATTATTTTTGTATCATATCAGAATCTTTATTGATCTCAGACCAGAAATTTGCCTTTGCGCAGGCAAAAAAAAACCCAACAAAACACTAAAAGCCTACATAGATTGATAATTGACATAATTATATTAAGGGCCAACCTTTTGCGTACCTTGAATTGGGGCTTTCTCATTTAATATTTGAAGATTTTATGATTATTGAGGACACAGTGGTCAAGAGGGGTTCGAATCCCCATCGGTGCAGGCGTGTTGGAATTTTGGGATTTTTCTCAACTTTCCTTGTCCCTGATTCTAATGATGGGTAGGATCGAGCACCTAGTCTTCTTGGATAAGAACGAAAAGCTCAGAGGGCCTGTCAGCTCATTGCGCACATTAAAGATACCTTGGCAATTAGAAAATGGGAAGAGCAGGCTGAACAGGCCACTGCCCAGCAAAAATAAATGAAATTTACACCTCCCCCAAAAAAAACAGTGCTGCACTGTAGCGATGATGTGTCTGTAAATGGGCTGCAATGACATGAAGGCGAAGGCAAATTACCAAAAACAAGATTGAAGAAGTATACAAAAAAAAAAAAAAAAAAAAAAAACAGTTATAAATGCTAATCTAGGACTGCCTTGCAATATTAATTTTCACTGTTAGAGATTGAAATTGACCTTTTTTTTTAATTTTGGGGGAAATACTCAAGATCACCTTTCCCCCCGGAGATGAACAACTGTAGTGAAATACACCATGTAATGGGCCAAATGTCTTGTTGTCTTGTGAATGCTTACCTCTCTGCCCTCTACCCTATCTGCCAAATAATATTCTTGTCAGATACGGCAGACCAGTGCATCTTTTTTTCTGTGATAGTGAATTGTTTTCTGCCTTTTTTTCTTTACCTGTAGTGCATATTTCTCTTTTATAATTATTGCATGGGATGTATTCCTGCACATTTGTTCATGTTTCTGTTTCAGTTTAGCTTGTGAAACATATTATGTGTATATTACATGTCTGTTACTTTCATTCTATTGTGTGAGAAATAGAATCACTCTCAGCATTTTGCTGACCATTCTTTTGCATTCATATTTACAAAAGTTGCAGCTTTAACATGAGGATTTTGAGATCCAATTGATCTGGTTGTTTAAGTGAAGCAAAGAGGTGAACTGGCAAATCATAAGGGGAAGCATTGCTTTTATCCTAGAACAAGCAGAACAGCCCATCAGCTTACAAAAATGTGATAAAAGATAAGATAAGAATCATTTTATTATCCCTTAGGGAAATTCACTTCTACGGAGCGTTTATGGGTGCTTGGATGGTACACTCATCTGAAGGATCATTACATAACCACATCATAACTCAAAAACAGGCTTATTACATGAAGTAACATGGTATAGAACATTAGTGACACCCAGAGACTATAAACTTTTTTACAGAGCAGAGAATCACAGCTTCACATGTGCTCCAATTTTGTCTGGAAAACATTCTCAGCTGTTGTTGAGATGTAAGTACTGTTGTTTAAGATCTTTCTGTCGATGCTACATTATTTTATTCCACTGAGCTGAGGCAGATAAGTTATGGACACTTGCAGTGTTGCTGCACAATGTTTAAATTGTATTCAAATGTTGCTCAAGTATATTGAAATCCTTGGAAAGAAAGCCAGACGTCACTCTTTGCCAGGGGTGTAATACTGTTAGTTTATTGATTTTCATTGGTCTGCCTGGTTTGTTTTTTTTCCTGAGTATTCCAAGTATCTTTGTCGATGTAGCAGTAGTGGTATGCAATAGTTATGTGTACTGGAAGTTTCTGTTGGGGATTTTCCTACATTTCACTGTGAAGCCGCTTACATCTTTGCTTTGTGCATCTTAGAGCGAAATCTAAAAACAGGCGTTCTCTGACAGTGCTGACACTCTTATGATGTCATCTCTTGCAGTGGAAAAGAAATACTGTAAAGTTGACTTGAAATATGCACTGGAAGTTACAAATAGACAACCTGAAGACTATCAGCACGTTATTAATGCTGTTCAGTCTGAGCATATTTTTCTGACTTGTTTAGTTTCAGATTGGCAAGCTGGTACCATCCTGTTTTTCATCAGTGAAAAAAGGAATTGATTATTCTAAACTAAAGCTTACTAGTTTTATGTGGCAGATTTTAATGGCACACAGTAAATGGCCCAGCTCAGGGGCCATCCTTAACGTATGTATGCTGGGGAGGGGAAAGTAAAATAGCCAAAATTGATCATGTGTACTTTATGGATGACCTGTCATCGGAAAACGGGGCGTTCATACTGATGATCAGGAAAGTGTGGGATTCATAATAATACATGGCGCGATGCTTTTCAAATGAGTATGTATTAGTTTTCCTCGGGTATTGTCTGTGTTTGGAACAGTGTTGTCTGGCTATTGTGTCATGTAACTTTGTGTTGTAATGTGTACTGCCGTGCTTCTGGTCTACTATGCAGATGTTAACTCATGTCGTGTGGATAGTTTAGCCCGTGAACATGTGGCCACTGGATATTCTGTGTTGTTGAGAGTTTTACTGTTCTTGTACGTACTCTCATTGTCCCTGTTATCTTAAGTTTTCAGTGTTGGCAATCTAGTAATCTCAGTCCGTTTGCCTTTCAAACTCCTTGAATTAACAGTCTATTTAACCCTATTACTGCTACATACACATTTCCCCAGTCTTGGGGTGCTTTTTAAAGAATTATGGTGGCATAGTAAAATGGCTGTAACTCTTTGGAATAAAGTTTTAGCCCATAATAACTATACAGTTTTGAAGGAAATTGGATGCGGATTGATGAACCACCATAATTGAATGAAAAAATCGGTTAGTAGCAGTAACAGGGTTAAATCCAGTAGTTCTCTTTGCAGTCAATCATTGGTGCATATTGCACTTTCAGAAAGTAGGCTGTACATGTGTACATTTGTTTCTCAGGCATGTGTACTGGGGAGCATTTTTAGAAAGATGGCTAAAATACATGACATTGATGCATGTAATTCGCCGATGTCAACAATATCTTGGCCAGCATAACTGTCTTTTAAGCAAATTTTTACACTTGTAAATACACTTAATTTCATTAAGTCGTCCTTCATGGAGTAACATCTGTTTAGGTGGTTCAAGATAAATAACACTTTGTATCGTGGAGGTCAGTCCATAACATTTAGCAAAGATAAATTGCAAAATGTTACAACAGATCAGTTGATGACGGATGGTTTAGTTCTTGAATTTTTTTATTTTTTTTTAAATTCATATTTTCATGTTCTAAATTCATTGTTTGATCCAGTTTCTTTTGTGTTGGAGCTGTGTCCAGTGTAGGAAAATATTTTTCCATACTATATATAATTGTAATAGTATATCGTTTGAGTTTGAGAGGTTGAAGTGGATGATGACAAATAATGGCACGGTGAGACAACCTGCAGTCAAGGTTACCTAACATTTCTCAGGTAAACCCTATATTCTGAGGACACACTCCAGGGGCACTTTGTACACTCATTTTTACCGTTTTTAATACTGGTTTTTGGAATTTTGTTTTGCATGTGTTTGTTAAAGATATAATTACCATCGATATCATAAACATTCTTATTCATTTGTTTTAGTTTTTGTGTTACTCTTTGTTGACAAGAAAATCTTTAGAACAGAACCATTTTTTTTATAGTCATAGTCAGAAACACCAACAGTTCCCTGGTTGAACATGTGTTTAATCCAACCCACCATTTCACAATGCCATCAAAATGATTCTGTGTGGTGTTAAGTTACAGGGATTGGATACATTGTTGTTGCTGTTTTTTTTATTAATAATTTGGGCGTGGGCAATTAGGAATTTGCGCTGTAAAATCTCATGATTAACATGCTATGATATGTGCATTTGATGTAGGTTGATTCTTTTATTCTCTGCTGTTTGATTCAGCAGTTGTGAAACATAGATCAGTGGGTGTAGCACTTTAGATGATGCCTGGCAAGGGTTCAAATCTCCAACTTTGTGTGTAGACACACATTGCACTCTTTTTGTTGTCAGATACTTGTAATGTATGTTCATGTACATAATGATATATGATCAGATAAAAACATTCGTTTCCTGTTCATTTTTGATGAGTTTATTTATTCAACCCTTTACTCGGATCGATGTGAATAGTCCAATGTGATACTTGTAAAAACATGATTTGTGCGTAAACAGTTTTGTCAAAGGTTAATGCAAAATTTAATTTTCAATAAATGAAAAGTTCATTTTATCCCCATCTTGTTCTGGTCTTTGCCTACATTTACTACACCTAGATTATGTAGCGTTCACATTTTCAGTCTTACAAGATAGTTTCTGTCCATGTCATTTCACTTCCTGACAACTATATGTATTGATGTTTGCTGTGACTTTTCGCTCTTTGTCAAGTCTGACAGTCTTATCTGTCCATCTGTCTGTCCATCCATTCATCCCATCCATTCTTATATCCATTCGTCCATCCCTCCCTCCATTCATTCATCTATCCATCCACTCACCCATCCATCCATCTATCCATTCATTCATCCTTCCATTCACCCATCCATTCATCTGTCCATCTATCCAGTCATCCATCCATCCATTCATCTATCCACCCATCCATCCATCATTCATCCATCATCCATTCACCCACCCATCCATTCATCCATCCATCCATTCATCCTATCCATTTATCCACCATCCATACACATCCATTCATTTATCCATCCATTCATCCATCCATCCATCCATTCGTCAGCTTGATGGCTAAAGGAGTGTTTCGAAAAACTCCTGGTCAGGGACAAACAAATTAAACAAAAAAAAACCTGCAATGATTCCAAAAGAGTTGAAAGAAATTTTAAAGCAACCTCTCAGACGTTAAATCCATCCTAAGGCTGAGAAAAAAAAAGTGAAACATCGTCTGCATAAAACCAACGCGGGGTGGTGGGGGGGGGGGGTCGAGAATACCTACTTTAAAGCTGGTATAATGGTATTAATAGTAATCTTATCTAAGATCCTAGGATAGGCTGGCCAAGACAGGGTGGGAGCGCCAAAAGAAAAAAAAATCATATAATTATATATATTTAAAAACACCGAGATAAATATGCAACGAACTTTCCATGTGTCACTTCCGGGAGCATCGTCAGCTGCTGTGTGACAGAGTGAAATGACAACAACGAATGCATGGAGCGGTTGTCTGAACTGTGTGTGCGAGCAACTAACATTATTGTAGAGAGCTAGAGTTGACCGCCTAAAAATGTTGGCCGTGTGCAGATGTGAATAGTTTTCCCACAATCTGAGGTAAGTAAACAATAATTCATAATTCAATTGCCATGTGTGTAGGTAGGAGCTTTTCTTTTGGAGTTGAGTCAAGTTAGAATCTAGATCTAGATCTAGATCTAGAATCTAGATCTAGATCTAGTTCTAGATCTAGTCTAGCTAGATTACGAGAGTGTACCCTTGCGACCCAGGACAAATCATGGTAGAATCACTCAATCAGGGCGCAACATGTGTTTTCAGCTGTCTTCAGGTTGAATGGAATAATATAAATAAAGCAAATTCTGAAACCTGAAATTAAATCTGAAAAACAAGGTTCATATAAAAATTAATACTAGATCTAGATCTAGATCTAGAGATCAATAGGCCTAGATCTAGACATAATTGACTAGATACATTTAGGCCTACAGTGATTAATTAACAACTGTGCGACATGAATTTCACAAATATTCAAATAGATAAAGCATATATAGGCCTATATATATATATATATATATATATCTTTAGGCATCATTCTGACTATTGATTCCCCTAGTTCAGTTTCTGACAATCTTAAGCACATTTTTCACATTGATGATATATGGGCCCAAAGTTTGTCCAGCCTATTTTGTAACAATTGAGAAATGTTTGCAGTTAAGAATTCTCCATTTTGTAGGGGCTGAAAAAAAAACCTTATGTGTCCAAAGGGAAATTCATAAAATTTGTAAAATGAATGGATCAGTAAAAAACTAAACAACAACAACAAAAAAAAAAAGGCCACGCTTATTCGCAGATGGAGTTTTGATTTATGATTTTTATTTAGGAAGAGTTCCTTATGCGTCACCTGACAACCTCCTAAGCGTAAAATAGCGTTCAATTGAGTTATCGATGAAACTTTCACCAAAACATTTTTGATGGTGAGAGCTGTCTATGGGATACTTAATCGCCCAAGTACCATAACAAGCAGGTGAGGACCAAAGCCCTCTGAATATTAGCTACGTGATAAAAGTCTAGAAAGATGAGATTAACTTCACATAATACACTGAAAAGCTGAAACGAACAATTCCTTCGTTCGACGAGTGAGAGGCCAGCGGCGGCCACCCGAGCGTCCATCTCCATCACATGACCAAAACAAACGATGCGCATCACTTCTCATTCAGAAACGGACCAGAGTAAACAAACAGCGTGTTGAGGGGGAAATCGGAAAGCCAGAAGAGTTCATCCTCCATTCCTTTTTTCTATTCCCAAACCTATCAGAATTAAACTCGCCTGCCGAGTTGGGGGGGGGGGGGGGGATTCTAGGCTCCGCAAGATCTGACGTTTTTTTTTTTGGGGTGACTTTTTTACTGTGTCCCCCCCGATCACCGTTGCTTTGCTTCAGAGTATAAAATTAAATTGTGGCTAGGATTTTTAAAAATATTTTTTACAATTTTTTTTAGATGAATTATTATTATTAGTCTAGCCAATTTTGTGGGGTGTGAAATCACAGAGAAAGTCAAGACAGAACAAATAAAAATGAATTAAACTTCAATGGAAACAAAAAATGTAATAAAATAAAACATGATAAATAGATCCAGCAGGATACCGTGGAGAGAGATGAGCTGTTCAATTCGCACTGACTAAAAGAAATCATTTACATGTTTAAAATTTAATATTACATTCTTATTTCTGTCCGTTCAGTGAACAGGAATAAATCAAATGAATAGGAATAAAGTAATCTGGAGCACACTAGATCTAGTAACATTGATCAATTTCCCCACGACATCAATTTTGCCAAATCCTTTTTAAAAAAAAATTGTTTTTCCTAAAAATGAGCAATCCTAGGTTAAAAAAAAATATTCTCTGCCGTGGGTTTGAACCCAGGACCGGAACCATAGTCTCTGACTGATAACTGCGGATGCTAGCCATTGCGCCATCGCAGACTGCAGAATATAGGAGAACTTTCCCATAGTAGACATCACAAAATCAAGAAAGACGTCTGCGAATAAGCACTTCGAAAAAAAAACTGGCAACCTGGAAAACCATGAAACTCCTCAGTATGTTTAGGGCCATTTTTGTCTTTTTTTTTTTTCAGACGCAAGTGATAAAGGAAAGTATTCTGTTCAATAATTTAAAAGAATCTTAAAGTACACCCTACATCCACTCATCCAGTATTAGTCACCATGCTGGAGGATATGCATCCAGTGCTGCAGACCTTCTTGGGAACTTTATTCACATGGGGGATGACAGCTGCTGGGGCAGGGCTGGTCTTTGTTTTCAGCAACACACAGGTAAGTTGTTATTCTAGGGGCAGAACTTTGTTTCTAACATATAGTAGGGCAGGGTGGCCAAACCACGGCTCACAAGCCACAAGCGGCCTCTTTGGCCTCCAGTATGGGGCTCCCGGAAATATGTTGATTGAGCTCTTTTACCATCACAATAGTTTAAGAAAACTGCATTCATGAGTATAAATATTTTATATACATGGATTTACTAATAGTTATAATAAATCCTAATATTTATATGAACGTTTTATAAGATGAGGAAAATGTGTGTAAATTTTATTCATATCTTGTGGCTCTCGAATTTCTGAAGTTTATTGTATGTGTCTCTTACATTAAGCAAGTTTGGCCATCCCTGCTATAGGGCTTGCAGAAAACAGGAAGGTGGAATGTTTAGAAGGGGATGCTTAAACCAAATCTGTTTATCTCTGATGGCAATGCAAGGATATGATGTTATGAGTGTCCATGCACTGAGGTTGTAGAAGTGTCCCTGTTGAGTCAGTCTGCCAAGTGGATATTTTCATAGTTGATGTGCTGTTTGGTGATGGAGATAATAGGCTAGTACATGAAATAAATCCTCTTTAGAATGGATGTAACGAGATTCGGTAATCGTTGTGTGGGAAAAATGCAAACTCCCTCCTCACTTGGAATAGAATCATGTATCCAGTCATTGTTTAAAATGTATTATTCACATCACATGGTTGACATTATATAGGCTTGAACACAGGAAACCAGTGGGAAGGACTTCTGAATGTGACTCCTACCTGAACCAACAGCTTCATGTTCTGAGTGTTAATGGCCAAGCTGTACATTTCCAATAAAAACACCATTGTAGAGGAATAACTTGATGTCAGAAATGCAGGGAATATTGTTTTTTGTAATAGATTCCCAGATTGGAATCAAGATCAAAATTGGGCAAAAAGAAAGTTGTATGTAGCAGAGCCCCGCACAACTTTTTCTTTTTGCCCAATTTTGATGTTGCTTATAGCCTTGCTGCAACCCCACAGTTTTTCTGTGGTTTTTATATTATTTAGGAATCAAGATGCTGATGAAAGCATACTTGTGGAAGCCAGGGCATTAGCTGGGCTATTCTGCCTGTAGTATTATGTGCTAGCTAGCCCATATCACAGGCTAGATCTTGCATCTTGTTTTTTATTGGTTCATCTCATTATATTCACCAGAATATGATCATAATGAGAGCATTACACCTGTGCCAGATGGCTCAGACTTTATTAGTTAGTTGTGATAAATAAGTGGTTACCTGGTGTGTCTGATATTGATTATCAATTGCTGATAAGCTGTGCTGAGAATGTTATTGGTCCCAGTGGGGAAGGAGGACTCACACACTTTATTTTAGAGAGTAAGATATATAATTGCATGGATAAATTTGTAAACATCAGACACAGTACAGTTAGATTCCTTTCTCAAAACAACACAACACAAGGAAAAGATCCCATCCCATCCCAACACACATGGAAGCATGCTCTCACGTACATATGTGCACACATATATTCTTTCTCTCTCTCTTTCTCTCACCAGTCCTTCAACACACCTTGATAAACTTGAAAAACATTTAATAATTAAGAAACAAAAAAGACCTGGATGCTACATAGCTGGGCATAAACTAATAAATTATAGTAATGTCCTTTCAGAATTACTTTTTGTACTTGTACTACAACTGTTTCAATGTATCTCTCACATTTTCAGAGAAAAGTGTTAGATGGTAGCCTAGGATTTGCTGCGGGGGTAAGTAGAATTGTGATGAAAACTTGATAATGAGGCATAAACCTGTAGGGAGAAAAGAAGATAAACAAAGCCGGACGTCTTTGATTTTAAAATGATCTACTGATGCTTCAATGTAAAAACAGAGAATGGTGAAAATTAGAATACAAAATGAGAAATTTGTGCAAAATTTCCGCCTCTCATTATTTTTGTTACTTCAGAATGTGTTTCCCTACCCATCACCAAGTGGAAAGTCGTTTAATGATTGGCTTTAGCTTGCCAGGATAAAACTGTAGTGAGATCTAGCTTATTCTAGATTGTTGATATCATTTTTAAGTGATAATAATAATAATAATAATAGTTTGTCCATCAGGTATGATGATGACCTTAACAACACCAGAGGAATAAAGAACAGAAATTGTTGAGAAATTCAACACATGGACAATAAAGAGAACTAAAGGACACAGAGGACAGAATGGAAAGACTGTTCTTTCATGACTTATGGCTTCTCATGTGACTGATAAGTCCTATTTTTGCCCTGCAGACCCTTCCGCATAAATGACAAGAGTGCTCCGTTGGTTCAGTACCACTGGGCCTTTTCTTGCGCCGTTCTCTTTTTTTGATAGCCTGCTGGACTCTGTCAGCTTCCCATGCTTTGCTGCCTCTGGTAAGGGCCGCCCTCCAATTTGCACGATCAAGCGAGAGCTTTTCCCACTCACTCACATCAATGGCAAAGGCTTTCAGTGATTGCTTGAGAGTGTCTTTGTAACGTCTCTTTGGGGCCCCAACATTCCTCGTTCCATTGGAGAGCTCAGAGAAGAAGATTTGCTTAGGGAGTCTGGAGTCGGGCATTCTGACAACATGTCCTGCCCAACGTAGCAGAATTTTTTTCAGGTGGCAGAAGATGCTCAATTCCTTGGCACGATTGAGGACCTCAGTGTCTGGAATTTTATCCTGCCATTTGATCCTTAGGATCTTTCTAAGGCAGGCCAGATGAAAGTGATTTAGCTTTCTGGCATGCGATTGGTACACTGTCTAGGTTTCAGCCCCATAGAGTAGGGTGGGAAGGACCACAGCATTGTACACTTTCAGCTTAGTGTCTGTGCGAATGCCGGCAACATCCCATACTCTCTTTCGAAGCCTGCCAAATGCAGAGCTGGCTTTGCTGATTCTTGAGAGAATTTCAGTATCAACACGAGCCGCGGAAGACAGTGTACTGCCAAGATAGGTGAAGTTCTCCGACACCTTCAGAAGACTGTCATGGACTTTGATATTTGGGGTCACAGGATACTTGTCGTCTGGAGTAGGCTGATGGAGCACTTCCGTCTTCTTTGTGCTTATTGTGAGGCCAAAGTTGTCACAGGCACTAGAGAACTTATCAAGACAGTTTTGCATGCTATCCTCATCGTGTGCCAGAAGTGCACAATCATCAGCAAATAGTAGGTCACAGACTTGAGTACTTTTGGTTTTGGTTTTTGCCTGAAGTCTCCTGAGGTTGAATAGACTGCCATCAGTTCGGTACTTGATGCTTACCCCTTGAGGAGGAGAGCTAAAGGCTTCTTGTAGCATTGCAGAGAACATGATGCTGAACAGGGTTGGGGCTAAGACACAACCCTGTTTTACCCCATTTGTGACAGCAAAGGGCTCTGAAACACTGCCGTTGCTTTTGACTGCAGCTTGCATGCCATCATGAAACTGGCGCACTATTGTGATGAATTCGGGTGGACACCCAAACTTCGCCAAGATTTTCCAGAGGCCTTCACGACACACTGTGTCAAACGCTTTTGTGAGGTCAACAAATGTGATATACAGCGCTTTATTTTGTTCCATGCATTTTTCCTGAATCTGTCTGGCAGCAAGGCTGTCCCCTTTGTTTTTGTACAGATGGATGATTGAAGCATCTTTGAACTCCTGTGGCAGCTTCCCTGCTTTCAACATATGATTGAACAACTCGGTCAGCCTTTCAATAAGCTTTTCTCCACCGAAGGCATACACCTCAGCAGGAATTGAATCCACGCCTGGTGATTTGTTAAAGGACATCTGATTTGTGGCAGTTCGGGTCTCATTTGCTGTGAATGGCTTGGCAAGAGCTGCATTAATAGGAGTCTGAGGGAGGCGGTCAATGGACTCAGTATTTATATTTGATGGCCGATTTAGCACACCTCCGAAATGTTCTGCCCAACGCTGAATTATGGCATTCAATTCAACAATGCGTGTTGAACCATCTGACGCAAGAAGTGGCGTAGTGCCAGAGCGGGATGGTCCAAACACAGCTCGGAGGCTCTCAAAGAACTTTCTAGTGTTGTTTGTGTCAGCATATTTCTGAGTTTCTCTTACTCGCTCTTCAAGCCAGTCATTTTTCATTTTCCTCAGCTTCTTCTGGAGTACACCCTTACATGCACGCAGTGCATCAGCTTTTGCTGTGGAAGAGGGGTCACTGCAGTGAGCTTGGATGAGACTATTTTTTTCTTTGATGAGCACTTTGATTTCATTATCATTATCATTGAACCAGTCCTGGTGCTTGCGGACAGGAAAACCAACTGTGCTGCTGGCGCAAGAGTGTACAGTCGCATTTAGGTCAGTCCAGCTCTGTTCAATGTTCTCAGGGTCAAAAGTCACGCAATCCAATTTTGAGGAGAGTTCTGATGAGAGCTCGCTCTGTTTCTCAGCTGAGCAGAGTTTTGAAACATTTAGGCGTTTAGGTGGCGCTTTCCCTTGAGGGCGTCTATTGCGCCTCAATGTTAGTCTGAGCTTGCAAACAATGAGTCTGTGGTCAGTTCCACACTCGGCACCACACATCGCCTTTGTTACAAGGACATCCTTTCTGTCAGTCTTCCTCACAATGACATAGTCTATGAGATGCCAATGCTTTGAGCGGGGATGCATCCATGACGTTCTGTTTCTCACGGGGAGACTAAAATTTGTGTTGGTAATGAACAGTCCAAATTCCGCGCACAAAGTAAGTAAGCGCAACCCATTGTTATTGCATGAACCAACTCCATGAGGGCCAAAAACATTTGGCCACGCTGAGATTTCGGAGCCAACCCTAGCATTGAAGTCCCCCAAGAGAATCAGCTTATCAGCTGCCGGGACAGAGCATATGACAGATTCTAGATCAGAATAGAACTTGTCTTTGGCTTCATCTGGGTTTGTCATGGTGGGCGCATATGCGCTAATGAGGGTGGCTGACTGGCTTTTCCCAACTGGGATCCTGAGTGTCATTAGCCTGTCATTTATTTCAATTGGCATGGACTGCAAGTTTCTGACAAGGTCATTTTTAATTGCAAACCCGACACCATGCTGTCTCGGTTCGACTGCACCCTTGCCTTTCCAGAAGAAGGTGTATCCACCACTGAGCTCTTTGAGTTGGCCACTATCAGGGAGTCTGGTCTCACTGAGTGCCACTATGTCCAGGTTGTACCTGCTGAGCTCAATGGCAATAAGTGCAGTGCGTCTTTCCGGGTTGTTTGAGTTGTCCTGTAGTGTGCGTATATTCCAGGCTCCTAGCCTGAGTAAGCTGAATTTCTTTTTGTTTCGACCACAAAAAGGGATCCCCACTGGTCGCGGTATACCAGTCAGGGTGATGTGAAGTGGGCTTTCTTTAGGGCACCTTTTCTAGCCCCTTCCTCAGTTGAGGTGAGCAGTGCTATCCTTAAATAAGGCTGCTCAGCTACTGTGGGTGCTGCCTCCCCACGCCTCCACTTCAATCGACGATGAAGCGACCATAGCCCACAGCCACCAACGTGTAGGTCTGTGCTAACAGCTTCCAGTCTATCCAAACCTGCTGCCATCGCACTCGCCCATCGCCGTTGGAATTTTGAGAGGAAAGAAGACGAGACAAAGATGAAAGGAGACGAGGTGAGTGTTAAGACTGGCGCAAAGAATTTGTTTTTAGTGAGAAAGAGCTGCGCAAACATCAGACTCACTCTCTCGCCTGGACACAACTTATCCAAGTGGCAAGACAAGGTCAAGACGACTGGAAATGTATCCAGGTGCAGGAGGATGCCAGAGGGACAGTCATATTGCCTGACCGGCTGCCTGTAGGCTACTCCACAGCCTCGCAGTCCCAACTGACTTGGGTGAAAGACCCAAACCAAAAAACACCAATACTGGTGGATGCTCTGTGTCACGATATCCAGGCCAGAGTGACGGTATATTGCCATCTGCCCTATCAATCAACCACTGGCCTGCTGCCGCCAGCTTCGAAGCTGCGTCCGGGAAGTTTGCTCAATTTTTCGTCTGTGATTTAGGCAAACAAGCCTATGACCACACCGCTACCGGGGGCCAATATGAAGGACTCATTTTTAAGTGATACTCATCTGGCAAAGGAGCAATAGAAAATCCAGTTAGCTTAGTGTCATGTTGGAAATATGTGATCGCCCACTTCCATCAAATCTAATGGATGTGAATCTCTGGTCATACTGAAACAACTTTTGTTAATGATTTAGCTTTGAGATTGTCATTTGTCATGTGATGTTGTTTATAACATTGCTCTCTTTATTTATGTGAAATAATTCTTCAAAAAGGGAGTTAAAACCAGCTGTAGACATGAATGAAAAATCTGTTGGAACATTTATCTCATTCATTTGCCATTGAGTCATTTGGATATGAGAATTTTTTTATTGTTTGAATTGTTTTTAAAATGAAAATTGCTGTGCAATCTTCAGGTCATGATTGCAGCCTCCTACTGGTCATTGCTTGCTCCAGCAATTGAAATGGCAGAACTATCAGGAAGTTACGGCAGCACAGGACAGTGGGCATTCATTCCAGTGGCCGTTGGATTTATCCTCGGGGCAGTGTTTGTTTATACAGCAGACCTTTTCATTCCTCATTGTGTAAGTGTTTGCTGATACTGTTTTTTTTTTTTATTGATCTGAAGTATATAAAGAACTGTGTGTTCAGTTATGGGCTACATATTCTTGAAATGAGTTATTAATTTGTTCATGTTGCACAGCTCATGCACATCACTTTCCCTCCAAAGACTTTTATTTCAGAATAATTATTCCCGGTAGACACACAAATTTGGAGTAAAGTTGAAAATTCCAAAAAATCTCCTGATAAATCTCCAATATGGCAAGTTGTATCAGTGTGTGGATTATTAACCCTCACCCTGCGCGGGGCGACAATAGTCAGTATTGACTTGCAAGCGCTCACGCCGCACGGGCGGCAAAAGTCGCCCAGGTCAAGCTGACCGCGCCATGCGCAAGCCGTATTTTCACGCGTCGGGTCACTGACCTTTTTGAGACGTAACCACCGTGTTATTGTTCACTGTATCTCTTCTAAATCAAACGCATTGTGACATGGACATGTTAACTAGTGAACCACAGGTCGGAATCACAAAGACTAAGCTTTCAAAGGCTCTCCCCACACTTTCAAAAGATGTAACAGCGACATGCGAACTGTTGCTCAACAAATTTGCAATATTATCTCATTTTCTCACAAGCTGACCACCATCTGGAGTTGTCTGTATCTAAGAACCAATCAGAAACAAGCTCTGAAATAATCTTTGCCCCAAACGCCCACATTGGTTTATTAGTATGTGTCAATCAGGATGAAACCATTTGTTTAGGGCTTAGGAGGGCGTGGCTAGTTATCATGCTTCGTTCTCACGAAAACTACAGCTGTCAGTTTGGAATCATAAGTCAGATCATTGGTTAGAGACTGACAGACTAAGGTTTTGCTGGTTAATTCATTATCAAGCGTGATAAGGCATAGCAGTGAATGTTTTCATACCGATCAATAAAAACCGAACCACGTGGACAGCGCATGTGGTCATCGTTGTCGCGATGTGGGTTAGATGGGGAGAATTCGACTGACACTCTTTCGAGGTCCGCTCCCACAATCGACGAACACACAAAAAAAATACTTGCACTCTAAAAACTAAATAAATCAATTGCTTTGATTTTTAGCAGAACTGTAGGGCAGTTTAATTACAGGAATTAATGTAACAAATATAATTATAAATATAAATATCAATTCAAAGGCAACTGAATCTAACTAATGAAACTACAGCTTTCTATAAAGACTAACTTATTCACTCTAACTACTTGCAGGTCATATGAGTTATATGCCAAATAGAATCCGCGCACGTGGCGACGGATATAACAGTTTAAATTCTATTAATTCAATGAGACATGTTATGTGGGCATTTCCTCTAGACACGCCATGGAGAATGCTTGTACAACCATGCGTTGTCTGGCGGTAGCTCTGAAACTGTCTTCAAAAGTAAGTAGAACGGTTCACTTTCATCATTACAAATCAGTATGAACTCTCACCATTAGGCCCTCACTGGGAGTGAGAGCGCTGGATGTAAACGCTGTGGGTTTATATCAAACCAAGTAGCTTAGGCTCTGGAGCTTTAAATCATGGCGCTCCTCACAATATGGACTGCTCAACTGCGTCTCTATGTCTCTCATCTGGCTGAGGACTATCGCCGTCCACCTCGTAAATGGATTGTCTACATGTGGCATCTATCTAAGCTCTGCACGGGTTTAAATACTAAAGCTATGTCTCGACCTTCCGTCCAGATTCATACATTTGATTGGTGCAGTCGCTTCAGCTCAGCCTGCAATATTAATTTATGCTTGTCATGGCCTTGCGCCAAAATCAAGGTCAATTTTACGGTCTAGACAAAATTTAAAATGCGAAACATTAACTACTAAAATCTTCAAACCCCGTGCTTTCTACTCTTATGCACGAATTTCCGAACGCCAACTAAGCGTCTAAATAAACTACCTTTACTCGCCCCTTATCTATGTTAATCAAAATCACGGGGTCGAGAACTGCTCTGTCATTCCTAGCTATACATTTATTCTGTCTCGCCCCTCCTTCTCTCCATCCATCAGAAAAAAAGGTGTTTCAAAACAAACTGTTCACGAGAACAGCTCAAGGACAAATTACGCTGGTTATAATCAACAAGGTCGTAAAAATTAACTCACTGACGTCGTGACCTAGCACGGCATTTATGATCCTAATGTGATCATGACAATCGTCTAGCGGCACGGGTCAGTGACCCCAGATAAGATTCTCCGTGAGTAAGGTCATTGACGGGGCAGCGGGCTTTACGGGTAGCGCGCGGGGTATGGGTTAAGAGTAGAAGACGTGGAGGAATTGTGTTTATTATGCAAACATGCATTGTACAGTGTGTTGTGCCAAACTTTGCAAAATCAGGACTGAAGTGCCTGAAAGGTTGGGTAAAGTCACTCAGTTGTAGTGCACAGCTGTTGATTGATTGCAAAGTGGGTCACTCAGGTGTTGTGCAAGGTAGTGTGAAAAGATTTAAAGTTATGGGCCATATTTTTGCGAACGGATTTAAACTATATATATATTTTAATTTAGGGCAGCAACTTTGAGATTGGTGTATTGTGAATTTGAAGATTTCAATCAAAGATGTAAAGACACGAAGAGAATGTTACAAGTCATCCGAAATGTCATCTGTCCATTGTTTTTCTTTCATAGATATAGTGAGACATTGCATGGTTAAAATCAGTTTCAAATGTGAGTGAGAAATTTTGAAGTGAGACTTGTGGTTGCGTTAGCACTGCCTTATTCCGTGTCCATAGCGGCACGTGTCCAGGAAATGGCTTGTAAAGATTTGCAGTTAACCTTTACGGTGTTGGTACAACTTTTAGCGCTTTGAAATCTGCTCCTAGAGATGAGACACCTCCGTGAATGTCTTTGGAATACTAGGGGACACTTTGTTATGCCACCTTATGGCTTGATCTCAATGGAGAAAGAACAAAGCAGTACAGAGATGACGATATATGGAAAATTATTCCACCAAAAAAAAAAAAAATGATGTGACTGCTTTCAGTTTCGATAAAACTTGGAGGAAAATCATTTTGTCCGCTCAATTGAGTGAACAATTATATGCCAGGATATTTATATTTTGTGTATGTTTCTGTCTTGATCTTTTCATTTTGTAACTTTTTTGTTTCTGTTACTCTTTGATCAGGGACAATTTATGGGTCCTGAGAATGGTGTATCAACCTCCACAGTTGCCCGTGAAAAATCTGAAGACCTAGGACAATCAATTCTTCTGACAGTCCAGTCAGAATCTGTCGGGGATAATTTACCCCAACTTTCAAAGATGCGCCAAGGTTCTGATAAAACTCGCCAGAGACGTCAAGTGGGACAGGCTCACTCGGACAGTTCACTCTCAAATCCTGGTTACAAAGCAAGGTCACAGCCAAATGAATTGGAGACTTCTAGTATACGCAATGCTATTAACTGGAGAAGGATTCTGCTTCTCATTATTGCTATTACAATTCATAACATTCCAGGTAAGTGGTCTCTTTGACACCTGATGGAGAATGTGACAAATCTCAGATATATGTGAGGATTTAGAAAAATATTAACATGCATGCAGCTTTGACATTGGCGTGAACACTTAAAATTTGCTTGAAGCTCAACTTGAAACCTTTGAAATATGGCTTAATGAAAGAACTGTGTTTATAGAAAATGTATTTTTTGTTTAATATTTCCATCCGAGCAGAGAAGCATTAAATCATACTCTTTAATTGCAGAAACGAAATGGAGGAAAAATATCAATTATCGCAGTGTATTCAGATTTAGAAAGTTGTTTTAATTTTTGACTGCAAGTGTTGAGTGTGTATGTATCTGTTAATTATTTATTTCTCCAACCCGAGAGAAGGCGGGTACTGTGCTTGTTTACTGTAAATATTCTGTAGCGAAAGTAATAAAGGTGTTGGTGGTGTATTGAGAATGCCATTTGTCATTGAACCGGAGGTAAATAGCATGACAGAGATATTTCATAGTGATTTGCGGATTGTTTGAAAGTGAGAAGTTAATATCTTTTAATATCATTCAAAGTGTGAAATTCCTTTTTGTATTTGTTTGATATGTGAAAGTGAAGACATGCATTGTCATTGAATAATTTCTGTGTATGAATCCTTACTGTTGGTATCAGCCTAACTCGATTTTAGAGAAACACTGTTTTGTGTGTAAATAGGTTGTAATTATGTTCATGTTGCATTTTAAAGAATTTATTAGGCATTTGAAGTGTTGCATTTTCAACTACTTATCCATTTCCTGGAACTTAAACATTTGCAAGCCAACCCATAATCACTTTTTAGTGCATCCTGTAAAAATTCTAAAACTCTGAGTTAAGTGGCTAGAAGCATATAGTAACATTGTTATTTTTATATTCACTAGCCGACCCGCGCAAGATAAATCTTGCAGATTCTTTGTAGGAAGCCCAACCATGTATCTAGATCTAGGCTACATTAAAAGCAGCGTTTGGATTCGATGCAATGACTGACAGAACTTACGCAGAAATACACAGATGAGATTATGTTGATTTTCGACCACCAACGTGTAAAGAGAGGTCAAGGATGGAATTTCCGAACATGCCTTTTGATTCTACTTGACGAAAATACGTCTGTTTTTGCGGCTCAAAACATTTTAATACAAATAATAGTAAAGACTGATTGTTGTTCATAATGAATTTGTCCACGTAACCCTTCGTCAAAAACTGATGCAGTACACCAAGTTCCATAATTTTTGATGGCATAGTTGCGAAGTTTTAGCTGCTTACAGGTTCACCCACTAGCTCAATTATAGTAAGATAAGATGAAGTCAGAGATTTTGCAATCTGTATATTTTGCTGGATGTTTTCAATCTTCTTTTTGCAGAGGGTCTTGCTGTAGGTGTAGGATTTGGTGCTATAGGAAAAACAAAGGCAGCTACGCTTGAAAATGCAAGGTGAGCTGTGCGACATTTTCAGTTTAAAACAATATATTATATCTCACTGTCTTTCACTTATCTAGCATTGCATTGTTATAATTGTATGCTTGTTTTAAGGTAGTGCTTTGGTGGGCACAGTTGTCCTTGTGACTATTTATAGCATTTATGAGTACAAAGAATTAGGATTTAAGCTCTTAAATATTTTTGGGGGACATGGTGGTCTGGAGGCAAGGTGCTCGCCTCTCATACTGAAGGTACCAGGTTCAAATCCCAGTTGGTGCAGGCATATTGGAATTTGGGGATTTTTCTCATATTTTCCTGTCCCCGATCCCTTGGGAGGTAGGATTGAGCACCTAGTCTTCTCGGATATGGATGAAAAACTCGGAAGGCCCATGTGCACGTTCCACACGTTAAAGATACCTTGACAGTTGGAAATCAAAAAGAGCAGGTCAAACAGGCTGTTGCCCGGGCAAAATTAATAAAATTCAACTCGCCCCCCCCCCAACCTGCCGGCAGGGGCTGCACTATGGCGACGACGTGTCTACTCCAGTTTTGAGTTGTAACTGGGCTGCAGTGACACAAAGGCAAATTTCCCAAATGGGATTAAAGAAGTATACAAAATACAAAAATATTTGGCAATTGTCTCGATGGGTCCCTGGTCGGCACAGTTGTCCTCACGAGCTTCTAGTGGGCACAGTTGTCCCTATGGTTTTCAGTAGGCACAGTTGTCCCTGTGGTTTTCAGTAGGCACAGTTGTCCCTTTGGTTTTCAGTAGGCACAGTTGTCCCTATGGTTTTCAGTAGGCACAGTTGTCCCTATGGTTTTCAGTAGGCACAGTTGTCCATTGTCTCCATGGTTTTCAGTAGGCACAGTTGTCCCTATGGTTTTCAGGTAGTCACAGTTGTCCCTATGGGCTAGGGTTATGATTAGGGTAATGCCTGGATTGATGTGTGGAAAAAAAAACAAATTGCAATCATGCTTCACTAAGAATAACTGTCGCCACTGCCAAACATTGCATGTTTGGAGGTCTTTCTTACGTGTTTATCATTTCAAATTATTCAAGAAAGTCTGAATTTAAAAAATGCAGAAAATGGGCAGCAAAGTGTGTGCCTTTTATATATTAGCACCAATATTTTCAGATGTGTTTTTGGATAAAATAATATTATCAAATTCTCGTTCTTACACTCCTCAGAAATCTAGCATTTGGTATTGGAATACAGAATTTTCCAGAAGGTTTAGCTGTGAGTCTACCACTTCGAGGATCAGGGGTGTCAGCATTAAAAAGTTTCTGGTAAGCAACCAAACGATTCCTGGAAAATAGTTATTAACTGAGTAATGTTTACAGTTGACCACTGAATAACCATTTAGACCAGTGAGTCTTATAAACAGTCATTTCGAAACTGCTGCTTAGAATGCCTTTTGCCAGTTCGGATAACCTTAGCTTTGAAGTTGATTTGTTATGTCATATGAACACATGTAAAAAACTTTTAACTGATCCAGCTCTGGAACTCAAGCTACAGTAACATACCCAAAAGAGCTTGAAGGGCACAAATTAGCTGTTATCGTGCTGACATCCTGTTAAAACAAAACTCAAACTCAGAACTCACACTCAATCTGTGCAGGTATGGGCAGTTGAGTGGGATATTAGAACCTGTGGCTGGGATTCTGGGAGCTATAGCTGTGGCCTATGCCGAACCCATACTGCCTTATGCCCTAGCGTTTGCTGCTGGGGCCATGATATTTGTAGTGGTGGACGACATCATCCCCGAGTCACAGACATGGTAAGCATATCGAGCTTGTGATATCCTCATGTTTTTTTTGTGTTTTTTTTCCCGGGAAACAATGGCATTCATTGAGACCAGGACCATTGATACCATCTTGGTTTATGATAAAATTATCCTGATTTCCCAAGCTTTATATAATTTCCATGGTAATCATGTTGCTATTGGTTTACTGGCTTCTGCCAGTCATGGACGACCACAAAATTCTGCATCTCTTTAGACTGTTCTCTCTGCTGGAGCAGCGTCACTTTTGGTTAAACATGCCAATGTAGGAGTGAGAGTTTCTACTCCAGTGGTCACATCTGTGAGTGAACTCAGATCTGTTGGGGTTGTAGCACCCTTTTCTGCAGGTCCGCTTGTCTTTCACTGCATTTAACAGTTTCTTTTCCCTTACCTTGGATTGTTGGTGCAGAGCGCATCTCCAGTTAGCACAGTCACGGACGAGGACCTTACTGCTCTCAGCATCAATATCAAAAACCTTCATATCTCTCTTGCACAAATCCCTAAAATGCATGCTGTTGGACATTATAATGGATAATGGATGGCATTTATATAGCGCATATCCATTTAAAATGCTCTATGCGCTTTACAGAAACAACATGTCAACCACAGAGCAGAATGGAGCGCCTGTGAAGCGCTCAACACACTGCACTGCTTCTTTCTCTCTCTCCCTATCTCGCTCACTCTCTCTCTCTATCTCTCTCTATCTCAGAGCAAATTGTAACGCAGCCTGTTAGGCTCAGTTCACAACTCACAACAGTTCACAACTCACATCAGATTTTGGTGGATTATAATATGGAGAGCCTAGAATCATCCATTCTAACATTAGATAAAAGAGGCTGCCGGAGTGCCATGTGAAATTGTTCTGCTTATCAACAGAACTGGTTTATATGCAGATGTATTGAGCCCTACTAAAACTGTTTATGGGTCGTGGCTCATAATCTGTGTGTGTGTTGAGGGCTTTGTTTCAGTGGATCTCTCTTCTCTGCGCTCGGCATTTGCACCTCTCTTTTTCTTGTTTTTGATCTTCTGGTTCCTGTTTTTGTTTCTGTTGTTCTCTTGGCTTCATTGGCTCATAATCTGTGTACTGTGTGACAGTGTCAGCTGTTTTGTAGCCTTAACACTTGGTTGGGTCCTATATGATTCAGTGGCAACTTCAGGCTGCTGTAATTCTGCTAAAAATTGCTTCTCAAACTTAAAATTTTGTGGCTTCTCCTAAAATTCATTTTACTATAGACCTCCCAAAAAACAGTGAATTGCGGTGGTCAGTTACTGAGTGACCACAAAACTCTGACCACCAACCCCTGTCATTTGTAATCAGGTCATGGCTTACTCTTTTTTGCAGGTCTGTAGTAAAGAGAATTTTAGGAGTAGTCATGAAAGTTCAAAGAACAATTTTTAGCAAGTTACAGCCATTTGAAGATGAGCTCTTATACAACCCGATCATCACAGCATTTAACTAAAATCATCCATTGCTGCATGGGTTTAGTGAAACTTTTCAAATAAAATTTTTATTTGTTTGTATTCTTTTCTTTTCAGTGGCAATGGCAAGCTGGCCTCGTGGGGAGCCATCCTGGGATTTGTTGTCATGATGTCTTTAGATGTTGGTTTAGGCTAAACTATCCATGTTGGTAGACTGTGTTCTATATGTTCCTCCATATACCACACACTTTCAGTGATGTGATCCCGCCTTTTACTATTGATCTGAGTATTTTTATGGGGGAAAAAAAAGTATCTGTCAGGTTGCAAAATATGTTTACTTTATTCATTTTTATTTTCTTTAAGACAGAAAAGTTGCAGAATGTCGGGTGGAGGGAGAGAGTGATCAGCATGAAATTTTAACCCTATGAGCCCTGGCGGCCTAGTTCTAACTTTATCACCCGTAGCTTTGCACCAGTTCACTTAGATTTTAATTAGATATCATATCTGATATGAAAAACAAACTTGCCTCAATCACGGCTGTACCATGCATGGGGTAGATAGGGCTCAATGAGTCATTCTGGTAGACCAGTGTTACAAGCCCATAAAGTTAAATAGGTGCCAATGAAAAAGGTCCATAGTTGGTCATTATGAAAGTTCTGTTTAAATCAGACTGGGCAGTTTGGTCTGCAAGTGTTGCAGTGAATAAAGCGATAATCTCTGGCAAGAGACCTAAAATTATTCTGAGTGATCAGAAAAATGAGCATTTTCAGTTTGCCAGGTTGGATTTACTAAAAAATTGCTATTTTTAGTCAGTTCATTTTACATGTGTAAATGAGTCACTGCAAAATAAGAACAGCCCAAATCTACCTGTGTTTGTACCCTGTTATGAACTGTCAATTAAATTGTGACCAATAATGGTATCTTAGAGGTTTAAAACACACCATTTCATGAAGATAAAGAATTTACTATTCGATTTTGGGCAATAAAAATGCGAAGATCGTTTTTTTTTTCACTTTAAATCAGTTTATTTTCTTTTCGAAGGTTTTTGTTGTCCGTGTGTGCACACTGTTATTTTGTGGATCTATTTAGATAATTACATGCTGTAAAAGTGCATGTGGCTGTTCCAACAGTCGCATCTTCACCAATAATAAAGAAATTAGGCTGAAAATCGGTATTGGCGTGGGCTAAGGCGCATTATGGTCGATATTAATGAGTTTGCGTCCGACTTTTTCGTGTGCACACTGACAAAAACAATGGCCATTGTTAAATCAAGGGCACTAATTCTAATAAACTGAAGCCAAAGGAAGAAATGTGTACACATGACATATCACACAACTTCGATGTGACGAACAACTTTCCTTCATTGAGTAGTATTCAGTTTTGCACATTTAAATAGCTATATATGCAGTTCAAAAACTATACTTTGGCAGGTAGATTTGGGCTGTTCTTATTTTGCAATGAGTCAAATATAGTTTTGAACTTGTGTGTGAAGGGCTATTCATGTTGTGAAAGAGCTTGCAGCAATTGAACACATATGATGTATTAAAGACAGGGATTTCTATGGAGGTAGCTGAAACTCCCTCCTCCTACCCCCATTGTGATCACAAAAAATATGGATGCATCACAGAGCGTAATCCTTCACTATGCACTTCTTTTTTGCCAACAACAAGTCTGCTGTGATAGAAAGCAAAATAGTGTGGAAAAAAAAAAAGTACACACAGAAATGTTTTTTATGCAAATTCAATAACAAACACATCATTAAAAAATTTACCCAGTGTTACAGGTAGTTTAATAATGGAAGAGTATGTGAATCAGTACAAAGTTGCAAAAGAGGTGCAATGCAGTCTTCTGCCCTGATAAACTGACTGACTTTATTGTGTTCACAAATGACAATCTGAATTTAAACAGTAAATTGAAATACTTATGTTACATTTATACAGTGTCACATTTTCAGACAAATGTCAGGCAACAGCACAGAATCTGCAATATCCTTTGTTTGGCCCAGAGCCTGGAAAAAAATGCCAATATTTTCTGGCTGTACCGTGAAAAAGCATACTGCGCTATGTTTACATCCAGAAACTGGGTGCCGTTTGGTGGGGTGGGTTGCATGTGTTTCTGATTTCAAACCTTTTTACTGGAATGTTATTTCTTCAATCAGTCAGCAATTGAAATTGAAACTGGGTATTGAATAAAATGCTTTGCTATTAACATGTGTAATTTCGTATGTGTAAGCTTCATAGAAACTTATGCATGAAGATTCAAAGTGGAATTAGGTCATTCCACTCTTTTACGGTATGGCCACAAATGACCCGCCAGACAGGATTACACTTTGTTCCTCTTTGGCCAAGTGATGCAAACTATTTTAGTTAACACTGACCAGTAATCAATATACATGTACTTCCTCTGGTAGGGCGGGGACAAAGGATGTGTTGGAGCTGCCCAAGTTAAGAAAATATAGGAAAATGATGGCTGGGACAAAAATTTATGTCCATTACTAGAAATGTCTGGAGCAGCAAAAATAAAAAATGTAATAATTTTGAGCCATATCATCATTTGGCTTGATTTTCTCATCTTGGGAAGCTGTGACAGATTCTGTGCTGACATCTGACCAAAAAAATCATTACAGTAGTTATGTCATTTTATATTACTAAGCAGCGGAGAATGATGTGTTCTTTTATTCCTTAATTAATGGCCACAGTGTTTATTCCATGACATTTTGACCATGAAAGAATACGCCACTGTTGGTGTAAGGCTCAAGACAGACTCTCTGTTCCTTTTTTCCCCCATGTGAAACCAGATGTAGTTTTGGATAAATATGTGGTGCTTAGAGTACTTCAAAACATGATTAAGTGTGGTGCATTCGTGTTTTGGAAAAAAAAAGTGGTTAGTACTACCTAGTGCAGTTAAATTTATTGAAAGAATAGAAGAGCAATATTAATTCACCTTGTGGGCCATGGATGAAGTACATAGCTCAATGAAAAGCCTTGTTATTGTAAACCTTTCAGTGTCATTGTGCATGGACTATTTGATTGTCTCACCAGCTACATAGCCAATATTCCATTTTTATTGACATGTAATCCTACAACTCTATCTTATTCAACAAAAATATGAATAAAATTGAAACTCTTGAATTTATTACCATAATATTGAAATGCATGCTCAGGCTCCCCCAGAACCACAAGTATGCTTTTTGTATGCCCCCCCCCCCCTCCTTTTCAGGTATACATACTTTATGGATAACCCCCTACTGTAAGGTTTCTTTTTAGGGACATCAAATTTAAAACAGTGAAGAAAGTAGAAAGTGGACATAATTCCAGCACTTATGAATTGAAGTTAATGATCAATGATAGCCCAAGTAAGCTATAAGCAGTTAGACTTTATGCATTTCTCTTTTTGTAAAATACCAGTAAGACAGTTAGGTGTGTCTCTTTTCATGTGGTAAACGGTACTTCAAATGGAGATGTCAACGAATCTAAGCACATAAGCTCACTAATGCTATTTTTATGAGTTGCAAGAACAATCACTTTAATTAATGGTCTCTGTTTGCTGAGAGTGGTATATATTTTATTTTTGTCTTAAAACGTGAAAGGGGTAAGTTGTTGGCCAGTCAAACCTAGTTGTACGAAGGAGTCTCAAACAGCTTGACATTAGTGTTGGAATCAGTATGCTGATATGTGAGTTGACGGCACAGAATTGGTAATATGTTGACAAAATCAAATAAATTGATGGTTGGGGCAAAACTTTACCACTTTGTTGTCTAAAAATAACAGCAGACATAATAGTCTGTGTTAAATTGGAAGCAGTTATCAATATTTTGTGCTCAAAGCATTAGTTTGCTAGATCTTCTCAACATGGATGGCTATGATGTGTAACTGATTCTGTGTTGTCGTCTCACATGTTCACAGTGCACCTGATGATTCTGTGAATTTAAAAGAAAACTTTGTAGATCAGGGTGAGTAAAAGTGGACTTAATTGCAGATCGTCTCTGCTCTATGATAATGGCACATTTCAGACTTATGCCAGAAGGTAACTGATGGTTTATTGTGTTCCTCACCATGAGGGCTATCAGGTAATATTAAAGAAAAAGAAATGTACTGATAAATGTAATAATCCAATGGAATCATAATGGCATAAGTCACAAATGACAGGAAAAGAAAGTTTTTTATTAATATTTCAAAATTGTCAAAAATGACTTATGCCATTAGCATAGAGCATGTATTTATGGGGCTCTGGAGTTTTACTTTTACCAGTAAATGTCATCAGTCACATTCTTGGGCAGTATATTGTAACTTCCTTTGAACCTCTTATACTCTTAATTGGGAGGATGTAATAGTGGATGCTGCTGATCAGTTAAGGAAGTAGCTAGGGGCACACTTGGATGAGGTCATGGCTTTTGTGTGAATTTGGTTTAAGCAAGGGAGAGTTGCGCAAAACGTCAACCTCACTCTCTTGTCCTGACTCCTTAGAATGACAAGATTTTCCCTTCTGTCTTTTGAGAAATTGAGGATTGAAGTTTCATGTAATCACAGCTTTCAGAGCAAAGAATTTTTTTCTTTTTAATAATGCTTACAAATTACGCACCAAATCTGCTTGATTCATTGACACACAATGGAGCCGGCCCGAGGAAGTAGTGTGTAGTGTGTAAAAGGTGGCAATAGAACCTTGTCATTCTAAGGGGAGGTGTGGCAAAACAAAGATTGTCTACAGAAAGCTTTCATTTTGGGCTGTAGATGGGTCAGGATGCAGTGAAAAATGTCCAGAGTGCCAGAAAAGTCTGGCAAAGCCTTTTGTGCCCCACATTGTAATAATACCTTTCTGCTTGTTGGAATGGGGGAGATACAGTGTTAAAGTGTGTCAAATATCTATGCATGAAATACGCATTTGTGATGGTGATGGAATAGTTTTGACCTTTTATGTTTCTCTGCATAAATCTGAATCTTTGTCATCAGTCATTATTTTATTTCAGTGATCCTTTTGTTACAATTATATACATGTATATGGTTCTAGAAATTGTTGATGGATTCGTAGATGAAGAAATTAAATTCAAAATCCCAGATTTTCCATGCAAAGACATTGGCAAACCTTACATTGTTGTTTTAAGTGAATGTAAAAATACATTTAATTTGGGTCATTGAGACTTTTTGATAGAGTTTCAGTTTGAACTCAGAATAGTGTTTTTAGTGGTCAAATATCATTTAAACCATGTTGTGTTGGTGAAGTCAGAAAAATTCATTTTGTACTGTTGCTTACCCGGTCATTTGTTGTTTTTTTTTTTTCATTTCTTAAATTAATCTCATCAAGTGTAAAAAAATATTTTTTTTTTTTGTTATATGTGTGCAATGACAGCTGGACAGTATGGCTGTTAGTTTGGAAGAGAAGTGTAGACTCTCAACTTTGGTGTCCCTCGAACAATATGTGGATGCAGTATGTTGTTTTTTGTTCAAATCTGTCATAATGCAGTGATGTTTATTTTTAGAAAGACTTGGATTAGCATTCACCATATACAGCAACTTTCAGGGATTTTGATTTTTAAGTCAGTGGAGGTAAACATTGCTAAATTCAAATCAAATTTTGTTGTACAAACATGTTAACATTGCATTTAAGAAAATTTTAACCATTTTCATTTAAGCACACAGTCTGAGCTTTTTGTGTTTGTTCTTGAAAACCAAAAACCAAATTGGGTTACCATCGATTTTCTAATTCTCACACATGTAGTAATATATCTCCTCACTGCTGTTCATCACTGTTGACAGGCATTATCAGAAAGCATATTCCCAAAACATTTCATTTCAACTTTTAAAATATTTTTGAATTGTTCACATTGTTCTTACTGTTTGTACTGATTTTTACCCTAATTTTGTATCAGCATCAGACATGCACCATTTGTTTATGACCGTGCAGGAGCAAGATGGGAAATTTTCAGTTCTGAAGATCACATGGAAAAAACAATTGAAGTCACAAAAATGTGAAATGGGCAAAATCACTTTTGAAAATTTGAAAATCTTCCCTTTCCAACAGAAAGAGTGACTTCTGCTAATTTGTGACTGCAGCTGTTTTTTTTTTTCAGTTTATAGATCACAGAGATGAAGCTGGTGAACCAAATGTATCCCTGGGGAGGGGGGGGGGATCTACAAAGGCAAAAATCACTTTTGTGACTAATGATTGTCTTTCCCCAGTATTTCATTTGTCTGTACAGTGTTTGAAGTAGGATTCTTGGTTTGAGGACTCTTCACATGAACACCAAGTTCAGTAATCATCTTTCTCTCTTCCCTCATACATTCTTCCCAGCCCATCTTCTGTTGGTGTGTTTCACTGATACAGCCCGAAATTAATATGTTGACCCCATGCCCAGCTCCCCCCACTCCCTGTGCATGTGCACTGCAAAGATTGGTTGTAATCCAGAAAGAAGAACTGAAGTCCCCAGGAGAAGGAAGTTCCAGTAGTTCCAACAAAAGATGAAATAAACTTAAAAATTTGGTAGGAGCACAAGTTCTGTGATGTCAAATGAAACAAATCACTATCATGAATTCAATCATTGCAGACAATGTCATGACCGGTGTCTTCCAGCTGACTTAACATGCATTTACTGTTATCGTAGCAAGTGAAAAGTAATATACACGTATCTGCTTGTTGTTGAGTTTCAGCATAATTTTCCCACTCAGGAGGAAGAAATGCAGTAACGTAGTTCATTTGTATGTTGTTGTTTTTTTTTCAGTTCTCAAACTTTTTTCTCTTAAATTAATTTTGAATGAGTTCTAGTCTTACTTGACCAAAAAGATATTAGAAAGGATAAGATGAGACACTCCCATCTTCGCACCTCTGAAAAAATTGTGCACACAGTTTGCGTGCTGATCGGGGGCAGGGCCCATGGTGCATAGTATGAAAAGAATGCTTGATATAATGATAAATTAATGGTGTTGATTTGTTACAATGTTACTACGACTGAAAAAAAAACAACAAAAAAGTAGCCAGAGTTTTCCCAGAGCTATTGAAGTTAAAATTACAGAATAAGTGACGTCATTGAAGGCCGACAGCGATAGGCCCATTGCAGATAAGGGTCATTTTAGTTGTCAGGACTGATGCATAACCATGGTGATGGTAGCATTGATTTTGATTCGTTAGCTAATTTGCACTGCGAGCACTTCAGGCGTTGCGAACCAATCGGCGGTGAGCTAAAAAAAAGTTCACTACAGTAAACAATGACACGTGTGTTCACGCACATGGGAGACTTTCGGTCAATTCTTTCACTCCCTTTCCCTTGTTTACACTGATGATAGGGAATCTGACGTCATTTGCAATGGGCCTATAGCTGAACAGTGAACAAAATTTCAATATTTTTCCACTTTGGCTTTGTAAAATACTGCATTGTTCATGACTTCTGCGCATTCGCCACTAGGTGGTAGTGCAAAATCTGTGCACAGTAAAAGCGCTAGCTGTCTCATCTTATCATTTCTAGTGTCTTTGCTTGAACAGCTCACAGTCAGCATCATGAACTGAGGTCATGTAGATATTTATCACCTAGTGTAATGTAGCTGGGAGCATAGAGGTCCAAGACTTGACATTCCATCGTATCAATAGCATACTTTTATTCTCGTTTAAATGGATACCTATAGGTGGTGAGTCGCAGAAGAGCTAAGTGTAAGGCGATAGTTACCAGAAAAAAAAAAAGGTGTACTTAAGCAGCTTTATGGGTGTGAACAGACACAGGAAAATGCTACAAAAAAAAATACTGCTAAAGCAGACATATGTACATGTACCTGGTGGTCGGGTTATTCAAAAAAAATTGTCGTGTTCCTTTTGTAATGATGTTTCCTCTTGTCCTTACACACCTGTAGGGCTCCAAAAATACCTCCTTTTTTTTTTCCAACAATGTGTATCTTCTGCCCCAATATGTATGGTTCTGAATTATCAGATTGCTAATTTTCTATTCTCTAGACAAGGATCGTTCAATATTTAGCCAGAGCAGGTAAATCTGACTTGTTTAGGACTTTGCAGCCTCTGATTGAGATTCTGCACTATGGGGAATCATTTTCAACTCTTTAAATCAGTTTGAATGTTACCTGTAGATTTATGATTGATACATGTACAACTGTGTACCAAGTGTCCAAATCTTTTAATTGCTGAGGCTAGCTATCATTCACAAAGTATAATTCCCCAGGCTGTGATCCTGATTTCTCCCAATCAGTTAGAAATGCTAATAAATTTGCCTGATGTCCATATTTTGGCCACATGAACCATTGGCGTGTAGTCAGATCTGAAAGTAGTTATTGGTAAAAACTGTATAAGATAATGGGACTCACACCTTTAGGATCGAAAGGGAAACTTAGTTTTAGTATATTTTTTGTGTTTGACAAACAGGTTTTAATTTATTAACTGGCTTGAAAGATCTTAATTAACACTGTCCTTTTTGTTAGCGAAACTTTTGAGATAAATATGCATTTTTACACCATCTTTTTTTGCCTACTGTGATGTGGAAGTTGTACAACGAAATTTTATTTTGCATGCAGGGAATCTTAGGTCAAAACTTCCTGACAACAAATAAGCATAATTGGTATAATAGTTGTTTTTTTTTTTTAATGAATCCTGCATAGATTTTTATTTATAGTTAATTTATGCATGTAATGATTGTGATAGAACGTTATTATGTGTCATCGCATGTGATTTTTCCTATTTGTGTCAAAGGTCAGGACTGTCTCAGGCATAATTAATGATCTTCCATAAAGCAAAGTGGCTGGCGCTATGGTATATTATGAGTACATAATTTGTCTAATTCTTATCATACATATGGAGAGAGAGAGAGAGAGACAGAGAGTGAATTGTGTAAATCTTATGTATCAGCCTGTCTACTGTTAATGCCAATGTCCTCTAGGCTGTACTGTTTGTTTTTTGCTCGACCAAGGCAAATTTTCATTCAATAGAGATTGTGATTTCTTGTAAAATGAAGGAATAATCACAGATAAATCGGTACAAATTAATTACTTATGGTAATGTATTTTCAGTATTCCACTATTTATACAGAGACATCTTGTCATTTTCACTGTCATGTGTATGTACTGGTTCAGGTGAGCAATCAGTCATTTTTGTGTTGCAGCTGGTTCAGAATCAGATATTATTTCAGGGTTCAACTGCCAATCTTTGAGATGTCATAATTGATCCTCAGGTGACTTTCACTTCTATCTTATATTCTTGTTTTTTTTTTGTTTTTTTTTAATGAAATATTTTAAAATTCTTATTAGTGTTGTTTTTTTTCACGTACAAGTGCAGGACATTATTTTTTTGATAATTTCAGCTCTGTCATCATCATTGACGAAAAGCATAAGCTAATATTAGTTAAGAAAGTGCTTTGATAGGGACACTCAGTTGTAATTCATATGGAGGAAAACTAGGGGAGTCTATTGTGGCCATTTTTTTTTTTTTGGACGGAGTACCACATCATGAGTTGCACAATTTTAGACACGAGCATATTTCATGTTCTGAGCGTTAATCGCCAAGCCCCACATTTACTATAAAAACAACCACCCAGAAGACTAACTCACCAGGGGCAGGAGGAGGCGACCCCGTGCTCAAGGACGCTCCAGGAGTTGCATCCTTGTAATATCCTTACAATGTAGCCTACCTCAAATGAAACGCCTCCCTGTTTTTTTTTTTAATTTTATTTTTACTTTGACATAGACAGTGAGAATGCTGTAGGATTACCTTTCATTGCCTACCACTTAGGCCGACCAGGAAAATTTTTTCTTTTCTCTAAACAATAACCCAATGTTATATTTAAATAATGATAACTGTCTGTACTGAAGCATTTCCATTAGTTCAAGTAAACTGAGCTTCATAGGCCAGGGTAGCTCTGTGATGTGTGTTTTTGTGCAGCTGTATCTACCAAACAGCATCCACTGCAGATGAAGATTTTGTTATTGCTGTTTTTGTGATATATTATCTTCTGACCGCTTGTGATGGACACACTGCATAACAGTACATAGAAAATGAATTGATGTTTGATGTGAGAGAGAGAAGGAAAGAGAGAGAGAGAGAGAATTGTGTTAATCCCTCGTATCAATCGTATGCTGTTCATGCCCATGTCCTTGACACTACTTTTTTGTTTTTTGCTTGACTAAGGCAAATTTCTCACTGGAGGTAATTATAGATTTTCATAGAATTTAAATAGAAATGAGCAAGAGTATGCAAATTTAAAGCAAGTTTAATTTGATGCACAGTGTCATAATACTTTTTTTAACTATGAAAGTTGGCTAGGGATAAGTTTATTCATCAAAGAAAGAAATACTATTATTATCAGTGCACTCTGTATAATCTTGATCCAATCAAACTTTCAACATGTTTGTTAACTGTCATTTACTGATCAAACATAAGGAAAGAAAGCATGTGCAGATGAAAAGAAATTTTTGGATTAGACAATAAAGACTGGTTCATAAGATTAATTATACATGTTATGTACTTTCGTACAAAAGAAAGAGTGGGGAAAAAAGGATCACTTTAGCATATTGCGTGTGGGAAGTGCATCAGTAAGGAAAAATTCCAAGTGAAACCAAACAGAAACAAACAAGGCGTGGCTCACAGAAATGTATACATGGGTCATACAAATGAAATGCTTAATATTATTTGCAACTTTGTCAAACTGCATTGTCATCAACCATCAAAAGACAACATCAATTTGAACACATGCGATAACTGAACTCAAATAATTACATGTGTCCTCTTTAATTTGAGTCATAAATCTTGGGCTTATCTTAATTGACAGTCAAAGTGCGTAGACCTTTGTTTTGTTTGTTTAAGACATCCTGGTATGGCATGTAGCGGAGCAGTCAAACACGTTATGTTTTCTCTGTTGGAATTCACTGGGAAACTATGTCTACTGAAGCACTTCCTTCTGTGTCAGATATCATATACATGTAATTGTCAATGAGAACATTCCACCAAAATGTTATCACAAGCATTATTTATGTACTTATTCATATTGTATGTTACCCTTTTTGCCCGATAAGTTAATAAACAAATGATTGGAATTGAATGACAACTTTTGGAAGATTTTTTTTTTATTATTATTTTTTAAAATTTCAGTGCCTGAGAAATATTTTGATGTTATTATTGTTATGTGCTTATTCAATACTGGTATGATATGGAAAATAAACCTATTATTGTTTAGAAATCTGCTTTGATTTTTCTTGTCGTGTGTGAACAGGTAATGACATTTTGTGTGGAACTTTAAGATGTTAGTCTTGCCATTTATGCTTCATTTTACAGGAATTTTCTTTATTTAGGGTGTCGGAGAGGCATGAGAAATCTTTTTTTTTCTTATGAAGAAGAAATTCCTACTAGGTTTGAGGATAAAGGTCAGTCCAGTAGAGTGCAAGGCAGTGGTGACAGTATCATACTATAAAGGAAGTAAGGCCTCCAATGTAATCGTGAAAGGCTTTTTAGCCACTGAGCCTTAAGTTCTACAAAATATCATATTATACATAGAATGATGTAAAGGTACATGGGCATACTTTAAAAGGTCTTGAAGTTCGCTATATTTTTAATACTTTTCTTGACTTTGAGCCACAACTGAGTTGAACTGAAGAAAGTGTTCCGACATTTTGAGCTGGAAAAAAAAAAAAAGCATTTTCTTCGAGCAGGATTAAAAAGTATGACAAATTTTGTTCTGCGCCTACACACTGGTGATGAAAACTCAACTTTAAAAACCACAAGATCTGTGTTTCCGTGAATCAGTCGGCCAAAGTAGTGAGAACATGTGCTGAACAACTAGCAAAAATTTTTACTTTCATCTTCAACAAATCCTTTCAAAACCATTACATACCAAACATTTGGAGATTGTCAAAAATCTTACCTGTCCCCAAAAAACCAAAAATATCTGAAATGAACGACCTTCGCCCAGTTGCATTAACTTCCATTATCTTTAAATGCTTTGAAAAACTTGTTTTAACTGAACTAACGAAGGAGGTCAAACAAAATCTCGATCCTTTGCAATTTGCATACAAAGAAAACAGGAACACAGAAGACGCCTTATTGTTTTTATTGCATAACATCTACAGTCATTTAGACACTGGTAAAACCTGTGTTCGTGTGCTCCTAGTCGATTTTTCGTCTGCGTTTAACACCATACAACCGCACTTAATGTTTCAAAAGCTTACCAACCTACACGTGAGTTCTTTTTTAAAGAGCTGGATCTTCGAATTTCTAACACAGAGAAGCCAGTTTGTGGATATAAACAACACATTTTCCAAATTACTCACAACAAACACAGGAGCGCCACAAGGCTGCGTGCTGTCACCTGCCTTGTATACATTGTATACAAATGATTTCACTGTGACACACAACAACGTTTACCTTCTTAAATTTGCCGACGATTCTGCTATTTTAGGCCTTTTACCTAACTCTGGCCACGAATATTCTAACATTGTACAATCCTTTCATTGTTGGTGTAATAACAACTATCTTCTACTGAATGTTAAGAAAACAAAAGAGCTTGTTTTTGACTTTAGGAAAAATAACAACGATCCTGTTTGCCCTTTTACTATCAACAATGAAGAGGTTGAAATTGTCACAGAGGCCAAATATCTTGGCATTACTATTGATTCATTGCTTAACTGGCATGCGCATGTAACATATGTATACAAGAAAGCCAACCAGCGCATGTATTTCCTCAGAAAGCTCCGCTTTTTAAAAGTTAGCAAAAGCATTCTGAAAATATTTTACACCATGGCTATTCAGAGCGTTTTGATGTATGGAGTTGTCTGTTGGGGAGGAAACATCTTACAAAAAGATAAAAATAAGATCAATAATTTAATTAAAAAAGCATCCAAAATTTGTATCTGTGATCTGCCATATTTTGATGAGCTGTACACTGGTGCTTGTATTAAAAAAGCTAATATTATTATAAATGACCCCCAACATCCCCTGAACAAGGAATATATAAGATCTGTAAGAAGTTTAAGGCTGTTGTCAAAGAAAACTAAAACTGAGCGCTACTTTAAATCGTTTATTCCATCATCAACTAGGATGTTACAATAATGTCGTCATCTTGATCGTAATCTGTGCACAGTTGAATTATGTCCTGCGTGTCAGGTCAATGTGTTTTAGTTAGGGAAGCATATTGTGTGCACTGTTAATTTTGTTAATTTAGTTAATTTATCAGTGTGTGTGTATATATGTGTGTGTGTGCGCTATGTATCATACTTTCTGCTTCTGTAACTGTATTGTTATGTATTCAATGATCAAAACAAATTTCCTTGTACAAGGACGAATAAAATTTATCTATCTTATCTTATCTTATCTTAACTTATGTTAATATATCATAGAGTACATTATGTCATCACTGCCCGACGATATAGGCACATGTCAGATTTACGTGAAAAGGCAGCTGATGGTTCATTGCATTGCTGAGCATGAGGGGTATCAGATAATGTTGTAGAGGAAACAAATGTAATAATCCAATAGAATCATAATGGCATACGTCACCAAATGACAGGAAAAGAAAGTGTTTTTTTTCAATATCTCAAAAGTGTCAAAAATGACTTATAAATGCCATTAGTGTAGAGCAGCGACAGTGTGATCTGTGAAGTGTATCACTTATTTTGTATTTATGGTTCTCCTTTCTATTGAAGTCATAATGAAAGTAATAGACAATTTCAGGCTGCCTTTATATGGTCAGGGTTTAGGTGTCTTGTTTGGTGTCCTTCATTGGAGTGGTCATTTACTTGGCTGGTCTGAGATGTTATCTTGAGCCTACATTTGGTAACTGCCGCAACTGGGCTGTTTTCAGAAAGTTACCAATGAATGACACGTGGACAATTTTGAAAAAAAAAAACAAAAAAACATTTGTTGTACATTTTTTTTCATGCATTTTATTTGAGCAGTTGTATGAAAATTGAAAATAATGATGTTCAAAACACATGTATAGTTACTCAAAAAATGAAACAAGCCATGCACTCTCTCTCGCCTTCCCTATCCCCCCTGCTTTCACTGAAGCTTCAACAGATACAAAAAAAGTACTCTGTCAATAATGGAGTCCATCCAACATCTTTCATTCATGTGACATGTGTCAGGCTGATAAATAAGAAAAATGTTCCACATAGACAAGAATGCTTCAAAACATTTCAAAAATCCATGAATACATGTATTACAAGTCATCTGCTGCCAACTGTTTTCTTCTGACATCTCTAGCTTTCATCAACAAAGCATTACAAAAACTTTCCAAACTCCACAACAAAACCAAGATTTTGATTAGTCTTCAAACTGTAATGTACCCACACAAATTAAAAACATTACAAAAAAAAATAAAAAAATACAGACACTTGGTATAAGGACAGTTCCTTGATATGTTTCCACTCAACATAATCAAACTATTCTTATTATTATGCAGGGATGTAGTTGTTGGCCTTTCAGTAAAACAATCTCAAACTACCCATGTCAGACTGACAGAAGGTCACTGCTACAAAACTTTGACCAGCGTCATATTCGCAACATTAAAAAGTGTGATATAGAATGAAAATTTTCGGAGGATGATATTACATGTACCAAGTTATCTTCCCTTCATAATGTCTGAACCTATGAACCTATACTGAATCATTGACTTCCCATGCTATTTGTAAGTTAGACTGGGAAACACTTTGTCCAAAATCACATTTGCGACCAGAACCTTCTGTTACAGTTTCATATATGTGTAATTGTTGCACAGCATGGTTGTAATGATCCAGACCAAAATACACTGGAACAAAGGTGCTTGGGACAACAAGGAAATAAAAAATTGGAAAGCAGCAAAAGCTGGCAAACTCATATCCCTGTATCATACAATTTATTAGACAGATCTTTCACCATGAAAAAAAACAACAGAACTGTGCTTATTCACCATTTCTCATTCAAGATAGATGACTTGAAAACCTAAGCAGCAGTATGTATTTAATTCATTAACCCTTTGAGCACTGGTCCCCCTGTCCTTATGAACCCCTGTCCCTGATCCCCCAGCCCAAAATTGCCATTTTCATAGAATAGCAATATAATGATAGAAACACACAACAAACACAACAGTGATGAATAGGGAGTAAATGTGAGTATTATAGAATGTTTTTCTTATCTTTTATCTCCAGTATTGGGCCTTCGTATGCCAGTCGGTCCAGCACGTTGAGCCCCGTTTGATACGTAAAAAAACATTGCATTCTGTGCATTCATCACGAAAATTTCACAAAAGACATTTCCAAACGACGCGCCGGCTTCTAGCTTCTCTTTGTTTACCACTGGGGGGAAAAAAATGCCGTCAAAGGCAACTTTTGATGACGCAAAAGCACAAATATGCAGTGTCACCCTTCTGATGAGGTCAATAGTGTATATATCGCCGTAGAATTTGACCGGTGTACAGGGCAATAGTGTTCATAGGGTTAAAGGGCGTCACATCGCTGAATCTAGAAATACATGAGCACACTGAGCTGTACAGATGTGTTAACCATTATTTAAAAATAATCACCAATTACCCAAAATGTACAAAACAAAATATAAAAAATTGAAAAAGGAACAAACAAGTACATTTTAAACAAATCAATCATGTTGAAACAGAGGATACTGATAAGTATAAGGTAGACAAAAAAAATGACAGTAAGTAGGAAATTACAATAAATTAAAAAAAACAAAACAAACAGAAATTATTTCACATCAGAACAAGAGACTGGCATTACCCACTTTGTACAAGACACATCGTCACCACCATCATTCCATAATTGCCGAAGTCCTGTTTTTGGTGTTTTGAGATGAAATGCTCACCTTAATCAGACACTCACGTAGCACCATTCAACAGTTACATTGTTTTGTTTTGTTGACTTATGAGTTTTTAAATGAAGACCCACATCCACATAAACCACCATTTTAGACTGTTGTTAGGGGGGCGTAGTCCAATTACAAAGCCAAACAGAGAAACTACAGAGTTGTGTTCACTGTTCAGCTGTAGCTTTCTATGTAAAATATTACGCTCCCCTAACAACAGCTAACTCCACCCCTGGCCGGTCCCAAGCCCGGATGAGAAAGGAGGAGGGTTGGGCCAGGGGTTAGCCGCCCCTGCCTGTGAAATATCCCCTTGCTACAGAAATGAGAACAGGAGTATCAACAGATGCTTCGGCCCTGGGAGAGGATAGAGCTCCAGCTGGAGCAACTATGACGCCGGGAGGTGAAAACCAGATTCGTCTGGAAGCTACCAGGCTGATGACCAGCATTTCGGCCTGGACCACCATCACTGTAGGATGGGTCGCACTTGGGGACAACTGGAACGACTGGCCCGGGACCGGAATGCCTGGAGAGCTCTTGCTGGCGGCCTATGTCCCAGGAGGGATCACAGGTAGAAGTAAGTGAGTAACAACAGCTACTACTATATTTGAAATAAACCGTTTTCTTTGATTTTCAAAAAACACCAAACATGACTTAGGCAATTGTGGAATGACCGTGACGACATGTTTGTATGTAGGAGATGAACTGATGCATTCTGCTGTTTAAAGAGGCCATTTTTCCCTTTTCGTACTGCAGTTCACTTTTCATGAGTCACTCACTGCAGCATATTTAATTTCAATGTCTTGTTTGGAACAAAATAAAAATTTGCAGTAAAACCAAATGTAAAAATTCGACCTGTACAGTATGAAACGATGTACATGTACTTTACAGATGGGTTACAAATCAGCTGCTTGTAGTTTTCTAAGTGCATTTTCTGAACTTTCACGCAGAGATTTAGAAAAATCCATCAATTTGCCTCCTCTTATACTAATAAGAAAAAGACATGAACGGCATAGAACGACAAAACAGAATATACTGGAAAGCATGGTTCTCTCATTCACCTTAACAACTATCATCGTTCCCTGTTATGTTTGACATATACATAGATGAAAGTGAACTCAACTGCCTTTTCCTGAATGCAGTTATCCACATAAACTAAAATTCTACAAACACTGCACCCAATATAAAGATGAACTAGTACCCCTCGAAATCGATGAAACAAATTACCTGCAGGGCACAAAAATTGCAGTTCAAATTACAGGGTGAAGTGTACTGGAAAATGCACCTTTATGACCATTCCTCTTCACAACCAAACCTCTAGAACTATTGTTCTCACACACTACATGCTAACATCAGCTGGGAATTTGTAAACCATCACAAGATTTACAAAACTATCTCATTTCCATTTTCCTTATTTATTCCCAGCTTTGCTTTAAATTAGCCCAAATGGTAAGACTATCTTTTTTTCTCTCCTCTGTTTTGTTCTCATCTCTGCTTAATTCAGTCCAAGTTTTTAGGTTACCATGTTTCCCATAATCCCCTCTATGGTTCATTCTAAGCTTTGCTTAACCAAGTCTAATTTACAAGGCTATTAAAATTGGGATGAATACACAATTACCTTGCATGCCTTGCATGAAAAGATCATATGCTTCAAATGCATACATGTACATGTACATCTGAATGAATGGTGACAGGGGAGAAAACTTTATGTTTTCTAAACAAAGGTTGAGAAGTAAATCATCTCCCCTTCACTTGGCTCTCCTTGCAGGTTTTTCACACTCAAAATGTGACAGAAGCACAAAATACACATAACATTGATGCTGAATAATGAGAACAAGCTGCAGGGATTCAATTGAAAATGAGTTATCTTGTACATCAATGAACAAAAACTCTTCTTATGGTCCCCAAGTTGACAGACACATAATACAATAAATACTTGTCGTCATTGCAAAATGCCAATCATTGCTCCTGATAATTCAAGTTCAAACGCATAGACTCAGCAGACCACCATATCTACAATATGTGATTTGTGATTCTAGATTGTTTATTACGATTAATTCCTAGGAAAAAAATAATTCAACAATTAGGTATCCAGTAGGCTAGAATTCATCTCTCTGCACAAAAGGCAACTTTGAAATCCAATGCTTTAGCAAAATCTTTCTTTTGATCAATCCCCCAAATTACTTGTGAGGTAAAGTCCATTTAAATGTCCATAGGAATGTATTTCAATAAATTTGCACAAATGCAACATTTGTAACTGGGGGAGGTAGGGGAGGGAGGAGACAGATTTAAGCTGCGATCATTCCTACTATCGAGTTTTATTGCATAAATATTTCAAAAAACCACAAAAGCTCTAATGGGTCAGCAGGGCTTGGAATAAAGGTCTTTAAGTGACCCAGAACTCATTTTTTCCCCCTTCCATTTCCTATTCTTTTGGAATTTATTGTATAATTTCTTTATTGTTTGTTTCTCACCCGAGGTTTTGCAACAAACAACCTATTCTCTTTCTAATTCTTTTTTTCCCATATTTCAAGTTTACTGCATACAGCTTTGATCGATAAATTGGGCCTAAATACAAGTACATATCTGTATTGTTGGTGTAATTCTCTAGCCGTCTAAGTGCTTGATCCACAAAAAGTGAAGTCAGATGGTTAGAGAATTACACCAATGATATATAAGATATTGTAGCTCCACCAAACAGTGTTCTTGTAGAGAATGTATGTATCAGCGTGAAAACTGGTCAAATAAGGAATGGGCAAAAAGCAGAGATGCCAACCAGTCTGCTAAATGCATATTTTGTCTGAACAAATGCCCTAATGGGTAGCTACGTAAAATAGTATTCTGAACAAGCGCTTTGCCCATGACTAGAAATTCTGTGGAGTACAAATACATTTTACTTATAATGAAGTGCAGAAAAATAGTAGCAATTTTTGGCATGAACTTTATACTGAAACACTGAAACTGGTCACACCAAACAATAACTAACAAAGCCTGTATAGAACTGACGCTCAGAATTATATAAAGTAACAGACATGAAGGTTCTTTTCTTAGTTTCCTGAGACTGCATCTAGCATATTCCAGTGTAACTGGTACGTAAGCCTGTTTCTTTATAGACACAATGACTAATACTGGAATTCAAATGCCACAAACAACAGACTATACAGAAAAATGTCTATGGATTTACATCAAACTGATCATCAACTGCCAGGGTTTGTCTGTGACTGAGAGTAGATTTTCTTAAGCTCCAAAATCAATCCTCTCAAATGTGGGTTGTCCCCTAATGCTGAAATCTCCTTGTGTAAGCTGCGGGAGAAAAAGAGCAGTAAAGCATCCGTAAATTTGATGATCACCTGTGAAAAGAACAGTAGTACAAATGAATTGTGTCCATCTGGTTTTCTCACAGTCAAGATGCAGTGCTTTTACCATCAGCAGAACCAAGAAATAAAATTGCGTGGACAGTGCAACTGTCTTTTAAGTCAAATTTTTTGTGATATAGGATCTCACCATGGACCATAGTAAAATACACGTAATGAGTAAAATGTCTGAAATTATTGATGTTAAGATAAAGAGGTAGATAGACCTAATATATCTGACACAATGACCAACACAAACCAACTGAAAGCAGTGTTAATTAAAAATATAAAAATCCAGATCACACACACCATTCACACAATTCAAGATCTGGAAAGATACTGCATGAGTTCATTTTGACAATTTTGTTCAAATATTGTTCAGTTACAATGTGTCTTTTTCTTGAACTTATGAAGGTTTTCAGTGACTAAAGGCTTGTTTTTTTCCTTCCATTTCTCATTTTTAAAAATTTATCGTGTGGTTTCTTCGTTTGTTTGTTTCTAGTGAAGGGCTATACAGCATATGACCTTTTCTCTTGCTTTTAGAGTGTAAGGAGTTCAGGGCCGAAACACTTGAACAGGGGGGTTTCTTCTCTGAAGACTCTCTGTTGTCTGGCTCCCCCATGAGTTTCTAGCTACTGCTACATTAAGTCTATGTGTAAAACTTAAAAAGCATTTTCTGTGTTGTTGTTTTTTTTCTGGAAGGAAATAATCTTTATATAATTCTTGCATTGCTATATTGTCTGATGTTTTCCTGAGAGAAAGGTAGCAAGAGAATACAGGTGAGACAGAACACAATTTCTTACTCTTCTTCCAACTGCACCAGAATCTTGCGTGTGTATTCAAAGCTTCCAATCCTCTCCAGATAATCCACACAATATTTTTTCACATCGTTATCATTTGTTCTTTGCCTCAAAATGCCTCAAGTTTTTGTTAAGGCAAACACAAAGAAAGTACTGACCCTAATTTCACACCAAAGACATTTTCACAACTGTCGTGATGAGCCTTTGGCTCCCAATGAGTTTCATGTCATATGATGTACACCATGTCACGGGCATAGAGCAAAAATTGTTGTGTCTCCAGGTTTATGAATAATGGGAGCTTACTCGGAAATACCACAATATTGCTCTCAATGATCTCATTTTTAATCGAGATACAACAATACTGCTTCTCTGTAACTTGGAACTGGTCAGAGATAGCGGAATAATGAAAAAAATTGGAAGAAGCAGTTTGTCATTATTACAGTATTGCGATTATGAACCCCAATTCATAAACCTGGAGATACAACAATTTTGCTTTATATCCACGACATGCATACTGTCACCACCGTCTTGCACTTTCCTGGACCAGTGCTTATTTTTAAACCTGGCAAATTTTTTGTATTACAGTCGAGCACGTGAAACTCGAACACACCTAAGTCGAAATCACGGATCCCACGAACAAAGGTCTAGGTCCCGAATTTATTTCTCAATATTCTTAGTAGTTATTTCACGCGAACCTCGAACTATGACACGGATTGGTCGAACCAGTTTTCCTGCTGTGAGTGTGATCCAAGCATCCCAGCAGCCTAGAAGTAGAAAAGAAAAAAAAAACGAACGCCAGAAACTTCACTCGGTTAGCCGTGTCATAGTCATAGCCTAGTGGTGGCAGTGCGTATGGCCCCCTCCCCCCGATAAAAACGGCAACTGAAACACCTGAGACGACCGATTTGGACAGGAAATAACCTTTTTTTTTTTTTGGTTTGTCCCACGCGTAGATGTACTACATCGTCACGTAGTACATCGATGGTCCCGCGCTCATAGTTATACCGCAATAGAAAAAAGAAAAAGGAAGCGTTGCCGTACGAACGGGAGTAAAGCCGAACAGAGAAAAATGGTGAGCTGTGTTCACCCTTTATCGCTGTTGGGCTTGACTTGGTCCTTACCCCGTTCACTAGTGTATATATAATATCTATGGCATGCCGATGTCGCCACGCGCGCCAGTTTAATCTGTGATGGAGGGGGGGGGGGACATGTAATTCATGGTACACGTTGTCAGTTGTATTATTTTTCTTGAAGATACAGCAATAAAACCTCATGATTAATGCTTCACGTATTCCTCGAAATTCGGCAAACTCGAACTAGATGAAGCCACCCCAAAGAATTCGAGTTTTCCGTGCTCGACTGTATATGTAAATATTTATTTCTCCTATCCCCCCAACAGCTAAACACATGGCAGTTGGCCAGTCTGCATTTGTGTCATATGCTGTTACTTTCCCATATTACTGACAACAGGATTTAAGCAACAAAAACATCCAATCTGGCAGAAAAGGATACTCAGCACTTGAGTGTCGTCTGTGTTTGCTCGGATTGCGTGGATGATTGGGAAGGAGAATTTTCCCTCAGTTAAGTCTTCACAGTAGCTCTTGTTGGCTTCATACTGCAAGTAAAACAATCATTTATCATTATTTCACAAATTACATTGCGGCCATTTCTTTGAGCTGTGTGCACTTTTTTTTAGAGAACAATGCAGGCTCTGTCAAGGATGGATAACTAAACATTTTATTATGATGTGTACTTTGTCAAAGTTTTAAAGATTACATCCCAAAATAAAAAAGCCGTATTTCCATATCATTGCATAATCGTAAATTACAAAATCAATCACTTCCACTGATTCTGCATCTGAAACTCTAATAAAACCAAACAAAATCATGAGTCTAATTTTAATTTAAGACATTTAGCATTCATGGCCTGGCCTCTCTCCTTAATATTGATCATAAAGATCATACTGATCATTGGTGCAAGAAGTGATCAAACCTTTACAGTGGACATTGCTTAAGATGATGTCCACGGGACATAAAATTTAACATCTTACTATCCGTTAAATCATCTTATGCATTATTAAGTTATCTACCTTATATAAACTATGTTGATAAATTTTAATGATGGAAGCAGTATTGTTATGTAGGTGACCTTTGGTTGTTTTTTTCTAAGGAGGGGGTATTTTTTGTGTGTAGGCCAATGTATATTAGGGTGTATGAGGGGATATTGTTTAGAAAGAAAAAAATATTCACCCAAAGCGATGGTGTCTGAACATTTCTAAGCAAAATGTTCTGTTTCCATTATAACCAAAGGGCAAAAATTAGCACACAATATTACCTGTCAGTCAACTTAACAGTATGTTGTTATATGACTGTCAGCATGCAAGATACGCCAACCAAACAAACATAGCTTGCATTTTCCTGTATTATTAAATTTATTTAAATGTGAATATCATACAAGACCCTCCCGCTGGTCACACTCGCATCATGTAGCACTGAGCTTAAACTAACACATAAACATCGCCCATCCGTGGTGACCGAGTGAGCAAGGTATTTGACACCTTTGTGGATTTGCTGGCGCCGACTGTCTTCGCTCCGTGTTCCGTGAAAACGATAGAATCTCTACTGCGTAGTTAAAAAAAAAAAAGTTAAACAATTGTGGCCACGCGTGTCGCGTTACATTCACACCAAACACGCGACAACGGTACAAAGTTTCTCTAGATCTAAATCATATTATTATCGGATTCAGACCAACCTACTCACAACAGACGAGTCATTTTCTCTCGCCCTTGCGACTTTTCACTTTTATCGCTGCAGTAAAATTTCAACGACACTCAGCCGTGGGATTGCTTTTCTTTAATTTCGCGTACTCCAAGCCGCCAGGCCCATGGCGTCTTAAGAAAGCACGGGCGGGATGCTTGAAGAAAAATTTAAAATACAATTTTTTCATCAAATGTTATTTTTGAGCACAAATTTGAATTCAGCGACCCAAAATTAGGTACAGGCGGGAAGGCTTGGCGTTTTATCGCTTTATAAAGAATTTTTTTGGGTAAATATTCATGTTTAGTCATTTCAAAACGGGCGCTCGGCCGTGTTCACATGACCGTTTGGTGAGAACGAACCATCACAGTACATCCACGTGGGTAACCCTTTGCTTTTTCTCTCTATCGTAACCTCCGCTCTCAATGCCCGACCTGAGTAAAATCAGTGGCCCTGTGAATTTTACGATATCAGATGCACCGTTTACTATTATACTACATTATCGATCCACCTGATGAATAATACATGGCAACATATTTGAGCTCGCATGAGTGCGAGGGATCAGTGATGCCAGCAGAATAAAATTAAAATCCTACACTCATGGACAAAGCAACCACATCCAGTCGTACGCATGGTGCCTCGGGCGCACGCTGGGTAGGTGACATAACAGGTGTAAACAAGGCGAGGTAGACAAAGAGCCATGGCAGGTATGAGCTGTAGCGAAACGACGATTACGAAAGATGACGGCGTGTATTTTGACCATGACACCGTTTAGGAAAATCATACTAAGCATTTTTTTTTCCTCTTTGGGACTTCAAAATGAGATCACGTAAAGAGTAAAAACGGATAGAAAGATGTCATACTATGCGTTTTTTTCCACGGAAATGAGGCATTGGGGAAGGGATAAAAGAAAAACATCACACAAAAAGAAGATCATTTTAAGCCACTTCATTTTAAGTGGAGTCGACTGTATTTGGGACAATGGAGATAATCACTTCTTGCACTGAACTGATGATATGAGTCAAAATTCTGATGACAAAACTTTTGCCACCATGTTACTCACCTCCTTTGAATTGAGATTTGCATAATCATCTCTAATTTGAAAGAATAGGCCCAACAAATCAAGCAATGGCTTGAAGTTACTGAGGAAAAAAAATTTATAATCATGTTCAGAAGTTCTATTTTCAAAGCCAAGATCTGCACTGTGTAATGTTATTGTATGTTTTGCTCCACCTAACTCTGATTCTGGACATACACTGTTTAGCCTAGAAATAGATAGTACATCAACACAACTTTTATACAATAGAGACATTTTAAGTATTGCATTTTCAATCACTGCCAGTCTTTCATCGCTTTTTTTGTGCCTCATATAAAAATACAAACATAGTAACAACAGGTGAAATAATATAAATCATAAACCAAGTAATATACTCTCATTTATTACAAGTGAATGAATTACAAGTTTGCCCACAGAATCAAGTACAACTATCTGTGCAAATGTGTCATGCCAAAATTGTAAACTAAATTACATTGTGAGACAAGATAGCTAACACACACAATTACAATTTCTACTTTCCTTGAAATTAATTGTATATGTTTTCTATCCCAAACATAAAAGAGGCTTTAATGGCATGAAATAATACTCTTCTGTCAAGAGAAATGGGTATACAGACATATAATTTTTTTTTACAGACTATAACAGACATAATATGTACATTTTTCTTTTTACAGACTATAACAGACATATGTACATTTTTTTTTTACAGACTATAACAGACATATGTACATTTTTTTACAAACTATAATAGACATACATACATTTTTTTACAGACTATATACACTTTTTTTTTTCTGGTGGCATGCATTTTCTATTGGTATGATATTATTGATAAGAAGAATTACACTAACATGACAAAGTATATATAATATACCTCTTGTTCTCACTAAACAGTTGCATTAGTGTCACTGCCAGACCAAACAATCCTCCAGTTTCTGTAAGAATAAGTCCAAAGTTAGTCAAAGCTCCAAAGGTAAATATAACATGGTAAACCTATAAATGGTCAAAAGGATGTTTTAAGAATTCCGATTAACTGGCATCATCATACTATACTGAAGGTGGAGGGTGAACATGCAAACACCTAAAACTTTGTGACTCGTGACCAAAAAGCTATGAAACTTTGAACACTGCCTCAACTTTTTACTGTACATTACATGGACACATCCAGTTTGGACAAAATTCAATCTTTAATATTATTTATTTACTATTTGTTTGAGCCGCAAAGAAGTGACACATTTTTGTCAAGTAAAATCAAAAAGTGTGGTCAGAATTTCATTCTTTTCCCCTCTTGTACATTGCTGGTTGAAAATCAAAAATCAATCTCATCACATGTGTGTATTAGGCAAGGACTTATGGTTAACAATAAGCTCTATTTATCTTACATTGAATCCTATTGAACCTGGATCTAATTTTTGGGCTTGGTATGAAGATTTTGCAAGGTTCATCTTGTTCAGATCAGCTGGTATAGGTAATTCTAATTGTACTGAAATAACATGTTCAGCCTCTCATGGTTTTGTGGATAAAGTATCTTCAGGTCATAGTAAACACAACAAAGATTTACCACTGCACTTATTATCTTTCAAGTCACTGTTACATTGACACTGCTAGGATAACAAACTGTCTTAAATACTTTGGCACTGAAAATGAGAATTACTGGATCCCTGTGTAATGTTAAAGTTGACAAACTTGTAACTTATCTGCAACACACATCATTTTAGTGTCAACTATTAAATTTTGCAAGGATTGACAAAAAAACCCAAAAATTTCAGAGAAAGATGGGGGAGGGGCAAAAACAATGAGATGTACGAGAAAACTTGTGGGACTTGTGAGAAAAAAGAGGGGGAAAACTTAAGTGTACACAACAAATAGAAAATGAGCTGTTGGCAAAAACATGTGAAACTTTCAAGACGAAAAAAAAAAAGATCCACAATAATGAAGCTGGTCAAATCTTACTTCTGATGACCATCAGCTTGTATTCTTCTTCTGTAGGGCACACAACTGCATCTCTCCAGTAAATGTCCATGCCCTGTCCACGGTGCAGCTCTAGAAGATGTTCTGTGATGATCAACATATATCTCAAAACACACATTGCATGAAGTCATCTATAAACTAACTTCCACGAAAAGTAGGTTATTACATGTAGTATCTCAAGACAGATCCTATCAATGACACAGACCTGCCAACAAAATGACCACTTCAGTAAATGACAACTTGTGTGCTGTTTAAACGCAGACTGAACCAATCAGTGTGTTATAATATTTTCACAAAGCCTGGAGTAAGAAATAGTACAGAAATGATACAAAAACACGGAAGGAATAAGGAAAGTCCTGCCCAACGTAGCTGAATTTTTTTCAGGTGGCAGAAGATGCTCAATTCCTTGGCACGATTGAGGACCTCAAGGTGATGTAATTACTTTCCTGAAGAAGGTTATTACATGGAAAGCTTGATTTTCACAACAAAGAGAACACAAATACGAAGCACTGTAATACACTTCACAGGTCACATAATGAACTCCATATTTACCAGTTTAATGTGCATACTGTCACCATGGCTTATTATACTTTACTGCACTGGTCTTTGTCCTCAGATATAACAGGAATTTCTTTTTCCTAAAAAATTTCTTGTGCCCTTCCCAACATCCTAAATACAGGACGGTCAAGTAACATATGGGACAGTTGGCACGGTCCTATGAAACATTCTTTTCTCAAGTTTAACTTGTTTAAATTTCAATCCTGTTGCATATACATGTAATTACTTTCCTGAAGAAGGTTATTACATGGAAAGCTTGATTTGTCTTTCCTTATTCCTTCCGTGTTTTTGTATCATTTCTGTACTATTTCTTACTCCAGGCTTTGCTACATTATACATACAACTTTTTCTTTTTGCCATATTTTGACTTTGTTTCTAGCCTTGCTGCGACACGGCAGATTTTCTCTAGTTTTGTATAATACTTTGTCAATTCCCTTATCATGAATGCAAACAGATTTCATAAATATTCAAGAAGTGCCCTGATGAAAGAAAAATATGCAAAATATGAACAAACAAAAAAAATGCTGAAGATGAAACAATGTCACTTTGCGATGTTATTCTTGGGGCCAAGATATATCGTCACCATTCACTAAAAGTGTTGTAATTGGTTTTGGCTACTTTCAAGGAGAAAAAAAAGATAGTTTTATTTTATCACAATTGGTCTAGTTACGATGAATTTATGAAAGCTTGCTATTCAATTATTTTTGCAGCTTAGGGGTCTACAACCAAGATCATTCAATGCTGCTTTGAAGTAAGTTAAATATGTATAGCAATTGATGTTTTGAATTTTTTAGTTACTACAGTCCTAGGGAATGGTGACAATATGTTCTTAAATTCACCCTTGTAATAATTTATTTGTAAACAAATTTCTATTTCTAAGAGGCATGTCTTCCATCTGACTGAACTTTGCCAGCATATATCTAAGAACAGCTAAAATGTCACAAACAAAAAATTAATAACTCACCTGTGAAGACACGAGTGGTTTCCTCTAATTTTCCTAACATGAAAAGCTTTTCCAGTGCTAGGAAGTACACATAATTGGCTGTGTTGATGGTCTGGGCAACACCAAATATAGAATGAGTCACTGGTGAAACAAAATAAATCACTTTAGTGCAAAATAATTTTTATCAAAACTATAAACTATTAAAAATTTTAAGAACCAATTTAACCTCTCTTTCAATGTCCCTAGTTCATATTGTGATAATTACCTCTAAGTGCCTGTCAAACCGAGAACCTCAAATAGAGGAAAACTAACATCACTAGACACGGCAGATTTGTGCCTTGGGGGTTTGTTGCATCTCGACTTCTCAAATAAAGACAAAACAATTAACACTGCTGATTCACACATGGCAGGTCCAATTTTAATGATACGATGGTGAGTCAGGGGTCTGGGCCTGACAGACCCCACAAGCACATAATAGGATTAATGTTCCACTTTCTGTGTTTTTTAAAATAGATTTCTCTTGCTGTTTATCTTACTTCTAACCAGTAGGAGAAGGAGGTTAGCATAAAATTATGTAATCTATGTACATTCCTGTTCCTATTCCATAAAATAATTTCAGATAATCCACTCCCACTTCTTTCAGTGTGCAATCTTGTGCCAGTACCATGACCAATGACGTAGAGGTGACACACTTACACAATATTGGAAATTATACCTGCATAAAAAGTAAAATCCACTATTGATTACAATTTATGTTTCTAAATTGCGTTTTCCAGGACTGCCACATTTCATTTTGCAGATTATCAGTTTGTTTAATTACTCCCCATCCAAAGTGACAGAGCATTTTCTCTCAAGATTTTGTTTTTCTTATAATTCTTGGGTGTCAGCTCACAGCCTAGTCAGCAAAAGCTGCCATTTCTGGGAAAACTACACAGGTCAGAAAATCAAAATTTTGTCACTATAATATGCTCCCTGCCATGGAAAGGTTACATGTCAAGGTCAAAAGCAGTGATTCCCAATTTCCTACAGTACATACCAGTTCAATTTCAACAACATGGCCCATTTAAAAATTGCAATGATACTTGACAGATTAATACAACTGCAATACCATTGCCTTACAGTTACACTAAGGAAAGAGCACATTACAACAACAGGTTAAATGCAATATTTTTTCCACCTGGAATTCCTCGTCTCAGTTTTGAGTTGTCCTCAATGTCATCAATACTGCAAGTGAAAAACAGAAAGGTGCTTATTTCTCTCAGAATTATACTCTGTAAAATGACTTCTTCCATATATTTATTACACCATGAACAGCGTTAAAGTGAAACTACTTGGAATCCTATGATTTTCCTGGCAGTTCTAAGAGATCAGATGGTAATCTCCACTTCAAGTGACATAAAACATTGAAATCATGTGGTTCTTTAAATCTACCATGTAAAAAATAGATCCTGGGATAGGTTAAGATGGGAAACATTTCAAGATTTACGGCAAGCCTCCATGCATGCAATATCACAAACACTAAAGTGTTTTGTTTTACAGTGTCTTGGCATAACTTTCTGATAAGCCTGAACTGTATATAATGATATGGCTAACAAATATCACATAGTCTGAAGCTCAGGTAAGCTAAATCATAGAACAGTTAAAGATGTAAAATATATATATTTCTTACAGCAAACTTGAATTATGAAGCATCTGAATGACATCTGCTATAATCTTTATTTTATCATCTGGAATTTTCAGCCAGTAGTTGAAGGCCTGAAATGAAATGACATGAATAGATCACGTAAGATAAGAATCACTTTATTACCCCATGAGGGAAATTCTCTTTCACAGAGCGTTTAGGAGCATTATATACATGCTATACACATCACATCATTACATCAGCATATCACAACTCAACAAACTCAATAACAGGCATCCATGAAATGATATAGTAAGGAACTTAAGTGAAATATCACATAAATATAATCCACATCTTAATCCATGACCATAGAAATCACAGCATATTACATAGAATCTCATAAATTCTTTTCATTCTGCATGCCTCCACCACCACCTTATCCCAGTTTTCACTGTGCATGCTGTACAAACTTTGTGCTAAAAAGTTACGAACTTTACAGTTACTTTTTAAATCCTCTGCAATATGAGTAAACATGCTAGTCTTTATTACATACAAAACTGAAAGATGAAATTGAACTGATCCCTCCAATTTTTAATTTGAAAATGTAGTTTTGACAGGCAAAATTCCCATGATCTCATCTCTAATCCAGAAACAACTAAAGGAAATCACAAATGTGAAAAGTATCAATCTGAACTTACTGCAGACAATTTTGTTCGAATCTGCTTCCCTGGAATTTGGCAGATGTACTTGTATGGTGCAAGCAATATCTGTGTAACGCAAAAATTTAAGAAGTTAATTTCTACGGGTGCTTGGAGTACTCGGACATATAAAAACAAAACTGGGAATAAACATATTCACTAAACCACAATATATACTGCAGAATCTGGAGTTTACATTTAATTAACATGCAACACTTTTTAAATAGCATCAAAACACAGTGGGTAAGGAGGTTTATAAAGCAGTACACCCCTGTGTATAGATCTCTTAAATTCAGATTAGATGAAAATATTAAGTGTCATTAAATTTATAAATAATACCAAAGAACAAAAAATGACAAAGGCTTTAAAAATACTCTTTAATACTCTTTTAATCTGTTTCATTCAATTCAGATTTACACATTATACTATCCCTACCTATTCTACTGACTCAAAGGCAAAACCATTTGTTTCTGGTCTCCAAAGCAGTGACAGGCATATCAATCATAAGTAACTTCTGGGAACTGAAATTGCAGCATGACTCCATATTCAGCTTACCCTAATTGCTCAACATACTTTCCCAAATTAAAGAAGAGCCAGCACAAATTCTCCAAATACATGATCATTCACAGTTTAAGATCAATAAAACTTACCTGCTCTTGTTTCTCATCATAACTTTGGTGGTCTCCCTGTGCCTTTGAATGTGATGAAGGCTCCATGTTTCACTTTCAATCCCAAATAATTTGTTGGTAAGCACAAAACAAGTTAGTCATGCGTCAGTTGTTTCCAGCCTTACTGATTTGTGTTCTTGAATGAAATAGCACTCACTCTGTCTGACTGAAGGATACTGAAAATTAATTTCAAGGAAAATTTTTAAAAAAGGGTTATCCTGATGCAAACACATTATAAAAGTAATGTAAAATATGCAAAATCTTTGCAAACATAAAATCTAACCAAGGAAAGCCAATATGCAACCTATTTACCGTAAATACTAAAAGTAAAATTACTATTGTTCATAATTTCAAAAAGCCAACAACAATAAAGAATAACTCATATTTATAAATAAAACAAAAATAATTAGATGAAAATTTAAATATATAAACAATTTACTCCCCTCCCTTCCAACAGTAGAGTTGTGGTTTAACCCTTGGACAGGTGTTTTTTGTTTTTTTTTATCCTTAAGATACTGTCTTGCAAAATGTCTTAACCCTCATCCTGCATAGAGTGAACTCATCCTTGTAATGCCTCATGTGGGGACAGCCAGTGGCCAGTCAGCCGATATTTCACGTGTTGCAGCTAACCTTGCGGTCGGGTCAGTCAGGTCATTTCGAATGCTCATAAATATTGTCATATGAGTATGATAAATAATTACTAGAAGTAGAGTACTACATTTCATCATAACTGGCATAATCACATGATACCATTTTGTTAGATACAGTAGGGGTGGCAGGATAGATAAACAAGCAAAATTAGCACACAAAAAAACAAACCAACTAGATCTCCTCTAAAGAAAAAACAATCAGTGTGGGCAACCAAGTACACAAACGGGAGACATTGTGTTGCCTTGTAACTAAAGTGGCCTCTCACTGGACCCGGACTGCAAAATGTGGGACATAATAGTGTCCTCACATGCCTCGCATATTGCATGGGAGAGGCCACTATACTTATTACTAGTGGCCATCTGCAGGACGAGGGTTAAAATTAAATGTCAGTTCACCCTAGCCCCAGATGTTTTCAAAAAGAACATTAAAGAAAATTGCACTAGATCAGGATCAGATCGTATCAATGAAATATAAATGTGTTACTGTTTAAAACAAGTTTCCGAGTATGGGATTTGTTGGTACTATTGTACTATAGGGGACCCGATGTTTCTTGATGTGGATCTTTGGAGGAGTGTGCAGGGAGACCTGGCAGGGTTTTGTGGTTTTAATTCCAGATAAAACCGCAGACACGCTTTTGCCACTAGTACAAGACCATAATATTGCACCTGGATCAATCATTCATTCCAACGGTTTGCGGTCCTATAACAGGATCACAAACTTACCGGTGAACCCACCATATCAGCATCTTGTGGTGAATTACAATCAACATTTCGTTGATCTACATACCGGGGCCTGTACTAACACCGTAGACTGTTATTGGAAAAACTACAAAGAAAGTTTAAATGCATGCAAGGAGTCCACACTAGCCAACTGTCATCACATCTTGATGAGTTTATGTGGAGAGAAATACATGGTAAATCCCACCAAGAGGCACTACAGAACATCATCTTGCATATTTCCCAACGAAGTGTTTATCCGTCGATATCGACGGATAAAATTTTCCCTAGGATTTTTTTTATCCGTCAACATAATTTCTGTATTTGCGAGTCATCTCCCCTGATTTGAACCCTTTCTCCGTCTTCCTCCCTTGTTCCCTACGAGCCGCGCGTATATCCCGACGCGATCAACGTTCGTATTGGGCGAGTGTTGAAAACTATATTGAAATTGGAGAGACTTGGAATTTTATTGATTTAATGGATGACACGAAGGTTCAGGTCTAATCCGTTGATATGGGTTTCTTGGTTTGGTCATACTTATTTAGTAAGACTATTCTCACATGTAGTCAGGGTTCTCAATAGCGTAGTTGTTAGCATCTCTGCCCGTCAATCAAACGGCAGTGGTTCAATTCTCAGCACGGCAGCTTTTTTTTTTTTTTTGTCACGTCTTTTTATTAGGCATCAATTTTTATTTATTTTTTTTATCCAAGAACAATGACGGAAGAAATTCAGTTGTTTTTTTTTGTATCTACCTGCCAATCGGGGGGTACAATGGTTCGATTCTCAGCGGGGCAGGGTGTTTTTTGTTCTTTTCTTGTAGAAGTCTTTTTATCAGTAATCAGTGTCTTTGGTAATTTTTTAAAATCCAATAACATTAGGAATAAATCCAGTTTGTTTGTTGTTGTTGTTGTTTGTCATTCGTCAATAGTGCCGATAGTGTTGCCGCATAAACCTGGGCAGTATCCGTCGATAATGTTGACGGATAAACCTGGGCAGTATCCGTCGATAATGTTGACTGGTATCCAGTATAATAATTTATAAAAAGTGGTGGGTGTTTTTTTAAATTAGATCTACTTCAGTTCAATATTTTGGTAAAAACACCCAAAAATCTAGATCTAGATCTAGATATCTAGTTAGGTGTATGAAGTACGAAAGGTTTTTGTAAAATAATTATAATAGTCTTTATGTATCAATATCGTTATGCCTACTTACGAGTTTACTTTTCGCAGAGCCACAATGTCGGGTGCTGATGAAACTGGCTAACGGCACAAATGCGGCTGGATATACCGTGTTGATGTTCTATTTACACTGATTTAAAGACTTCTTCAAAATCTATTTTAGTAGCTTAGTGGCCTGGCGTAGCCTACAAGTTCCGTGACAACATGATTCATGCCCACAGATAACGCGATGTAGCAGTAGAAAATTAGGTGGCATGAATGAATAATGAATTATTTCCATTTTCGCAAAATAAATCGGAAATATTTCGCCTTTTTATAATTCAATTTGCTTTGGCAGGTTGTTGTAGTACATTCTATGAATAGTCAAAAATTGGTAAAAAGGAAAAAGTTGTATGTAGCAAAGCCTCACTTAAGAAATAATACCTAAACGATACCATGAAACGTAAAATAAAAGAGCAGATAGAAAATGGCCTATATTTCGGCAACAGCCTTTTCATCAAGGAAAAAAAAAAAAGAAAAAATAACAACAGAAAAACAATTAGAAAATTGAACCGATAAAAATATAGGCCATTTTCTGTCTTCTCTTTTAGTTTGCCTTTCATTGTATCATTTGGGTATTATTTCTTACACGAGGCTTTGCTACATACAACTTTTTCTTTTTGCCAAATTTTGGCGTCTTGCTGCGACCCTTCAGTTTTTCTGTGGTTTATATAATATTACATCTGTGAATGAAATGACAACTTAATTTTATGCGTTTATAGATGTATACTCAGTGCAGAAGAGATGTACTGGTATTATGTCACACTGCGCCAAATTACATGTAGGCTTAAATGAAATAGAATCAACTTGTCTCGTTCTAAATAGACCAGATAACTACATATAACTTAATTATATCAGCCATTATGATAGGCTCCTCATAGCTGCAACTGGCCTACAGGTCGAGAGTGAAGACCTTAAATGGCCGCCATGATTGAAAAGAAGAAGAAGTCCTGGATTGATTTATTGCATATGTTTTGTAAATAACTAACTTAGAGCTCAGTCAGTGTGACACTCGATGATTTTTTGCTGTGGATGAGAGAGAGAAAGAGAGAGAGAGAGAGAGAGAGAGAAAGAGAGAGAGAGAGAGAGAGAGAGAGAGAGAGAGAGAGAGAGAGAAAGAAAGAGAGAGGCGGCAGTCACACACTCATCAGTCCGCCTGTCGCAATTAAAAAAGCCAATTGGATGCCAAATAATTATTGTCTAATAGAAAATGAGAAAGAAGAAAAAATAGAATAATAACAATGATAAAAAGCGCAGCAAGGGCTAGGCCTAAAGGAATAAAATCTTCAGACTTAAAATCAGCCAAAATCTGGCCACTTGCTCTACAAAGTGAGCTATTGTGCAGCTGAAAAATAAAATTGATAATCGAATTTATAATTCAAACGGTTATCACATTTTTTTTTTCTTCTAATGTCTCCTGAAAGTGTACACCATGTGTCATCATGTTACTGAGGTTCATGAACTGTTCTTTTGACTTCCCAGCGGTGCTTCTTCTGAATGTCAAACTCTATGGTGCTCTGCCAGAACTGCAGAAAACCGCAGATTTTCTCAAAGGAACAAATCTGCAGATCTAGATTTGGTGAACGAAAGAAGAAGAAGAAGACTTCCCAGCGGTGCTTCTCCAAGATCGATCCCCTCATAAAATTCCCCCATTCTTCTGCATTCTCCCACGTCTGAACTTCAAAGTTGTCCCCTAAACTTTTGAGTATACTTCCTGGCCCATCCCATTTCAGGTTGATATATTTCGGGAATAAAATCCTGTTGGTTGAAATGCCACTATAGGACTTAAAACATCAATGAAACAATTAAGGCTGGAGAAATTCAAAATTGGAAACAAGAAGTGATTCTCACAGCCTAGTTGGGAACAAGTTATAAATCCCACAATCTCTTGGCAAACCCTGCTGGCATTCGACGATTACTTGAATACCAGTGCCTGAAAGTTCACTGCAATAATCACTCACATCATGAGGAAAAGAAAGAGGAAAGAAGAGAAAATATATAGCCTACGTCTTTCAGGGGCGCGCACTACTTGGAATAAAGTCGAAATCAATTTTAAGTGCTTTTGGAGAAAACAGTCTTCTACCAACTGAGTTATTGCCTTGGCAGACCGAACAGACAGTTAATATATCGAGGGAACATTAATTATAACTATGCAATCTGTGATTGAAATACTGTCCTTGGATACTGACTTTGATTGGCTAGAATATCACGAGTGGTCATCTTTCACACATAGATATTAACAACGATAACAAGAACAACCAAAAGACTTGCTAAGTATACATATATGTCGACACCTTACGAGTATTTTAATAAGCTTGTCCTCATCAATCTGTTAAAACAGATTTAAACCATCCCATCCCAAGTACAACCAAAAAATGAAGTAAAATGACTGCACGCACGATATTGAGGAAATATTATAAAAACCGCAGAAAAACTGTAAAGTCGCATCAAGGCTTCAAGCCAGGTCAAAAATTGGCAAAAAGAAAAATTTGTATGTCAAAACCTCGCGTAAGATATAATACCAAAACGATACATCGAAGCGCAAAGAAAAAGAGAAGTCAGAAAATGCCAATTTTTCGGCAAAAACCTTCTTCAAGAAAAAAAAAAAGAGAGACAAACAGCAACAGAAAAAGGAAATGGAAAAATGCTTCTCTGCGGTAATGCAAACCAATACTCGCAGATAAATAGACACATTTATTCAATATTCAATGTTATTATTCCATATATATTTCATATTGTAATTTTTTTATTGTTCGATTGTAAATAATATTGTAATTTTTGACTGGCCATCCGCTGGTTGTGACAGTTTGTCTCTATCGGTTTGTCTCTTTGTATCATTAATCGATTTTCAGAGATACGAAGTTTATACACGTGTAATGTAACGTAGTAAGTTAGAAAAATTTATTGGAGTATCAGAACCGCAGAAATAGATAGTTGAATAATAAAATTTTAATTGCAATTATCGAGACAACTGCCTCTAGCCTGCCACTAATAAAATCGTATTGTTTGCACCAGATATCTAATGTCTTCACCAACCACTTAGAAAACTGTTTTCTTATAAATCAATTAAACAGGACTAGCTTTTTCCCAGTTTAACGAACAATTATGATCTAATTTTATTCCAGTCGTACCATAATAATGTCCGCCAGAAAGATCTAAACACACTTAGACAATCTTATCTGGCTTGACCGGAAGCGGCAACAACATCACATCAACAAATCCATTGAACATTACATCCGACAGCAAGCTCCCGTCAGCTGTTGTTATACTTATAGTAGGATCTGGTTGAATGTCTCGAGGAAGAACCAAGGACTATGCAATTTGTGTAGGCTTACCACGCTGTATTTAACCAGTGTGGTGTCTGTTTAAACCACAAATATGGCCAGCAGACAACCAGAAGCAGAGGTAAGTTTGTGAAAAGCATAAATGTTATACATTTAGATCTAGAATCTAGATCTAGATCTAGGCCTAATTATCATTTGAACTCAAAAACTTAATTAGGCCTACTTATCACATCTAGATTTTAGAATCTAGATCTTGATCTAGATCTAGGTCTAGATCTATACAAATACATGTATCTGCCAAGATGAGAGTGCCAACAAAATGTTCTGCAATGACTCTTTGTCTCGGTAAACCTTCTAGATCTAGATATCTGTGGATATCTAGATTAGATCTCTAGATTCTACATATATTCTATTATAATTGCTGTCACATCAATTCAGAAAGTTAGAGCTGGCACTGGACCTTCTCATCCTCTATATTAATTATTGAGAGAAAGGTATGTTGCTACATTTGTTTGTATTTTTCCATGACCAACTGGACCTCAAGAGTCCCAAATAAATATCCTATTGAGAATTTATAGACTCTGTCTCTTATATTTAAGAGGCACTTTTTTGATGGTGGGTGTAAATAGTAATGAAAGAAATAGAGTAGATGCTTGTGACATCGCATTCAATTCTAATTTTGAAATGTAGGAATTTAATATTGAGTTTTTTGTCACTGACCATTTGCACCAGTGAAATAAATAATACGAAGTGTTTATCCGTTGATACTGTCGGATAAAATTTCCCATAGGATTTTTTTTATCCATCAACATAAATTCTGTATTCGCGAGTCATCTCCCCTGATCCGAACCCTTTTTCCGTCTTCCTCCCTTGTTCCGTTCATCCCGATGCGATCAATGTTTGTATTGGGCGAGTGTTGAAAACGATATTGAAATTGGAGAGACTTGGAATTTTATTGATTAAATGGATACATATGAAGGTTCAGGTCTAATCCGTTGATATGGGTTTCTTGGTTTGGTCATGCTTATTTAATAAGACTTTCATCACTATTATTCAGCGTCCTCAGTAGCGTAGTGGTTAGCATCTCTGCCCGTCAATCAGGGGGCCGTGGTTCGATTCTTGGCATGGCAGGTATTTTTTTTTTCATTTGTCTTTTTATTAGGCATCAATCTTTTTTTTTTTTTCTACTCAAGAACAATAACGGAAGAAATCCAGTTTTCTTTTTTGGTTTGATTCTCAGCAGGGTAGGCCCTAGTTTGTTTTTTTTCTTCTTTTCTTATAAAAGTCTTTTTATCAGTAATCAATCTGTTTGGTGATTTGTTTAAAATCCAACATCATTAGGAATAAATCCAGTGTGCTTATTTGTTTGTTGTTGTTGTTTTTTGTCATTAGTCAACACCAATACCTGCGGATAAGCCCGAACTTTATCCGCCGATACTGTTGGCCACCCAAGATCTTCCGATAGTGTTGCCGGATAAACCCAAGTATCCGTCGATAATGTTGACGGATAAAGCTCTGCAGTATCCGTCGATAATGTTGAAGGATAAAGCTGGGCAGTATCCGTCGATAATGTTGACGGATAAGGGCAGCCTAAATAATAATAATAGGGAGGATAATTTCTGAATGTGTCTCATGGCCAGATTTCCATACAGAATTGAAATATTTCCAGATTTGCCGGGATATACTTGACTTTAAGAGTGGCAGTGCGCATGGGAATGGGCCAGGCGGGTTAACTCTATCACAAGGATATTTTTATTTTACAACACACAGGTGGATAATTACAGAGTATCAAAGGGGCAATCTGGCAGTGCTGGCATGACATACATTGGGAAGTCTTTGTATGAATGTTTCTAACATAACTTCTTATTTGTCTTGCAGAGATGATTTGAATTAACAGTTTTCGGTAGTACCATGTTTGTATCTGTACTCCAGCTCTAAAATGGACATCACGTTAGATCACATCAGCAGCTGCCCTTTCCTAGATTTCTTCCATCACAACAAGATGCTATGATTGAGTCTATGTTAGTGTAGCATGAACTGCTGCTAACCTGAACCTACGAAGCAAATCAGAAAATGGTTATTGTTTGCTGAGTTTATAGGACTACTATAGCTGTCAACATGCTGGCCCCTCAAGACGTTAAGAGTAAAATTGGAGACTTGACTGCAGAAACAGACGAATGTAGAGAGATGTTTGGGGACTCTGTTAGTATTTCAGAGCCAGTGAGTATGACGGGAAACATAGGACATGTTCAAGAAGACAAACACACACACTCAGCCAAAAAATTAAGTTTGCTAGATCTTCCATGGGAGCAGATTCTCAGCAGCAGAGTTCTTACATATCTTAGCATTCGTGACCTGTTTCGTCTCAGAGCTGTAAGTTGTGGATGTAGGGATTTAGTGCAGACGCACTTCAGTCTTCAGTTTGATATAAATACAAGCAGCCTAGGCGACCACTTCACATCTGAGGCATTCCATATCATGACATGTGACTGTACATGTTTGAAATCTTTAATGCTTCGTGGAGCGAAATCTTGGCTTAGCAATGATGTGTTGCTTGACGTTATTGCAAATAACCCACGTCTTGAAAAGATTGATCTCACTGGATGCATCGCTCTGTCAGGTGCGACGCTGTATTCTATTGGTGCAAAATGCAATCACCTACGGCATCTCAGCTTGAAGGACTGTGTTTGGCTAAGTGTTGACAACTTTCTGTCCTTTCTTTGCAATCAGCGAGACCTTGAATATTTAGACTTGTCAGGATGTTGGAACTTGGATGATGACACTCTGATTGTCCAGCTGGTTGGTGTTTCACCAAGGTAATTACTACTGAATCATAAATGCCAAGAGTATTTTGAAGTGTGAATTGTATAAAAATTGTTCAAACTGTTTTGGACGATGTGGTGGTCTAGAGGCAAGGTGCTCACCTCTCATGCCAAGGGTATCGGGCAGGCATGTTGGAAATTGGGATTTTTCTCATATTTTCGTGTCCCTGATCCTATTGGTGGGGTAGGATTGAGTATCTAGTCTTCTCGGATAAGGACGAAAAAATTTGGAGGGCCCGTGTGCATGTTGCGCATGTTAAAGATACCTTGGCAATTAGAAATTGTAAAGAGCAGGCCGTACAGGCCGCTGCCCGGGCAAAATTGAAATCAAAATTAAAACTAATAGATTAAAATTTATCCCTATGCCCCCCCCCCCCCCTCCCACCAACAAAAATTTATAATTCATTATTATATAAATATATATATTCATATATTATTATAATACTTTAGAATGTGAGTTGTGAACTGTAGTGAGTTGTGAACTATTGTGAATTGTGAACTGCGCCTAACAGGCTGCATTACAATTGGCTCTGAGATAGAGAGAGGTAGAGAGAGAGAAGGTGAGAGAAATAAAGAGCGAGTGAGAGAGATGCAGATCCACAGAACAAGACTTTCTATAAAGTGCATAGAGCATTATTGATGGATATGCGCTTATATATAAATGCCATCCATTATTATTATTATTATTATCTTTCAAAGATACAGAAACCCAGTGAGATGGCAGCAGGGCTGGGAACAAAGCTCAGTTGTTTGTTTTCTTTTATATTTCTGATTCATTGTAACATTTCTTGATTGTTTTTTATATGGGGCTTTGCAATGGTACTAATACAGGATCTTTTCACTCTTTATTTTTAGCCATTTCACCTTTCACCTAGGCGTTGTCCACTCTCTGCAGGATGTAGCCCCCCCCCCCCCCCCCCTCCGACAATGTTTTCCATTCTCTTCTGTCTGTTGTTTTTCTCATCCATGTTGTTCCCTCCTCTCTTTGTAATGTCGTCCTTCCATCTTCTTCCTGGTCGTCCTCTTGTTCTTTTTCCTGTCCTTGGCTGCAGCGTTTTGTCTTTTTAGCCCTACCGTACTTATATTGTTCCAGCTGCTTAGTTGAGGTGATTGAGCCTATGACTTGTCTTATTGAAGATCAGTGCAAAACCTCATAAAATGGATTAGTCCTATTACAAACCTTTTCCAGCAGCTGAAAAGAAGATCATATAACAGAAAAATGGTTGATTTCATGGCGTCATTTGAGATACTGCCACACCATAAAACTGATTGAGTGTTTTCTTAAATTATAAAATGCTTCTTAACATGACTTATCTAAGCATTCAGGATATTTGTCTGATGGTAGGGGGGGAGGAATGAGGGTGGGCAAATTCTTTAAAAAACAGGGGGGGGGGGGGAGGGGGCAGGGTTATAGCTGTTCAGAACTGTATAGGTCTAGGTGAAAATGTCATTGGTTTAAACATTTAATAAGTAAAAATTATGGATCTGTTAAAGCAAATATTTTTTTCCAGGAACTTATATTAGTCATGAGATTGTATTAGATCTACTTATAATAGATGCACTAAGCATTTGGGATATTTTGATTCGTGGTATCTTTATTCAGCACTTTCTGATTCCATAATGGTAGAGTGAGCCTGCGCTTTTTCTGAATGAAATGCTATCTTTTTAAATGACATGTACAACTTATGGGCTGGAAAGAAAAAAAAAAGGGGGTGGGAGATGTATGGAGAGGGCAGTCATCAGGTTGCCATAATGTTGTATTTATAAAGTTTTATTCTCCTATGATACTTCTGTCTTTTCACAGTTTAAAACATTTACTTCTGGCCAATCTGTATGGATTAACTGATAGAGCTATCGTTGCAATAGCACACTGCTGCCCAAACCTGATCCATCTTAGCATTCGCAGCTGCTGGAGGGTGACTGACAGTTCCATCCAGTGAGTATTTTGTTGTATATCTGGCAAAATTTTTAAGTGTTTTGAAAAGAGGGAAAATGGCATTTTAGGAGGATGAGAAAGGCTGAAAAGAAAATGTGCCCTTTTCACACTTTAGTGTTTATGTTCTTGTTTAAATGTTAAGAAAGAGGCAACAGAGTCCACATAGCTGAAATTACAGACTGTTAATTGGTGTTATATATAAATCGTAAGGTGTTGTATATTTGCTTTCTTTCTTTGACATTCAGTTCATAAGGGAATGGATCTAGATGGGGACACATAAAGGATGAATCATGATGAGAAATTAACAATGTTATTATATGTTTATTTAGCTGCAGAATTATCTGAGTGTTTTTCTGTATCAATTCTTCCTGAATGTCCTTGCTCCTTTATGCAAACAATCACCAATAAACAGAGGAGGGAGATATTAAATTTTTATTACTCATTGCAGATTGCTGTCTCAGTACTGTCAGAAACTGAGAGCCATTCAAGTTCAAGATTGCCGTAATGTCACGGAGGAAAGCCTTGGTCCACTGCGAACCCGCAAAGTTCGGATAGACAAAGCTGGTCCTCCTCAGAGTTTGCTTCGTAAACTGGAACACCAGATGAATGTCCCTCACAAAATCAACCTGGTGCTCTAGTTCACGAACATCAGTTTCTCAGGAATTTCAGCCCTATCCATGATTGAAACAACGATCATATCTGTCACCATATGCATACTAAAACATTACAAAGAATATCCTCCAGTCAAATGAATTTGTATTGTTTTCATTTTCCTTCTCATTCTTTGGTGTTTGATTTGTTTCACTGTGTAATCAGAAATAACCTTTCATAATGGTTTTATTTGCATTCATGTTTTAAATGTTTCTGTTTCATTTGAATTGGGTTTTTTTTTCACTTACGTCACCAAAAAATTATAATGCACTTGCAAAGACTGTCTGCATTTCTAAAAGGGGAATTGAAATCCATGGAAAAACAGAACTGAAAGCCTTAAAACTTCTGACAAAGGTCAAAAAAAAAAAAAAAAATTTAATTAAATTGTGACGCCAAGTGAACTGAACCAATTTCAAAGTTTCAGAATTTTTTTGTCCTTAATTCTCATTTTCAAAAAAGTTCATTGATTTTGATCTCCTGTGGTTTATCAGTGCTCTGTGGGAAAAATTAGTTTGCTGTGCTGTGTCCGTGCCATATTATAATCCAGTGAATACTGGTCACCTTATTTGATTGAGTATAACGTGACCAGCTTGAAGTCTATTGAAAGTGTGAAAAATTGAAGTGTGCATTTATTGTGGTTTCTGCTTATGGTTATGACACTTTGCCGATGCATTTCTATTCTGTTGCACATTTAATCAGAGAGCAGAATTATTAATTACTCCATGTTTGTCTGTTTTCATGCAGTTGAAACTGGAGAAGCCAGAAAAATTAGCACTGTGGCTGTAATGATAACTCCATGTTGCATCTTACAAACCATAAACAGTAGGGCACATTTGTGTGTGATAGAGGTCTTTCGAAATAAGTGGATAGAAATATTGAAAATGTTTGTGTTTGCCAGGTTTTTATGTGTTTTCAAGCATCATTAAATGTGTATCACCTCTTGCTTAAGTTAAATTCCCATGCACTAGAGACTTTCACGTGTATTTTGGGGGTTCATTCTTGCTCTTTGATAAGTTAAGCTTATCAGACTGTGCTTTGATATTTCAGGTATAAAACACTGTTGTGTTCCACAAAAAGACCCTTTATCAGTCTAGGTCAATTTCACCTCTTAATATTTTATAGAATGCAATGTGCTCTATGTGCTGTCTGAGTTATGCTTTTGTGCCACCACAAAATGAAAATTGAACAAAGAATAAGCAGGGTGCCATGCAAAATGTTCTTTGTTTCTCCTGTAAAATGTTTTTGGCATATGCAATCTTCTTCCATAATAATACATCAGTGTTGTCAAGTGGCAAAAAGTATTGTCTACTAACATGGTATTATGTCTTAAAATTTGCAGGCTAAAATGGTTGTGACTTTAGGCAACATGAACATGTTCCAGAGGAAAGAATCACTGTTTATTTATATAGTTCCATGATGAATGGCCTGTTACCTGTGATGATCAAGATTTGAGCTAAATACTGTACCAAATTGGCAAAGGATGACATTATTGAACATTATCAGATGAGCATCAGGCAAAGTCATTTCATTGTCTTATATTATTATGTTTGATTTTATTATCACTGAGTTTGTATTTTAAATCTTACTTTCTTCAGTTTAAATTTTCATTGATTGACATCAGTCCGTAAACTCACTTTGATTTTGCTTTATGAACTCGTTGAAAAAGCTGTCAAATAAATTATAAGTAAAAAACACGGGCTTGTGTCCGGTAATTTGCAACCTGACAGGACACTGGATATTTAGAGGGAAAAAAAATGACCAGCAAAGAGATTAAATAGGTCTAGACGTGTTTTGCCAGGTGGCTCATAATAAATTCATACTTTGCTGCTGACATAAATAGCTTGGTTTGAACAGTAGAGAATGCAATCATTTAGTAATTTTGGCAAACAGCATCATGTTTTTCATGGATTGGGCAGTCCACCAATGAATCAGTCAGTGCTGAACATATTGTGATAAATTTTGTACACAGAATTATTGTCTTCCACTTTATCTGCATTGAGATATACTCGCAGAACATCTTGTTTTTCTTTGCATGGAATAATGATACACATAACATATTCTCGACCTGATCAGGCTGGTCAGAAATTTAAAAAGTATTGTCAGACAAGGATGGGTCCAAAATTAATGTAAAACCAAAAAAGTAACCAACTCTTAATGTTTTGAAACACATGTACATGTACAGTGTGGGATCAGTGCATTTTCTGAGATGTTATGCTTTGTACCTTCCTGAAAAGGAATGGGTGTCATTATAAAAACATTGTACAGTACAGTTATTATGAAGACACCTTTTAAAAGTAGCAGGTGAACTTCAGTGAAACTGATGCATTCATATTGCTTTGTTCTAGTTCAGTCACTATTAATGATAAAATGAGAAGGTGGGAATCTTTTGCAACCGAATCATAAAAGAGGCCATAAAGAGTCATTCATAAAGTGTTTGGGCTTGATTTTGGTGTTGTTTTTTTTACACCGCCCCCACCCACTCCCTGCATACACTTTTCATACTTGTGTCAGACCTCTCCTCCTCCTTTTTTCCCCCCCTCTCACCCCCTCCCAACCCTTGAGCATACATAGTTTATGGATGGCTCCTAAGTAGAGGGCAAAGTCTGATCTTGATATTTGAAAAGATACACATTATGTATCATCAGTTCACTGTGTGTATTTGTTGAACTCGGCCATAAACTCGTGTGAGCCATAAAATCCAAGCAGAGCCTGTAAAAGTTAGTAGGCTATCAAGGAAATAGGTCACGGGGATCATACAAATTGTAGTGGTTTGCTTTTTTGACAGATTTGTGGTTTTATTACATTACAGACAATGTTTGTAATCTTACAGTGAGTCTCAAATTTTTGGGGGGACGAGGTAAATTCTGATGGTTACTTTTTCACATGATATTAAAATCAGTGTACATGACAACTTGGCAATGAAGTCTAAGTCCTGTTATTTTGGAAAATGCTCAGTTTGTTTTTAGAATAATAAGGTGATACATTATGTATAGGCCCACAACCCTGCAGACACAAGTATGAATATGAATCTGCTATGGTGTGGGATTTGAAAGACATCTGAGCTGCTGCCTGCCAAAATATTAAATATGTTTTGATTCTTAGGCAGTTCCAATATTTCAATATGAAACATTCTTTACATAAGGTGTGTTTTATCAGTTGTTATTTCTTGTCACAAGGATCACAAGGACTGTATTGTTGCTGAGACAGTGGCAGAAACATTTGTCGTTGCCATAGTGACAGTCAAAACAAACCAACCAGTGCATTTTTTATTCATATCTGAGTTTTAGAAGAAAGTATGGCTGATATAGTGTCACAAATTGGCTGATGAAATATAATAAATATATTTCTTGTCATGCCAGACAACATTTCATACAGCAAAACATTTTTCATTGCCATCTTCAGAAATGAATTCTGATGGGACAAATTTTGATATGGATTGACAAAAGTATTTATGTTGATCAGATCTAAAAGTGTTTATAGCAGCCTACTGCTCTTGCTTAATACAAACTGTATTATTAATTGCTTTTAAAGATGTCAGTGACCCTTTCTGGCATGTGATAACATATACATACATGTAGTTTTGTAAGACTTACTGTGCATAAAAAATTTTAACATAATTTAGCCAACAAACTATCTGAAATATGCCCAATATTATGCTGAAGCTGATATTATGTTAATTGTTATATTCTAAGTTTATAGTTTATGAGGTTAAGCTTTATTGAACATGTTTTGTTGTGTGCAAATGCTTCATAAGGGACAGTTTCAAGTGAAGCCAAATTGAGAAAAAACGTTATTAAGTTGTGTTCACTGTTCATGTTCAGTTGTAATTTATCAGTTTGAGCTTCACTTAAGGACTGGCCCTGCTGGAACATTTCCTTGTTGTTTACTGTTTTTGGAATGGAACGTGTGATCTAGACTTGACATTCTTTACATATTGGTGAATTTGGACATGTCAAATATATTTTATCAGAAATTTGTTTAGCAACAACATCGCAGTCTTAAAGATGAAGAAGTGCATGACAAAATTCTGACTGCAATTACTCACCACAGCTAGTTTTTGTCTTTGCACATGTGTCAACAGATAGATCTAGTTTGTGGATCTTTGTTTAAATATTAGTGACCCTTGGAGATTTATCAAGGTCAGATTAGAATTGATTACATAAATATTGTTGAATGTGTATTGTTGTAGTACGTTTTGGTGTGATGCCGTGAATATTTTATGTTGTATGTGATTTTGAAATAATGAACCCCATATTGCTTTATCCATCGTGCTGGGTATTGCTGACTGACTTATATTGATGCATTTTTTTTTATGACTTGAAAAACCTATGGAAATTATAATGTTGAATATAACGCTGGTATATCATAATGTATGTTATATTAGAACAGTCCAGAACCTTGTAAAGGTACATGTATTTTGGCTAAAGTTGCTTTATTCTGTTCCTATCTCATTATGTTCCTTTAAGTTCCTAAGCCCAGGAAATTCCTACAATAGGCATGTTAAACATGCTGAAATTGCAGTTTAAACATTAAAAAATAAAAGGTTATGCAACTGCTGAATTGTCTTTCAGAAACAAGAGACGTAAAGAGGAAGCTGAAAGGCCCATGTTGCATATTGATGTTGGCAAGAGTGTCAAAAAATGGGAAATTGTAATGATTTAATAGAGTCAATTGTCCTTCTGGGTTTTCTTGTCCCTGTATGTTAGCCGAGACACAAGATACCGAGACGATTAAATTCGCCAAATTCTGTCTGTCTACTTGTGTGCGTATCATCCATGTCAACAGTGGAACAGTTCGCACCACACCCCTTCATAATTGAACGAAAAAGACTAGTACCACAGAGCTCTGTGAGTGATATTCACCGTGTTTATATGCGCACAAGTTGTGGATGTATAGTGAAAGAAGGACTGGTTGGTCTCGGTATTCTGTGTCTCGGCTGTTAGGGCCAGGGCCGTAATGTGTGGTTGATGCCTGGAAATACCACTTTGAGAGGGGAGGGCAGGTGGTGTTTCCTTTGGTTGGAAATAGTTGTCTGTATGGAAGTACTGCACTTTGCCGAGCAGTTTGCCTTCTCCAGTCATTAGCTTAGACAACACTACCCTAACCCTAACTGTGCCTACTACAATCCCACGGGGACGGTGGTCCCTACCGAAGCATGTCCCAGAAAATTCAGTTGTAAAGCATCTCCTAACACCAACCCCCCAACCACCATCACCCCCCCCCCCACCACCACCACCATCAGCACCACCATCACCACCCCCCAGCACCAGCACCACCATCACCCCTCCCCCACCCCCCTTCCCCTACCCCAAAACCACCAGCACCATCACCATCACACCCCCCCCCCCCAACCACCAGCATCACCATTGCTACCCTTGCCTAATGGCTGTGAGTCTGATCATTATATTTGTTTCATTTTTAGATATAGGTGACTTTTACTATTAGCATGTGTCAAGAATCTTTAGTTTTACTGACTGCATAGTTTTCTTTATATCGTTTTATATTTGGACACAATACTTTGGACATGTAGAAATTTACAGCCTATGTTACTGTAAGATCATTATACTGAAAACTAAGATTTTGTGGGGCATATACAGTTTATGTTTTTATGTTTTGGCCATACACCTTCAGAAAAGCCTGGCAACACATTAAAAAAAATAATAAATTGTTGGAAATCAACAGAAGCGAAATTACTTTCTCAGTTCGGCCTGTAAAGTGTTGATAGATGGCTTTCTGACTCATTTGCCAGATGCTGCTGAAATAAGTTTTGCTCTGGGCCCCTTTCGGCGGGGGGAGGAGTCTAGAGTAAAATGTGGTGGCGATACCTTAATTTGTGAAACTGTCTGGCCAAATGAAAATTTCTTTATTTTGAGTATATTTTTGTCATATATAATATTTATTTTGTCAGGTATAAAAAACATCATTATTATGTGGAGTAGCTCAGGCTGTGAATTTACTCTTACAGTTTGTCTCTTCATTGCTATGGAAAATAAAAAGTCTTTCAGAGTGACGCAGTTTGGATAATAGTTCAGTAGTTGAAGAGTTTGTTGAATACTTCTATCCATTCCTCCTTCCGTTTGTTTGTTTGTTTGTTTGTTTTCGTTCTGCCTTCTAGTGACAATCTGCTCTTTCTGCAATGTTTCTCTCTCTCTCATTTTCCTTCGCCTTTTCTTTTACCCCCCCCCCCTCCCTCCCTCCCTCCTTTTTTGTTTTTTTGTTTTTGTACCAAATGTTTATCCTCCCCGGACAGACAGACAGAGAGACAGACAGAGCAAGACTGAAAGAACAAAATGGTCTCAGGGCCCATCCATAAGTTACATCATCATAAGATACTTGGAAAGGATTTGGACAGCGCTCTGACAGTGACACTTTTCAGTTCTAGTCAAAATTGGGCAAAAAGAACATGTTGTATATTGCAAAACCCCGCGTGAGAAATAAAACCCAAACAATACAAAGCAAACTAAAGAGAAGACAGAAAATACACAAAATTTTTCGGCTATCGCCTTTTTCAAGTGAAAAAAAAAAAAACGAACAATAAAAGACTTCAACAGCAACGAAGTGAAACAGTTTACTTAGCTGCGAGTTCTTGCTTCGTTAGCAGCACCAAAGCACGTCCGTCCGCCAAAAGCATGGAAGCTCGAAGTTTTTGCTTATAGCCCTGCTGCGACCCCACAGTTTTTCTGTAGTTTTTATGACTTTTCAGTTCTAGCAGTGAATTAAACAGTTTGGTTTGATTGTTTGTTTATTGCAGCAAAGTAACTCGTAAGATTCCATGAATGTCATTTTTTTTTTCTACTGAAACAGTTGAATAGTGCATGCAAAATGCCAGTAAAAATTTTCGTAAAATATCAAACTTGGTCATGGTTATTCATCATTTGGACGTCCTTACATTCCTACTATGGAAGAGAAGGGTTGTTCCCAGCGTTCGGGGTACGGGGTCAAAATGGCCAAGGTGAGTTCTCTGTTTCTAGGTGGGGTGGGGGTAGAGAATCAGTCAGTAGCTCCCCCCCCCCCTTTCTTCATTCTTGACATCGACTTGTTTTAGATGCTCCCGTGGTTTTGATTCTTTCCGAGATCAAAAATCGCCAAAGTCGAGCGTTACGTGCTTTTTGTATGGCCCCGTGTCCTACTTGGAGGCAAACATCTCCAGAGCTTACATGGTCAGGCCAGAGCATCCCAGCAATTTTGAGCCCATCTCTCAGTAGCAAGTGGAGAAATATGAATCAATAACGTGTAGGCTTAGGTCCTGAGGCTTTGTATCCGGGCTCGCTGTCTCTCTCTCTTTCTGGGCCTTCTGAGTTTTAGACTACTGACCTGTGGACACTGTGTTCTGTTGCCCATTATCACTGACCTGTGAGGAAATGACTTCTTGAGGCAGGATTAGTTTGGTGCTTATCAGGTGTGAGTTGAAAAAAAAATATGTAATGAGTTAATTGGGAGATCGAAGAATAGTGTACACTTAGACTACTCCATTATGAACTGCGTCATCTTTTTTGTGTAAGTTGGAATGAAAACAAAGCAACACACCGTGACATCAGAATGTCTATTTTTTTCCGACAGGTTTCATGCAATGTTAGGCCTAATACTTCAGTCCATTATAACTGTGGCTAAATACGTTATTTTCGACCATACAAAGATAGCCTGAAACCCCAACCCTTTCCCGGAAGATAAACAGAAAGCTCCACGCAGTTTGTTTTGCAATGCATACTGAAATTAATTAGACAATGCAAGTCAAAGACCATTTGAAAGCATGTTGTTACTGTAAGCTCTTTGGTGCAAGCCCGTCTGCAGCTCCTGGAATGTTACTGGACAAGGGGAATGTTTAGCCCGTCTAATTCTTGTATTCGACTTCATTCCTGTAACAAAGTGAAATGAGATAGCAGCCTCAACGATTTTAGAACCCTTGAATGTATCACAGTGCTGCATTGCTTCATTGCCTCTCACCATTTCTAAGGTTTCGTGTGCGAAAATAACAGTGTATTGCTTTACTTTTTTTTTTTTTTCCATGATCCAGTGTTTGCAATCATTTTGATCGATGTGCCAGCTACGAGGAGGATCCACTTAAATCTAAGTGTAAACTATGCTATTGGGCTGCAGGCACGAGTAAGCAAGGATATCCGTTCCATGTTATTGAGTGTGTGCACGTGCAATAATTCTGCACAAAATGCCATCCAAGTTAAAACCAAGAAACTTGAGCTGTAGTAGAAAACATCTCGCCAAACCAACATTACCGCGTCTATCTCTGACTTTACCAAATGGGAAATTATTGACAACTTTCACTAATGATGGCGAAGAACCAGCGCCACCAACCTTTGATTTTTCACCCCAGAACACCGATTGTGTCGACCGGGAACAAAAGCGGAAAAGTTGTGTTAAAAATGACGTAAAAATAAGCGTGTCTAGACTTTCCCAGGAAAATTTACAGAGAAAATCGGATGAATCACACAGAGGTCACCAAGAAAGCAAAGAAGTCTCACTGTCACCCCCAGCTAAACTGAAAGACAGCGTCAACGCTAAAGCAGATCAGACTGAGAAGACAGATGGGAATGTGAACAACAACCTGAACATCTCATGTCCTCAAATAAAGGTCACGTCACCAACGAAAAAAGGCCTTTGGCAACAAGTGAAAACGCTAAAGACTTTGGATACGAACTTCAGACCTCTACCATCTGGAATCAATGACGGAGTTAGGCCCACATGGAAGTGCGTGTTTAAAGCGGTCAACCCTTTACCAATGACGAAAAAACAGGTGAGTATTAACATTTGCCTAGTGTTAATGAACTTTCACTAACAAACCGTCTTGAGCATTTATTCTTTACTCTTTTCAAGTCAATTGAACCCTAAAGATCAAAGGAGAGGATACAATTAAAGTAATTGAGAAAGTCGACTAAACTTGTTTTGGGGATATTATTTTAGCTCCAGTAATGTCACATGGTGATTCTACATCGGTAGTGATGATAGCGAATGAGTCTTCAGCGAGACTACACTGATTTAAGTCATTTTCAACCTTTTATTACATAGTGCAAGTATCACTGCTAACATCAAGATAGAGCGATGACGGAGGCGATTTTTTTTTCCTTCGAAATTCTGTCTCTTCTACAAGGCTGTGATGTTGTTTATGTCTAAGAGATTTCACTGTCCTTTACATTCTTTTCTTACACGCATTTCTTACGACACCTGATTTTCGCTCCTTACTGATATATAACTCGCCATTTTTTTTCAACTTCCCAAGAGCATGGTTATATCTTCTGTTTGTCAGCAAAAGCTGACAGTTTTAGTAGAATTGAACTTGTAGACTTTATTGGGCTAAGTCACAACGAAGAAGACAATGTCTGTGGCTCTATATTTCAGAACGTGAAGTCAGAAATGGCTTGATGTAAGAGAAAACCAGGGCTGGCGAAATTTAAGAGAAATTGACTGAAAGCAATGATTTGCTGCTTGAACAACCTGTGCGTCTACGTCTGTTGATAGAATTCTAAGGAAACTGGAAAGTTAGAACGAAAAACCTGACTGAAACTTTGGGTATTAGAACTTTGTGGAGAACCCTATGGAAGAAGAAGAAGAAAACGACCAGCGAAGGACATAGTGCAGTGCCAAAACTGAGAGCGCACCATCCGTTTGTGTAACATCCGGAGATTGGTAACGTTGGTTGCTGTTGGCTACAACACGTAGAGTCTGTTGTATTCTTTTCCTCTGCTGTTGTCTCGACAGTGGCTTTTTACCGTGGCTTTGAATATTATGTTATTATTAGACCAAAGTTAGACAATGTTCATGTTCAGTTGCTTATCTTTGTACAAGTCGGCCTGTGTTGAAGGCTTGTGAAAAACTGACGCAAAATATTGAATAAACGAAAATAATTCACAAGACCAGGCCGGGGCATCCAATTGTCAAAGTTATTTCTTTCACATCTTGTTTAATGACAGTTCAACCATGCATCGCGCTGCCTGAAATATTGCGAATATTCATGAAAAGTCGAAACATCTCAAAAGATTTACTCCAGATATGAATCTATGTCTAAATCTGTAGTTAGAAGAATAGTATATGAATATATTGACTGAAGCATTCAAATACTCGACGACATTTTTTAAATCGCTGGCGAAGACAAAAATATCATGATATTCACGCTGAACTTCAAATTCTGGTATAAATCTTCGTGACAGAGCAATCAAAACACTAGGAGTGTTGCAAAATACGAAAACAAGAGAAACAAGTGCGATTGATTTAATGACTTGACGTTCTTTAGAATAAAGAGCTCCAGCGCCATTCCTCTTTATGTCATCACCTGAAGTAGTGTTCAATATGCCTTCACTTCGGGTCTCTGAGCCATCGCCGGCCACAGATACGTCCAAACTGCCTCCAGCTGTAGCTGAGTTCTTGGTACGAAACTTTTCTGATGCAAAAAGAGTCTTGGCGAAAACAGCCAAACAAATGAGAACAAGGATTTCTGAAGAGACCAGAAGAATATTCCGGTTAAAAATGTCTACTGCACGACGTGCTTTATCTTTGCCCTTTTCATACTGCACAACAAATCTTGAAGAATTTGTTAGAGTATCATGATAGACGCCCAGTTTGATGGTGGCAAACACGGCCACATAACAGAGAATACTGAATATATTTATTGAAAATAGAATGAACAAAGTTCGTCTCACAGTAAAAACACCCCGGAATATGAAAGGAAAAGCAACACAAAAACATCTCTGTAATGATAAATACGTTGTGATCATTATGGAACTATCCAGGAATACTTTTCCATACCAGTTAACGACGTAGAGAATGCCTGTAAATTGGCTTTTCAGAATTTCATTGAGGACGCGGCTTATGACCATAAAAAGATTGATCAGGAGAAAGGAGAAATCTGAGAGAGATAGTGCAAACATGGATAGAGTGACACTGTTGCGAAGACCTATCCGTGCAAATAGCAGGAGATTGATTCCATTGGCTATTATTCCGAATGGAACTATCACCAGTCCCAAAACCATCAACAGAACGCGGTACTCAGCTGAAACGCTGGGTGCCTCAGTGTCAGTTAGATGGTCTGTTGAATTATACACATCTAATGGGCCTTTCAAAGACATACTATCTGTTGCAGTCGCCATAGGCGATTTGTGGTAAAGACAAAGACTGCGTCTCCGAAATGGAAGAGTTCTCTACTGCGAATGAGCTGAGTGCTGACTAAAAAGTTGCACGCCCCGAAACTTCCCGGCGAGGAAATGTTACTGTTACTTTGAAAACAACCAACTTTACAAACGACCGCACAAGATATAATATAAAAGTTGGAAAACGTGAGCATAAAAGGAAAATTATGCGTTATGTTGCGTTCATTACGTTCATTTTAGCCGTGATTAAAATTAAATCTTTGTGATAGGCATGCAATTCAGGACACTATTAGACCAATATATCAAATCAATTTCCTCTAGTAAAGCGACTGAACATCCGAAAACCTAATGATATCACACATCTGATTTACCACAAAACGTCTAAGTAGACATATCTATATATCAGAGTTTCTGAGATTAGCTTACCAAGGCTGCAGTTTCCAGCTATTGATCAGACTAAATGCTCTTGATCGATAGCAGTTATGTTAACCTAGAACGTCAATGATGAGACATGCTATGAAAGAAGATCCCACTTTTCAGGGTGCATCATCCGCGCCTATGATCAATATTTTTCACTCCTCCAGTCGTGAGAGGAATGGTGACTAAGCATTAACCTACCTCAATTTCTTTCCAAATCACTTAGATGATAAGACTCCAGTATTTTACAGTTAAGCAAAAATTTGGATTAAGTAATTTATTTCTAATTTTAAAAAGATTTCTACGGCAGCCAATCGATTATCCAATTCCATTTCATGGTTTGATTACTGAAACTGTCTTACTGAAGCCTAGGAATAGTCAGAGATGCAGTGTTTAGGACAGCGAAGGAATGAGATATTGTAATAGACACACACTCACATTAACAACTCTGCATACATTCGAGTTATCCTCAAAACAATAATACTAGGAAAACATTCAGACAGCTACTCTCGTGCTTTGTCACATTCTAATTTCTGAGGCCGGTACAAACTCTCTGGCACCAGTACCCTAACAGCGCCAGACAGAGATGAATGGACAGGTAATACATCACAGGTAAAACTATTAATCACCCCTTTCACCTTCTGTTCTGACCACGAGTTCTGTAGCGCCATTGACAGCCTACCAGGCATTCGAATCGTGCCAGCGGTGCCCACACAACAACTGTCCCTTTGATAAAATGGTCATTTGTTGTGGACTGGTCATTTCGATACGCCAAAGCGTGGTGGTAATCTTGCTTGATCTACTGAATTTTATTTTAAATTTTGCGTAACATTAAAATAAGAATGAATTTGAGATTTGCTTTGTAAGTTTCATGTACATTTATACTTTGGGCCAGAGACTCAGTGCAATCGTTTAACATTTATTTGGAAAAGAAAACAGAAAATCCAAGGGATATTTTCCCCTAAAAACCAAATCAACAAAAATAGCTATCCGGTGGTACAGATAATGGAGAATTCTTCAAAGGTCGCTAGAACAAAGAAAAATGCCAGCGGCAGTCCCGAAATAACCCAGTCAGTATCCCTGAGTCAATTCCACATAGATTTGTATAGGATTTCCGTTGGTGGGATTACCTTGGAGGGGGGAATTCCAACATCAAACCGACCTAGGGACGATGTCTTAACCAGCGGATCTATGTAGGAACGATGTCATTCTTATGGTCGAATTTGACGTGAATCCTACGCGTCAAGATTTCCTTTTTGGTGCTGTGTAGGTATTGTACAAGGGGCGGTGTGTGTGTGTGGGGGGGGGGGGGTTCAGAAACTGCCGAAATTGAGCTCGCGTACTTGATGGACGACCCCTGCAGTGGTGGCGTCTTCTTGACTTAATAAGTTTATTGATAAACTCCTAACATGACTGTACGAGTTCTCCAATCACAGATGTGCAGATCAGACTTGCTTGTTGGAAAACATTTAGAATAAAAGATAAACAAGACAGATGGTGTTTGTCAGAAAAACAAAGTAAGGGAAAAATAAGACCCAGGCGCTTAATCTAAGATACAGTCAAAACTTCAGTGACTGAGTTCGAATAAAAGCATCATTTGCGTGTGGACAATGTTGACAGTTACATAATGGATCGCTTATTGAAGACAAGACTATTTGCCATGCGTACTGAATAAATTTGACACGTCATTCTATTTTGATTTGCATACATGGTTATTATTATCGTTATTATTATTATTATTATTATTTTGTTGCTGCTGTTATTCAACCCGGCTTTCGTTTGCATGAAATTCAGCACTGTTTAATTGATGAAATACCATCAACATTTACTGTAAGTATTTAATAAACAACATCTATTTATTTGTAGGCTGACCTTTCGTATGAAAAATATCCAGGAGGTTTACAGGACAAAATAAATCATATGATTTTTCTGGGAATATCATGTTATCAGGGCTTTGTCCGTACGGCCAGGTCTTATTTTACTTATTGATACAAGAACGAGACAACAATTACTTCAGGTCATATCTAAAAGAAGAACTCTTTAGGCACTCATTTGAATCAAATAATTAATTTGGTTCTTATTCAGTACATTTCACTGGTAATTAGAGATGTGACTTGGAATTGTTGTGGCAATTTTTGTTTGAGTTCAGAAAATTTCGCTGTCGACAATCAACCAGTCGTTTTTATTCCCCCTGTTTTCTGTTTCTAGGTTAGAGTTAGCCCACCATTTTTTCTATTTAATTTGCTTGGTCCTTTTTTTCTTTCGTTCTTAAATTATCATTTTACCCTACAAAAATCTCGTTCTCTCCTACAGTAATTTTCATTCTTCACCGTAACCCTCTCTTCTCCTCGGAACTCTTTGTCATTTCTTCTTTGTTCCATTCACTCCACACCCTCCTCTCCCTGTCATACTATATCCAATCCATGCGTTCTTAAGTATACTAAAATTGGGTTTAAAAACCCCAATTGACGTATCATGATATGCAGTTCTGAATACTCCATCGGTTGCTATGAAGGTGATAATAGGAAGCTTCAGTCATTGGTCCCACTGTGATCCTCTTGTACAGCAAGTTATTGTAAAATAATGATGATAACGTGCCATTAACAGATACAATCAGGCCGTAATGTCGTCGTCATCTATGAGAGAAAACTGACAAAGTGTCGCATTTAGGGATTTAGTGCTGCAGTATCGGAGTTCTCCTTCCCCGCTGCTTAAGCTGGGGACACACTGAGTCAGGTCTGCCTATGACGGTAGTGCGTGAGATCTGCCTTTCCTCCAGCTGAGTCAGGACAGTTTTTGACGTGTCCCAATTTGTGAGACAAACTTGTTTTGGTCCCGCCAGTGTACGAGATCCCATTTAATTTTCTAGACCACATCCCACACTAGCACTGAGACAAGACAAGACTTGAGCCCGCGTGCCACCAGCCTTATTCATTCTAGAACATTTTGAGTAAGAACCAATCAGCTTGTAGAATCGATTGAAGGTAAAATTTTACCACCGTGATCAGGGGTTAACTTTTGTGTGGTGTTCAAGTACCAGCTGTTTTTATGGCGACTGGAGAACATGATAATGTGGCTGGGAAAGGCAAGCACTGCTGACATCAAGAATGTGTCAAGGGTGATCAACCAGTTCTGTGAGATGTCCAATTTTATTCATGGCTCTTAAATGCCCATAGATATCCAAAACACAAGGTGTCTGGTTTTAAATCATAAGCCAATAAAACTATTCGTGTGACCTTGCTGAAGTTACCACGATTATCTGAATTACAAATTTGTAACTCATTTTTCTCAATGTGACCATTTTGGATCTAAAACATTCTGGTTGCTAACCCTCGATATCAAAAATTAAACATAGATCTAAATAAACAAAAGGAAATTTGAATGACGCCCGGAGGTTGCTGGCGAACAAATGTAAAGTACCGGTATACAGAACCTATAATGGATGGGGGTGTAACTGCTAATTTTGGCTGAATTTTCTTATATTCCCCTGACTACATTTGTGCCCAGGACATACAGAAATGGTTAAATCCAGATCTATAAAGTTCTTTTGTCCGCAGTCGTTTCTTCGGTCTATTAGAATTTATTATTCCTCATTCTGACTGTTACAGATTTGGGGTATATTAAATTATGGAATTTAGGTGTTCGACTGCATTTAATAAATATCGAGAGGTTTTACTAAATTACTCTGCCATACCATGCCACATACACTAATAACAATTTCGAGTAAGTTATATCAAGGACCTTGTAGGGCCACAAATTTATTACTTAAGTTCCTAACAATTTCGTCTATCGTTACATATTAAAAGACAACATCAGCAGCATCAAATGAAAATACTATAGATCTAATACATAACTAAAAGTCTCCTCTATATTCTTAAAAGATTAGAAAATCCATATCATTCTGACTCATTCACAGTTTACTTAGTAATTATTTATCTTCAGAAATATAATCTGCCTACTATCTCACAAATAATATTCTTATGTCTCAGACGACAATATTCACTCAGTAAATTACTTATAAAGGATCAAACCGTCAAGACACACTGACGTAGTTAAGATAGATCTAGATCTGCTCTAGGATGGGCTGGCAATCCCCAGCCTCATCCAGACACATCAAATTACAATTTACGAATGTGTATATCAGTCACTCAGTCTAGATCTTAATTGCAAGTAAAAACATTATAGTCTTGCATCCTTTGGTAGTACTTCTACTGGAAAAGAAGGGTCAGATTCACGTCATCGTCGACGCACGGTCTCGAAACTTACGATTGGTTCCCTGAAACAATATCAGGGAACTGGAGAAAATAGCTGTGGGCAAATTCATTGTCTATCAAGGACATAGACATGTCTTTAACAGTCTTATGGTTCTCTCTGGCTGAACCTTAGCCGACACCCTCGCAGGATGGAATACGCTGCATGGAGTCAGTAAACCTAAAGATGGCTTCGCTTATATCTTCTGCAACCCCAGCCAACTGCTCCAATTTGATTGGTGCATCCATTTCGAGCTCAGCTCGCAGTCTATTAATAGTAACAGACAAAGTTAAATTACTATGTCAAAAGCGTTCGCAAAGTCTCTCCACCCTCTACGTTTTATGTACCAATTTATTCACTCCTTATTCGCCCCGTCTTCCCTTGCTAAAGTACACCCAAACCACGGGGTCGAAAACTGCACCGTCACTGTTAATTTATCCATTCGTTCTATCTTGCCCCACTTTCTTTCCATCTCTACGAAAAAGCGTTACAAAAACAAACTGTCCACGGGAATAGTTCAAGGACGTTTGCACTGGCTAAAATCAATGATGCCATGAAATAAACAAAGCGTGACCCAGCACGGCAATTCAAATCCTAACCCTGACACTGACCACGACATTGCAAACGTGACGTTGACTGACCCAGTACAACGGGTTGTATAATTTCAGGCTGAAATATGAAATTTTGATTTTTCCACCTACACGCTGTACAAATAATACTTTCCCTCCCGACAAGTTGGATATTGAAAGCGGGCGGATTGGGTAGAGTGTCTTTTGTGAAGTGGGTAACCAGCCCCTCAGTTCAAGTACAGGGATTCCCCTATCCTGATGGTCCTGTCACATGGGTTGTATGCTTGAAAGTTTTACGACAGTGCACCTTTTAAAGTTTGCTATGTCTCATCTTTAGTTTTGAAAGGGTTCTAAAGATTGAGATCGAATGGGTGATAGATTACTCTTCAGGCGTGATGAAGGAGTTCTTATTTCCTGATGAGGTACCAAAATAAGAGGGGAAAGTCATTGCAGAATTACTGAGTAGTTACACATTTTCGATAAAGGATTGTTTCACTTTTGAAGGTTGGTTATTTCTGATCGCTTGATTTTTAACAATGTTCATTTGGAAGACAAATTGATGCCTCACATTTTCGTATACTGACACAGCGTAGTGTGAAGACCAGTTTTCTTGTGCATACAACAAAAGAGCATCCTGTCGTGGGTATAGCCCTGCTCCTATAATAGTCCTAGTACCTAGGCTACTAAAATGGAATAGTTTAAACTAGGTGCTTGAAGTTGCTTTTGAAGATTTCTTTTTCGTAGGACAGAATAGCAGATCAAAAAGGCACCGTATCTTTGGAATTAAAGTTTACGTAGATGGAATTATTTAAAATAAGTTGTCAAAGATGGGACAAAATGATGAACAGGAGGCATCAGCAGAAAGGGCTGGTTTTGGTCAATGGTCCTGCGTGTACAGTTCGGTGAACTTTTGAGAATGATTGGCGAGCTTCATCTCTTCAGTGGCCATTTGGGACAGCAGATCCACTACTGGATTTTGTTTTATTTGATGGAGAGCTCGCCTGGCCTCGTTTTGTCCTGCACAAAAGTAAACACAGAAACTTATCAGGTGCCCATACAAGAGGGGGACCACTGCTGTGTCAGAACTTTTACAACTCTCCCGATAAGCCACTTTCTGCTCGTAAGATTGAGGGCAAGTTGATACGTAGTGGCCAACATTTCAACTGTAAGCGCGGGTGTCAGTAAAGTGATCTTCTAAATCCGCACGGAGATTAGTTTTCATTTTTTATCGTGTGTTTATCAAATCCACATGTTTACCTCGGCGTTTTCCTTCACGGTTTAACATCTTAAGTGTTTGTTTTAAGTGAAATTTACGGCTGTGACAGTTTCATGTCTCATGTGCATTCGAGCAGTGCGATCACCACCTCGTTTGTGACCTATGATGTCTTTTCTTGACTCAATCTTGCAAATTGAAATTGAATTATTCGGTAACTGCATCAAATGAAGGGCCAAATTCGATAACTCGGACGAAGTTGAAGACATAAAACAGTCCATTTTGTGTGTAATTCGTTAACAGGGAAAAGAATGCGGCCCAGAATAGAATTACAATTTGTAGCCAAGACACACAGTCTTCTCTGCAAACACGAACATAAACTTGAAAGACACGTGATTAAAATAACTTTGATCTCGAACACGAAAAATCCACTTAACTGTTCTGCGCCAAAGTTCACGCTGGTTTTTTATGACGTACCGGCATTCCCCCCTAGACCTGCAACAGAAAAATCTGCCTAAATCGTCTACATAGGCAAGTGGTTCATTTGAATAATGACAGGCTTCAATAATCTGTTCGTTTGTCCTCAGAACCTCTAAAAGACAAAGTTAAAGACATCGAGTCAAAATGATAAATGGATCTCAATAGAGTGCCAAGACGGTTCAGTATGGTCGGTTCTCTCTGAGCATCATACGCGGGTTAAATTGACCAGTACAATCACAGTTATCATTGACTGCTCACTTTATGGGGAGAGAACTTCGTGGCGTAAGAATTTGGGGGAAGGAGGAAAGAGGTGGATAAAGGTGTGCAGGAGAATTTTAACTGAAGTAGATCTCTAGCAGTTATTTCCACATCAAATTAAACACGGAGACCTAAGAATTTATGTACATGGGGCAAACTGAGTGGCGATTCGATCGTACACATAAAGTGTCATTGGCTTGTTGTATTTTCCACAGGCATGTTGTTGGCTGTTGTCGCGTATTGTAGAGATTTCTTTGATTTCTTTGTTGACATTACGTTACATTTGCCGGTGGCTCGTATTACACAAAACACTGGTGTGGCGGTGTTAGGTTCTCACGAAAGAAGTGGCAGAGGTCGGGACAATGCCCTGATGTGAGTGTGCATATATTATTACTTCATAAAGTCAATACAAAACACATGGACAATCAGCTGTATCTATCAGAAATCAATGCCCATTCAAACAAATCGATCAGCTCCTTACAATAGCTTACAACAGGTTATCGAACTCTAGATGTGACAACGCATTTCATGAGTATATTTTGGCCACTTTCTTGCCATGAAATTCAAGTATTAAAAATGTTAAAGATTTGGGATCTAAGGGTGATTATATCCATTGGTTCTGTTATCGCCAAATATTATTACAGAGGCAATAACACGATTTCTGACAATCAGCCTCTTCCATACTTTTTTTTTAGTTCCTGCCGCGAACGTCCTAGCAACGTTTTTGCTTAGACCTTCCACTGTCATTTTAGCGATATCTTTTAGCTGTTCAATAAAATTTTGGGATTATGATAGACATATGAACGTTTTTTTTTTTTTTTTAAATGATAAAATTCGTAATGCAAGTAGAAGTGATGAAGCATTCCTAACACAAGAGAAGTCCTTACTGAAAAAAAAAGAAGACAAAAACAAATAATCCAAGCGGCAATGAGAAACATAACCATTTGATATAATACCGAGGTCCAGTGCCCTTTTGTCCTCTCAAGTTATCACATGTTGAGGTCACGGAAGCAGTAAGCAAGCGTGACAAATTGAAATGTGACAATGACATTGCCTTGCGACCAGAAAACCCACACGTTCATTCTCCCGCTGACAATACCGTGGTCTTTTTCAATCACGCTTTTCCTTTCATGCGCTACTTCTGGTGAGAAAGTGAACTTTGTAATGCTAACAAATTACAGTGAAGCAAACAATGTCACTTGACTTGAGAAGGAGGCGTTACAAGCTTAGAAACAAAGTGTTAGATTATTGCTGTCCTATTAGTTGACACACTGACGCTGGTCATTGGAAAGGTAATGACAGGATATGGGTGTCAGTTCAATACGAAGTTTGGAAATCCACAAGACATGAAAGGTATGGAGACTTACATTAATTCAAAGCCGTTACAGTCAAATAGATATTATTATTATTATTATCACAAAGGGGAAAATGGGCGGCGTCATTTTGCCTGTAATCCCGCTTTCATTTACAACGGTACAAATTGCCATTCTGTTTGTCTCTGCTACAGGTGTGAACATGACAGACACTGATATTGTAAACGTGTTCTCTCATTGATCTTATACCTTGTTGTGCAAGGTCTTCTTCCAGCAGTGCCCCCCCCCTCCCCCCTCCCCCCTCCTGCTCAATGGTGTAAACAGTTTCTGTGCTTAGCGATTAAAACTCTTGTTGAATCCTCCAATGGTACTACCGTCACATACACTTCCAAACACTCACTCAAAAACAACTGGAGATTACAGAGCAAAGAATGGCACTTTCATATTTCATTCAAGGCTGATCGATTCGAATTACACAGTCGACTCCGGCTCTGTTATTCGACCAGAGGTATCGCATGTAATTTAGTTCTTTGCGGTAAATCTTTTGTGGTATCCTAACGATTATTACTGATTGCACTGAAGTAAAAATGAAATGACAAACCAAGAGAAATATACCGGTGGAAGACGATTCTTGTGAGATTTCAGAGGCAGTTTTTCTGGATGAAATCTTAATGAAGCTCGGCGGGATTGGGGGGGGGGGGGGTCTAAAACGCTCTAAACAGGAAATGTTATCGGAAAACAAGCTTTGAAAAAACTCATAGAACTGTACACGAGTGAGCACCGCTTTCTCTCTGGACTATGGCACAAGGAAAGGCAAAATTATTACAGTACAAAGAATTTCTAATGAGAATGTACTTAATCATTGTTTCTGACCAGTCAGCATTGGTACAGAATTTCCCTTGGAATGGTAAGGTTATCGTAAGAGCGGATTTGCTACATCAGACCGACGGCGCTACAATGTAACCAGCGGATCTAGTAGAAACCGTGATGTGACCGACTAGAACAGATAGACCAGTCAGTGAAAAGAGTGTGGGGCTACTTTGTGTTTATTTTACAGAAAATAAATATGATATGAAAGACAGTACAGTTGACTACTGAGATGGGAATCTGCAGGGATCTTGCTTAAGTGTGGCCACCGAGTTCGTGTGTTTACCAATGTGTGCGATTGTTTGACTGTGATTATATTCTATGTCATGCATAACAGTAACGATGAAGAACCCATCATACGCAAATCTCATCAAACAGAAGATGATGAGGCTGCCGCAGTCATTCTGGTTCCAAATCAGGTATGAATGAAGGTGGATTTCATTTTGAAATGAGCTTATGGCATTTTGTAAGGTACTTAACACTACAATTGATGACCACGATGTTTCTGTGTGTATATTAAATATTAATGAAGACCTGTACTCATGTGGATTTTCAAGTTCTCTGTTATGTACACCGTATGTTTTCCTTCGCTACCCCCTCCCTCTGCAACTTCCTCCATTCCTCCATGTATCATCGATTATTCTGTGTGAATATGAAACTGTGACAGGTCGTTGCTGCAAAGTCTTGTCCAGCATCACATTCACTACTTTTAAATAAAGGTTTAAACTGGACATTTCCCTAAAATAATTCCACCAGGTTATCTTCCCTTCCTAATTTCCTAACAAAGTTTGAACCACTGATTTCCTGTGTTACTTCACATGTTAGAGTGGGGAATACTTTGTCCAAATTCTCATTCGCCACAGTTACCTTCCGATACAGTCTTATATTCGTTCATTCATTTCATGTACGACACCATTTGTAAAGTGGTCACATGACTTTGTTTCAGAACGAGACCGCAGACGCGCCAAAACCTGCAAGGAAGAAAAGTTTTTCCAACCCAGAAAACATCGAAAAGTAAGTACCCTGAGTTTCCATATTTGTAACCGTTGTTTTTTTTAACCATCTCTCTCTGTCTCTCATGCTCTTCTCTATGTTTCCCCCTCTTTCTCTGAAAGTCTTTCCTCTCCTTCTCCCTTGTCAACCCTTTCTTTTCTCCATTGAATGCGTACATTGCTCAAAATGAGACTCGAACGATGTACTCCATCCTTATCTTGGAGATTTCCGACCTGTGTTCTAGTTTCATTTCTCCAGTTTAGACGTCATGGCAAAGAGGGTGACTGGCGTGCGTCTGTAAACTGACAAAGCCCACCAACCGACCAACCAACCAACTACCAAGCAACTAACCGATCGACCGATCGACCGACCGACCGAAAAACCAACCAACAAATCAACCAACCGACACGACAAACTTGAGTACCTATGTGATTGCATTGTACTAATGGTGGTTCTATATCCTCCTTTCCTTATTGAGAGACAATCCGATAATTTTTACAGCCGTTTGGGGTACCGGTATTAATTGTAGAGGAACTACAGCCTGATTTCTCTCAAGGGGCAGCATTCTCACTCTCTTCTTGTTACATTGTTAACATTGGTTTCGTCCCTTGACGTCTCCGGCATGTTTTATCGGTCTGCTCTCCTGTGTAAAAACAAACATCACGACAGCAATATTAGTTAGACTGAAGACAAACAACACAGACATAACTTCTGTTTGTCCGGATTCTGGAGAGAATAAGATGATCACTCTGTAGCCAGACAGACAGACAGACTTACAGACAGGGTGGCAGGCATGCGGATAGATAGATAGATAGATAGACGATTTCAGACACTGCACCAGTAACTACCACTTTCACCCCAAGAAGTCGAGCCAGTCGTACCTACTGCTTATAAACCAGCAATGTCTGACCTGGTGACGTAAGTTACGACAAACTGATAGTCTTTATGACCGCCAAAACCGATGGACCTAGTCCTGATAGTCACGCACAGGCTGTTTTATTGCACGAATAATGGCCGTGTGACACCTGGATAGAAGTTCATCAAGCTACGGTGACCTTATTGACACCCCTGAAAGAGTGAGCTAAGTGAAGAGTTGGACAGTGAGGATTTTGGAGGGGAGATTGGAATTTCGTCCCAGGGAGTTGTGAAGGCACTGGGAATTACGTGCGGTGAACATGAAAAAGGCTGAGAGGATTTACCAGGCGACAGACGGCGCTCAATAACCATTATGTACAATCTGTCTAGAGCAGGGGGTTCTCAACGGGGACGGGTTTGATTTCCGGGGGGGGGGGGAGAAGGGGTGGGGGTGGAGCGACGAGGGGGTGAAAGCGATCAAGGAGGGCGATTTTTGGGCAAATACCGAGCAGCCACTGACTTGTTCAACAGCACACATAGGTGGGTTTTATGAATAGAAAAGGCCTATTTTTTCCGTGCATTTGATAGAACATGCTTTCTGTTCTAGAATGAATAGGCCTAGCCAACACGCAGGGCTTTACAAAAATTAACGTCATAATCTGTGTGAAGTCTGCCTTCACGTGAAATGTATCTGTTGGGTCTGAGTTGGGATTTCAGTGAAGCAGGGAGGGGGGAGCACAGACTAATAAATTAACCAGACTGGATGATCCCATTGTGTGACGTCACAAAACAGCGAAAGGTCATGAACCATCCGCCACATTAGGTTTAAGGTAGCGACCGACGCTTCAGCATAGCTACAATTTTGAATGACACCATTTTGACGCGCCTACTGAACGCGGACGTTTGGTTCCGCACCGAGAAATTAATACATGTGCCGGTACAATCAATCTTGACAAATGAAAAGAAATTTCTACTGCAGATAGAACTAGAATCGGAATTTCCCGAGCAGCGGCCATGTTGGTTATACAGTCGTCGCTCGGGAAATTCCGTAAAAAACGACACAGCCCGAAGCTCGTGTTTCCAGTCTGGTTAATTTATTAGTCTTTGGGGGGTAGGGGGAATGAAAGAACATGTGGAGCCTGAGAGGACGATTGTCTGAAAAAGGTTGAGAACCACTGGTCTAGAGTAAAGGTTAGTGTATAAGACAGTGACAAAATATTAAAACAAAAATTCTTTGGAGTCACAGCAGGGTGTCTGAGTTTGAGTTTGGGTTTAACGGCACGTCGGCACGATAACGGCTATTCTGAGCCTTTCACAAGGGCTTGATCAGCACGGCTTGGAACAGAGTTAAAATGTGGTAAAGAAAGAGGCGAAAAGCTGTAGGTCGCAAAGTCCCGCTTTTGAAACAAACAATAATGAAGCAATACATTGAATTCCAAAAGAATTATAAATGGAAGGAAACAAACCAGCCGTTCAGACCTCAAGTCATTCTTCTTCAGGTGAAAAAAACAAATACATGAAATGTCAACGAGCAAAACAATGGATTCTTTAATTGTTTGGTTTTAACGCAGGGCTTTGTGGCATTGTTTTGTTTTTTGGACCACATTTATGACTTTGTTTAGGTGCGTCACCTCTGTTTACTTCTTGGGTGTCGGCGCTCTGTCCTATTGTTGTCTGAACAGGATTCAACCACTCATCGGTATCGAGAAGTGCTGGACCGTGGCTGGACTGGGACATTCCTTTGAGAATCGTCTGCATTGTTTGGCGGGAAAGTTTTTGTTATCATCAATGGGGAGGTTATCCTGATCTTTCTATTCTTGATTGTCTTAATTGCTCTTTCTTTGTTTTTCTTTTTCTTTTTGCTTGAATTCTCGAGTCGTGTTTGTCATCATCATCATCATCATCATCATTATCATCATTTACAGAATAGTTTACTACAAGGGTGAGAATGGCTTGACTGAGAATACCTTAGTGAGAATGAAAGAAGAGAGAAAGAATGAAAGAGACAGAGAGAGAGAGAGGGGGAGAGACAGAGACAAACAGAGAGAGAGAGAGAGAGAAATACATAGAAAGACAGAGGGAGAGAAAGAGAGACAGATAGAGAGAAAAGAGAAAGAGAGAGTAAGAAAAAGAGAGACAGAGAGAGAGGGAGAGAGAGACAACCAGAGAGTCAGAGAGAAAAGAGAGATAGAGAGAGGGAGAAGAGAGACAGAGAAAGAGACGGAGAGAAAGAGACAGAGAGAGTGCGGAGAGAGAGAAGAGAGGCAGAGAGGGAGAGAGAGAGAAGAGAGGCAGAGAGGGAGAGAGAGAGAAGAGAGGCAGAGAGGGGAGAGAGAGAAGAGAGGCGGAGAGAGAGACAGCCAGAGAGTCAGAGAGAAAAGAGAGATAGAGAGAGAGAGGGAGAAGAGAGACAGAGAAAGAGACAGAGGGAGAGAAAGAGACAGAGAGAGTGAGGAGAGAGAGAAGAGAGGCAGAGAGGGAGAGAGAGAGAAGAGAGGCAGAGGGGGAGAGAGAGAGAAGAGAGGCAGAGAGGGAGAGAGAGAGAAGAGAGGGAGAGAGAGAGAAGAGAGGGAGAGAGAGAGAAAGAGACAGAGAGAGAGAGAAGGGAGAGAGAGAAGAGAGGCAGAGAGGGAGAGAGAGAACGAGAGAGAGAGAGAGAGAGAGAGGGACAGAAAGAGCGAAAGACAGACAGATAGAGAGAGACACAGGTAAACACATACACACACACACACACACTCAGAGCGAGAGAGAGAGAGAGAGAGAGAGAGAGAGAGCGAGAATTAAAGTCACCTGAACCAAAATGCTTCCACTGACCAAATGATCCCGACATCGCCCAAACCAATATTCAGCTAATAATAAAATCTTATGAAGACATGAGAAACTGTTATTTCGGCCAGGTGGCTATAATAACCCCATTAGCTATCCTAGCACGGTACTCATACCGGGTACTAAACCACGCATTTAATTGAAAGTAATCAGCAGGAGGAAATTTTCGATGCTATTTTATGGAAAATCTAACCCTGCCCCTAATCCTAATTGTAACCATGAATCTAATCCGAAAAGTATTCGAAAAATTGAGTATCGATAACGGTACGATTGCCGTCTTGCCAGAGAAATAATGGCGGGTATACGAACTGCACAAAATAGGTTTGGTTTAAAAAAGCACAAACATCTGGCCACGCCTGAGAATAATCGACTAGGTTCAATTCTAATACTAAACAGCTGAACTTGTCTGCAACTCCAGGAATCCATAAGCTGTTGGTGGTAGACCTTGGCCTTATCTGTATTTGACGTTGCTCTTTTTACGTAATGCTTTAACAAATACATGACTTAGTATGTCGAGCACCCGGGTATAGCAGTGCAGCTACTGACACGGAGGGACACTTCTGTTTTTTCTCTTTCAGCTGTACTCGAGTGTTCTTGAGTTTCTATGTGTGTCTTCCGTGTTTAAATTGGGGCCAACCATGAAGTAGCCTACGCCCGATCGCGTTTGACCATATTTGAACTCTTCTTCCCTCATACACGGCCGGTGAGTCGGGGTTTGTGGTCGGGTCTTCTTCTGTCCTATCATTCTATTCTAGTCTGTGTATCGTCTTGTTTCGTTTTTTTTTTTCAAACACAATTTGACCGATATCGTGTCCACGTGCTTCCTCTACACCCAGAGTCAAAACCCTCATGCACACCTTTTTAAACGTTTTCATGCTTGAGGAGAATTCTCTCTCCCCCCCCGCCCCCCCCCCAACCGTACGAATATATTATGACCATTAAAAAGGTAAATGCTCACTAACGCCTTCCAATTTTAAAACTTTAAATAGCATTTTATAGTTGGGCTATTTCATTAGAAATAACCCATTGTTATATAATATGTCCATTATAACGCCTTGATATCTTTTTAAACTCTAGGTGGCATTTAATTGTAATTTGTCTGTTTTTTTAGAAATAATCTAGGAACTTCATTTGTTTAAAAAAAAAAAGGAAAAAAGAGAGAAAAAAAGTTTAACTCATTTCCATAGTTTAAGAAAGGCGTAAGTACACTCCTCGGAGCCCCCCCCCCCCTTCCCCTTCCCATCACAATGCCGATTTTTTGTAAGTAAGGGACAAATCTCCACCCCCCCCTACACACACACACACACCACCGTGTGTGTACGTGCTTGATGAGAAGGTCCCCACGCCTCAACCATTACAGAATTTTGCACAGAACACAATTGGACGTGAACTGTTCCAGTGCCACACACAAGGCAGTCCCGGCACCGTTGTCAGAAGGGTTTGAGTTGAGAGAGCACACAGCGACCCGATTACGGCCAAATTGTGCTAAGAAAAAAACCAAGACGATAGACAGAGTATCATAGGACAGAAGCAGACTCTACCGGAAACTCCCACCAACAATGCGCTCGTCAGAGACAGACAATATTCTTTGAGATTTTTTCTGCTCAGACGAACGTGTTAGATCACCAGCGTTAGGTAATCCCATTACCACACACTGAAAGAACTGAAGCCCCGTTCTCAAAGGGGCCACGCTGGAACAATTATTTTGTGACGGTAGTGTAGTTCTCTCTCAAAACATTTGTTTAATCACCGCTATTGTTAAGTAAGACGCCTGGACTAGACTGGAGACAATCAGTGTCTCGCTGTTTATTTCACCTGCTATACAATGGACGAGCCATGGAATAATCCATGTTTATTGCTTTTAGCGGTAATTTAATCTTTTCAAATAACACGCGAAACGTTTTACATGCACTGAGCTCAATCAATAATACCAAAGACATTAATCTATCTCCACAACTGTCTTTGCTACGAATGTCTGTGTGAAATTACAGATGCAATTTCAGTTATCGCAAAACACACTTTTGCAGCATACCGTGGTACTTTCAGCACAGTTTTTTTTTTCTTTTTTGGTGCCCCCTTTTGTCTCTCTCTCTCCCTCTCTCTCCCTCCCGTCCTCCCTTTCTCCCCCCTTCCACGTCTCGTTCTCCTTCCCCCTCTTTCCCCCCTCTATTTCTCTCTCCCTCCCCCGTCCTTCTGTCTTTCTCTCTCTGCCCCCCCCTCTCTCTCCTCATCTCTCTCTCTCGCCCTGGGACACCTGAGTTGGCTGTCCAACAACAAACAATAAATAATAATAACAACAACAACAACGACCGCAATGCAGGCATTCTAGAACTTCTGTGCTGCCCGAAAAGTGTTCTCTGCTTGCAGTGTGAGGCCACAAGTGGCATGAAAAGACAGGGCTAAATTTTAAAATGTTGGCACAATGCGCATGATGTCCCTAGGACATAAGCCAGTGCAATCTGTCACACGAAAGGTGACGTGTTACTCTCGCTTGGCTCGCCCACTTAATGTCTCCTGGAGATTGATCTAACGAGTTTATACAAAAAGCTTGGCGCTGACAGCGGCCCACGAGAGAGATCCAGGGAACTATTGATGATAAGTCTTTATAAAACTGTGAGATAATAAAAGCTCAGAGGGAGGGGCGATTTAAAGTTCACGGACCCAAGAATATCACACCCATCAGCGGTTCTCAGCATGATGCGACTTTATTTGTTCCAACTCCACATTTTGCACAACTGAGAAATTCGACGTCAACTTTTGCGGCGTACTTATTATGATAAAGAATTAGAATAAATCAGAACTGTGAAACAACTTGATAAGTGCCACAGCACATTTTAAATAAGTGTCAAAGTGTGTATTTGTTATACCCCTTTTACATACCGTACTAAAAGATCTCCAGATGTACCCGGTATAACAAACAAGGTCGCTATGAGCAATGTGGCTTTACACATTCACTATACATTTCCAAAACCGTGATTGTCTTTTTAAAACTAGAAAATCCGTCATTTTCTTATCATTTGGAAGTAGAAAAGTACAGACGTTGTGTGATATGTTCTCTGCCTTCACAGTATACGAATCTAAAGACAAGAATATCGTCGGATATCGGGAAACGATATAATGTCGAAGATCTGAAGAAGCAGAGGGAAAGTTCGCGGTATGTTCTATTTGCCTTTATAAACCCATTAAGAATAAACAATCACACCCCCTCCCCTCCAAAAAACACAAAAAAATTGTCCCCTTGTAGAGAGCAAACGGCCATTGTAAATGTCCTTGATGTTTTTAAATTTGAAGTGACATTTTGCCTGAACTTTGACTGTTTCACTAGATATGTATTTTTGTTTATAATACAATACATGTAACTCAATTAGGAGAGAAAAACTATGGATAAAACCAAAACTTTTCAGTCATAACTATAAGAGAAAATGTATGTACCCTCCTCAGGCCCACCGCCCCTTTTTAGGCTTCTCTTACTGTTTGGGCACCCCCCCCCCGCTCCTTCCGAGCATACGTACTTATGGCCCATTGACAAAAAGCATGCAATGTATGCTCGTTTTTATCGATATGAGATCCTTGTGGAAAAATACGATTAAATGTGTACTGAGGAAACAAAGACTTTAGAACCAGCAACAGTTTGCTATTCTGAATTGGTGTGGCTCTTACAAGTGCCTTGAATAAGATTTTGAGGACCGTCGATGTTGCGTCTGGATCGCTTTCACGTACGCTATTGAAAGTCAAGTGTCAGCGATGTTCGATAACGCCCGGATTTAGGTCTTCAATATCCATACAAAACTCCATTGTAAATATTCCAAAGTTCCCAGTTCATCATTTGTCAACTAGACAAGCCCAGAACTATACGTCTAGCAGTACCGAAGGTTCGTGTCTCTTGTAGAAAGGTTTTCGTAAGTTGCACGGAGATTCGGTTTGACGAGACCATAAATAAAAGAGCCTTAAAGAAACGAGTTGTACAACATAAATCAACACATCGGTATCTTAGTGCAATAACGCTCTGTCTCTATTATCTCTCAACTATTTCTCTTTATCTCTAAAGCAGTGAAAGTTTCTGAGAAGCACACTATCATGAAAGGTATTCATTGCTTACTTGAAAGCAAAACTTTGATTTATTGTGATTTCATCAAAAGTAACGACAAAATCATTTTACTTTTTTTTTTTGTGTGTGATACGGTAGTACTTGGAGGTTTGTTAAAACGATGAGTCCACCAGAAAAACGTCTGAAATACGGGCCAATTTTTTTTTTTTTTAAAGTATTGGAAAGATTTATATGGTAACTTAAAGACTAAAAATTCACGAACGGCTAAAGAAAATGTAGATAGACAGACCAGTGGATTAAAAGCAGATAAGATCAGTGGATAAATATATTGAGAGGAAAGCTACACCAGCAGGCAAGCAGACAGACGGACAGATAGATAAATGGATTGATGTAGGGATGGACTGACGGACGGACGGACTGAAAGATATAGGTATCTAGATAGACAGACAGACAGACCGACAGACAGACAGACAGACAGACAGACAGACAGACAGACAGATAGACAGACAGATAGACAGATAGACAGATAGATAGATAAATAGATAAGTAGGTAGATTTGTTTCTCACTTTATACCTGCATACAAAAACAACAACAACAACAACAACCCCGTCTAGATTCAAGGTCAATGTCCTCCCCAGGGTTCCAACACGTCGGCCTCACAGGTTTTTCCCACACTGAATTATTCGTCGTTGCTACCCAAAATATTTGCGATCTGACAAATATGAATCAATTATCATGATTGCCCTGCGTGGGCGAGCACTGGTCTGCAAGGCTGTCAACTATTCAGTGCCAGCGTCCGTGAAGGAAAGAAAGATTAACAATAACGGGCAAACACACACGGTAATCAATGACTCCCGAGACCAGGCCCTTTTATAAAAAGTCCACGACTTAGACTGAAGTTACCTGACTTACATTCAGGTCACCAGATGAAAGAAGAATTGACCTCATCAGTAGTTCGTTGGCGTGACCCCGAGCGACTTGTCCGGGCACTCCAAACAAAATGCACGCAATCAAGACGTGAAACACACTGAGAATAGGTAGAATGCGCATATCCACCATCTTGTCTGTCCGGACCCACTTAAGGCGTCGCGAACCAATCGGCGGCGAGTTCACTACTGTAAACAATGACACGTGTGTATAATACGCACATGAAAGACGTTCGGTCAATTCTTTCACTTCCTTTCTCTTGTTTACACGGATGGTAGGGAATCGGACCAGCTTGGATCCATCCTTTCCACCCCTGTCACAACAGTCAACTGCAATGCAACCAGCAGGCATTTTAACTGCTTAGACATATCTCGAAGTTACACTCATCAGCTGATCCACCGGCTATCTTGTTTGGCGGAAGTACAAAACAAAAACTCTGTGACGTCATGCGCATTCTACCTATAGGTTATTACCAAGACAGGAAAAACCATTTGTTTCCCGCGCATAAATTCGTTTGTTTCACTTAGGTCACCCAAAATTGTGCTACTGACCGCACGCCCCCCCCCCTCCCCCTTTTTCAGTGCACTGCGGCTGAGTGTGCGCGCTTGCAGAGATTTGTTTTTCGGTACATCGGCAGAGCATGCGCACTAGCAAAGAAAAGTTGTAATCCAAAAAGAAGAATTGAAACTTTTTAGGAAGACAAAGTAAATGGCCTTGGAATTTCCGACGAAGAACGAAATAAAAATCAAAATTGCGTAGGAGCACAAGTTCTGTGACGTCATTTGAAACAGATTCATTCATGGCACAGAAAAACAATAAATGAATGTGCTTCAGAGGGTAAACAACTCCGCTTCTTACAACTTATCGAATTTTCGGTTCGATTCTCCGTACACTCTGTCTCTCTGTTTCTCTGTGTCTCTCTCTTCCTCTCTCTTCCTCTCTCTCTCTTTCATTCCCGTTTCAGTTAAAATCACTCTAGGTATCTGATGTTGTCTCCCTGGCTTAATTCCCCCCCCCCCCACCCCCTTCCAATTTCATTATCGTCATTCATAATTTCACTTATCACAGTCTCACACCCCCCCCCCCCCCCCTGATTTGAGGTCTTTATTTTAGGAGGTTCGCTGCCCTTGGCATTTACACCTCACTTTACTTGCTTTATTATTTCTTGTTCTGGCGGGGGGGGGGGGGGGGGGGGAGAGATGATATGGATAAATTTTAATCTATTAATTTCAAGTTTGTCCGAGCAGCGGCCTTTCGGCCTGCTCTTTACGATTTCCAACTGCCAAGGTATCTTTAACGTGCGCAACGTGCACACGGGCCCTCCGAATTTTTTCGTCCTTATCCGAGAACACTAGGTACTCCCCCCCCCCCCCCTCTCTCGCGTTCCTGCTTAGCTTTCAGTTAGAATCACCCCAGGTATCTGATGTTTTCTCCCTGCCTTAATCCCCTCCCCACCCCCTCTCTCGCGTTCCTGCTTAGCTTTCAGTTAGAACCACCCCAGGTATCTGATGTTTTCTCCCTGGCTTAATTCCCCCTCCCCCCCACCCCCTCTCTCGCGTTCCTGCTTAGCTTTCAGTTAGAATCACCCCAGGTATCTGATGTTTTCTCCCTGCCTTAATCCCCTCCCCACCCCCTCTCTCGCGTTCCTGCTTAGCTTTCAGTTAGAACCACCCCAGGTATCTGATGTTTTCTCCCTGCCTTAATTCCCCCTCCCCACCCCCCCCACCCCCTCGCAATTTCATTGTTGTCCTCCATAATTTCTCTTATCCCATTCTCACCCCCCCCCCCCTGGTCACACCGTCACTTTGTTAAGTGTTCACTATTTTCTTCGATCCGCGGTTTTCACCGCAAATGATTAAATGATAACAATAGCGCGGTGCCGTGAGATTTAATGACAGGGGGGGGAAACATAATTGAGTTCCAATGGGTTTATCGGAGTTTAGAGCGATCTGCAGGCTTTTGCTAACATTGGCACGCCCCAAGAGGGGATCGATTTATACACCGATCGATCTCCGCTGATCGGAATATGAAGGATCACCTTTCGTTTTTGCTTTTTGTATATGATTACCGGAGTTCTTGCTCTGCAAGGTGTTTAAGTGGGGTCTCTCGATATTGAAGATAAGAGTTTCAATTCAGTTCTGTTCGATACAGTTGTAAGATGTGGAATGTTTTAATGGTACACGGAAGTGCAACAGCCGCCACTGTTGCGACAACTTTCTGTTGTTGTTTTGTGAAACTTCGTGTTTTAAAGAATAATGGGTGTAAAACTTGCTGAATTTTGTTAAAATGTTAGATATCAAAACTAAATCTTCATATTCTGTAGCCAATGAAATTTTGATATGGAATTACGAAACCAAACTGGTAAAATGCAATGTTTCGCTATTTACTCTAGGAAGTAGCATTTTTTTTCTGGTTTTAATTCTGTTTTGGTGTCACTTCGTCAGGATACCCTTGAGGAAATATATATTACCCGTGAGCTGTATTGTTTCTTGGCTTTAGAATGTTGCAAGTATAAATCTGATTTCAGGAATTATTTTGCATGCACTTTTACATTATGTGACTACATGTCCACGCCAGTTTTCTTGCGCTAATTCAACTTACTGAAGACACTGCCAACAAAATAGTATATTGAATAAAATACGCTCCTGTTTTTCAGTGCATGGTTGTCTATCGGTCAGCGGATGAAATAAACATCGCCAGCCACACCCGCAGTTGACTGATTGTGCGATATTCCGTCTCGTGTCCGATACGTATCGATATCAGTGACGCAACTCTTGATTTGGCCTGGAGTCCAACAACTGGGGAAGGCAAACGGAGCGACTGTTAACACAGTTAATTAACTTGAATGAGTGTGTGGACAAGTTATCTGCCAGCTTGTAATTAACTGAACAGGGCCGTTTTCTAAAGATTAGGATTTATGTGTGTAATGCTAAAATATTGCCCAGGATCTAACAACAGCCTAGTGCTCTGGTCCCCAGTGTTTGGCCCAACTTTCATGCTGAGAGGATTTACTAAAGTGCATGGAGTATACGGCGATTCAATGATCTTTGAGAAAAATAAACAGTCTTCATTTCTGGACCAATAGGGCAAATTAATCGTAAGTCGCAAGGAGCTCTCCAATTTAGTTCGGTCATTTCTCTCCAGTGGGGAAAGCGAAGACGACACAATTTTATCTACGGAAAATCAGAACAGTTTTGTGAAATTGTTGGATTACTGACTGATTAACTGAGTATGTCGCAATATAAGAATAAATTGTAATCTCCGAAAATACAGAGTTGTGACGAAAAGTATACATCTGAGTCTTTAACATAAACGCAACGTGGACATTAGTTGGCGGGAAATACTCATGTGTCGCATCTTGAGACAAATACATTGTATGATCTGATATGTGATTTGGAATACACAGATCATAAGTAATAAATTGTAGGCTATTTAAAGTTTGTGTACTGATTTGACAGACATGCGTGATACCATTATGATTATAGTTACATACATCGAAAATTCTTGCCTAACTTTCAATCTTTTTCTGTGCGCATCGTTAACGTTACTGCTAAATAATAATATTATTATGAAGGCTATAATCATGTTATTTATTACACAAGAAAATAGTGGGCTAGGGTCCATGACCAACTGAATAGAGCATAGTTCAAAAATTTTTTAATTAATAACTTTCTTCCATGGAGGTTTGTCTTGAGTTTATGTCTGAGATAGGATGTTTAAAAACCGGCTGGTTCATACTGTCCCGGTGCACGTGTAAATAATTCCCTGATATTCAGTGTCCTCGGTGAAAGATTAAACTGTGTTTCATGGAGGAAACATTGTTCATGATTATCATTTGTGGCTTCTCGTGATATAAATTACGTTGATTACTGACGATGTCAGGAAGTGCTCCACTGAGTAAACATTTCGATTATTTAGGCTTGCAATCAGTAGGTGTTTTTCTTAGGGAAAAAATATATCTCGAGATACCGCGAGACTCACACGAGTCTATTGTTGTGGTACATTGTAATCTTTGCGCTCTGATAATAGTGTTTGAACAAACTGTAGTTACACTTTGTTTAGCGCCATTGTGTCTTTAGATTGAGATAGAAGAGCTTAGAAAATGTGATTGTGAGAGACTGTGTTATCAAGGACTTCACTGAGAAAATGCACAGACAAGACAGGTAAGAGTTTCCATTCATTGTTGTATTCTCAGATACCTGTGTCGTAAATCTGTCTTCGTGGAATTAGTTTCTGACTTTTATACTGGCGCAGTGAGTCAAGACTGTTTTGTCTCCATTTGAGTGTGAGATGTGGTTTATGGAGTAATACGGGATCTCGCCCACTGGTGATACTAAAACAAGTCTGTCTCGCTATTTCGGACGTTTCAAAACTTTCCCGAGACAGCTGGCGGACAGAGAGACCTCGCGCACTGAGACACAACAGATACACAACCAGGCTTGAATCGGTGCTACACCGCCAGCAACATCTTTTACATGTACTTTGTCTTTCTCATTTCTACCCCCCCCCCCCCCCCCCTGCAAGAAAAATAATTTCATACCATGGAGTTGCCCATTCTCTCTTTATCTGCATCACATGAAAATCTGTACAAACTTGCCATTTTGATCTCTGACGTGGGAACCTCACTGTTTTTCTCCCAGAGACCACATTTTATGACGTTTTTGATGCTCCGCCATTCCTTTCACTGTGTGTAAGATATTCTGATTTTAGCCATCCTGTATTTGTTGAGATTTTGATGATGTATAATTGTGTCCTAACTAACACACTTTTGTACTTGCGTTTAATAATTTTGCGCCGTGTCTCCTTCACGCCCTGTGTTTACACCATTTCCCTATCGATCTTTCTCTGAACTCTTCCTTAACTCGTGTATCTCAAGGGATTTTTCTTTCCCAATTTCAGGTTCAGTGAATTTGTAGAAAGATTGTTTTTTTTAGCCCTGGTCTAAATTAAAGTACATTTGGCATGGACCTGCTGACTGTTTCACTCGAAATACAATCGATATTTATATAATACTGTATCCTACCAACTTGTTGGGGAGGGGGGGGGGGTATCTTTTTAAAATTCATTTTCATGATCGAAAATCGTACGTACTCTACACGCCTTTTTCCGGTTAGATTTTTAATTCCACTTTCATTTGTTACAGATTCAAGGAAGGGTGTGCACTCCAATTGTAATGAATGGATTTCCTTGTTATCGTAATGGTGTGTTGGGGGTGTTGTTCGACTGCATATTTTTAATAGTAATATTGAATTTAATTCTTAACTTGCAGACCCATGCCAATTACTAAGGAACAAGTGGATAAATTCAACAACAGGGCCTGCAGGGCCACATTTTATTTACGTTAAGTTTACTAACAATTTCGACTAGAGATCTAATATGTAGTAATGATAAATATCAGCAGCATCAATTTCATAATCAATAAATACGTCATTACAAGTCTAGCTCTAGGTTTCCTACAAAATCATTTAACTTCTGTTCTTGCTAATTATCTAAATACTAATTAGACTCTATATAGAATTCTATCTCTAAAATCTGGTCTGCTTATTGTATGGCAATCAATATACTAGACTAGTATAGAGTCCAGTCTCTGGAGACATAAGGTCATCTCAGATATTTAGATCCAAAGTTACAGGTCTAGATCTTGCCCGTCGAAGTGACGTCGGCACAGTTAAATATTATATAGACTCTAGATAGGCCTATATATAATCTAGATCAAGGATGGACTGGCAACTCCCAGCCTCACCCAGACAATTCAATTACAATTAGACTCTAGATCTATATGATTCACACATTAGTACGAGTTGCAATTCTAGAATTCACAGCTAGATCTAGTCTATGTATTTAGCATCTTGCAATGTTCAGCAAGCACTCCGGGTAGATCTATGCACCAAGTGATCAATACTCCTACTGGATAACTGTCATGCTTTCGCCTCCTATTCACTGTCAAAACATCACGAGCCTCGGTCAGATCTTACTTACGATTGTTCTGGCGCTAAGGCCAGAAACAGTAGATAAAGGCGGTGTCATATTCAATGAGCCATGGATTAGTGACAAGACATTCGTCGAGCCATGTTCATAATAAATGGATTCATTCAAGCAGAATCGACGCTGAGACCATCACCCACGGAAGTCTGGCATGGAATGAATAACTAGTGCCGCCAGCCCGCTCTGCAAGCAGCACGATTTACTACGCGTTGAAGCAAGAGGAAATATAATCCCCTTAGGAAAGTGAAACTGGGGCGCTAATCTTTCGTCTAAGCCCTACTGGTTTTTATTTAACTCTTTCCTACTTCCTAATATGTATGTTTTCTTATTCTTATCAATCCACGAAGATTTCTAGACGTGGATGTTAACTTTGTCTATGCAAATTAGTTAAAAGTTAAAATTTGACACAGCAGACGACAATTCTTTAAGGCCACTCTAATAGATATTTTGGGTTTTCACAAAAGTTAAATTTTACTCCAAGGCAAGGGAAATTAATCTTGATATCTTACTCTGGGTTATATTAAATTAAGTTATTTCCCCTTGACCGTATTTGATTCTGACATCCCCCACCCCAGTGAAAATTTTAAGAAAAATTTACACGATAGGATCGAAGAAACTCGACAGTCATGAAAATGACACTGATACTGAGTTGGGGGCTTAGTACCAAATTATAAAAGTAAGCCCTAAGATGGATAAAAATTTAACCAAGAACGTGCATATGGATGGACAAATAAAAAAATTACACAATTATTTATGGCAACGTTCTGTAGAATCTCATCTATGACGTATATTCTCATTTCATACAATCACACTTCTCATAAACATTTATAATAATAATGATTACTTAACTGAATACTCTTGAATTAAAGTATAACTATATTCACACAGTCACGCCTCACTGAAGAACCATACTCATAATTGTTATGTCAACACATATATTGATACATGTATGCACATTCACAAATAATATAATATTAAGTAAAGTATTGTGGCATCCTATGGCAGCAGTAGCTCTGGTTGCTTGGTTTGCCATGACTCCATCTCATTGACCCGCAGACAAGGGCGTCAGGTTTGTCAGTAGCTCAGGTCACAGTCCGGAATGACGCTGGTGGAAAGAGGATATTCACAAGAAAGAATGTAAAAATTGTTCATAAATTAGTGAACAATATAATGTGAATCCATCCACCGTCCAGAAATGAGGTGGAGAAGCGCCATCCAACCCCAATACAAGACAGACTCTTTAATAGGTAAATTAAATTAAACGGGACAAAACATCAGCTTGTGAATTGTCACCGCCAGGGATAGCCCGGATAACAAACCGGTACTCTTGGAGTGCAAGACTCCATCTTGTTAAACGAGCATTTTTAGCCCTGTTTGATTTCAGGAACAACAACGGACGATGGTCCGTTTCAATTATAAACTCGGACATGAGTAAATAACGAGAGAATGCGTTTACAGCATAAATAATAGCGAGGCACTCTCGCTCGATAATTGCGTATCGGCATTCCCTATCGAGTAGCTTGCGGCTGGCGTACATGCATGGCCGCAATGAATCTTCCCGTTCCTGCAGCAACACAGCTCCTATTCCCTTGTCCGACGCATCAGTGCGGACAATAAATGTCTGGTGTATATCCGGCAGTACGAGAATGGGGGAAGTGGAAAACAATCGTTGAACAGTCCGAAGGGCATCCGCACATTCGGTTGTCCATGTTACTTTGTTAGGAACATTCTTTCTCGTTAGGTCCGACAACGGAGCCGTCAGTGACGAAAAATTCGGAATGAACTTCCTATAGTAATTGAGGAAGCCCAATAAGCTACGAACTTGTTTCTTTGTCTGAGGAGCTTTAAGCTTTAAAATCGTAGTGATCTTATTGTCGTCCGGGGTCTGAACGCCATGGGCAATTGTATGGCCCAGAAAATTGATTTGATTGTATCCTAGAAATACCTTACTGGGTTTAGCGGTAAGGCCAGCTCGACGAAGAGCGATAAAAACTTCTCGTAGGGCCACTAGGTGGCCCGACCAATCGGCTTGAAAAATACAAATGTCGTCGAAGTACGACAAAACAGAACGCATGTGCTGGAGCAAGATTGTCATCATGCGCGCGAAAGTCGCAGGGGCTGTAACTAACCCAAAGGGCATGTAACGCCACTGCATCAGACCCAAAGGGGTCTGAAAAGCGGTATATTGCTTGCTATTTTCCTCAAGGGGAATTTGCCAGTAGCCCTTGGAGAGGTCAATTTTTGAAAAGATCGTTGCCCTCGCTAACTGTGCAAACAGATCCTCCTGGTTGGGAATCGGTTCAGCATCATATATCGTAACCTCATTGAGTCTGCGATAGTCAATACAAAAGCGCACTGTATCATCCTTCTTTTTAACTAGGACGATGGGCGAGCAATATGGGCTCGTCGATCGTTCTATCACTCCCAGCTGAAGCATGTTACGTACCTCGGTTATTATGGTATCCTGTGCGTGTAGAGGACGCGGGTACGGTTTAACAAAAACGGGTATATCCGTCTGTAATCGTATGACATGCTGTACCAAGGAGGTACAACCTGGTAAATCAGTAAAGACCGTAGTAAATTCATGAAGCAAATCTGTTATATCCTGTCTTTGTGACGTAGACAGATCTGGATTGATATGTACATCAGCTACATTTTCCGAAGCTTGCAATGGAGGGATTGATGTATTTATATTTATAGGGTCATCATCATCAATTGCAACCAAGGCCGCATTGGCCTGTGCAATCGCATGACCGCGATTGGTCTGACGATTATTATCGTCGGAAAGGTATTCCTTGAGCATATTGATATGGAACACTTTGTCTTGTCCTCGCATTTTTATCAGATAATTAACTCTGGAAAGTCTCTTTAGGACCTTAAACGGTCCCTTCCAAGTAAGCAGGAGTTTATTTTTCGTCTCCGGTAGGAGAACAAGAGTTTGGTCTCCGACGGATAAGGTTCGCAATTTGCTACCTTGATCGCGATATGATTTATAAATGCTCGCCTGCGCACTTGAAGATTTTTGTGCAAGTTGACATGCATTAAGAATTCGTTGTCGAAGGTCGACAACGTATTGATACGCGGATCGCGTATCGTTTTCGTCTGTGTCTGATCCGGCGAATAAATCATGCAGTATGGCCATTGGGCCACGCGGTTTGCGACCATACAGTAATTCAAATGGGGAAAAACCCGTCGATGCATTTGGTAGTTCTCGGTAGGCAAACAGAATAGCGGGGAGCTGACGATCCCAATCACTTGGCTTATCGGCCGACACCCGCGCGAGCATAGCTTTCATGCTAGCATTCCATCTTTCACAGCATCCATTAGATTGTGGGTGGTAGGGAGATGTTAATTTTTGTTTAATGCCTACTAATTCCAGGACTTTCCTAAATAGCTCAGAGGTAAATTGTGGTCCTCTGTCCGATAAGATTTCAACCGGAAATCCAACGCGTGAGAAAACAGTAATAAGAGCTTCAGCCACATGATCGGCTGAAATGTCCTTTAGTGGAATGGCCTCTGGCCAACGGGTTGCGTAATCAATGACAGAAAGTATGAACCGATGACCTCTATCTGATTTCTGCAGAGGACCAACTATATCCACGGCGACGCGCTCAAATGGTCTGGAGACCGCTGGCATTTCTTGCAGAGGAGCTCGCGTTGCTCTTCCCTTAGGAGTACGTTTTTGACATACGTCACATGTTGATACGAAGCGGTTAACATCCGCGTAAATGCTGGGCCAGAAGAATTGCGATAATATTCGAGATTTAGTTCTGGCCTTCCCTTGGTGACCCGCTAAGGAAGTGTCATGTGCGAGACGAAGAATGTCGCGGCGGAAAGATCTGGGTACCACAAGTTGCATAATCGTCTCTCGCTTGTTCCGAAAATTACGATATAATAAGTCATCTTTGATAAGAAACTTTGAAGTATCCGGCGCCGTAGGATCAACTTTAGCGAACAACGGTTTGAGTGTGGGGTCTGAGTGTTGTTCGTCATGGAAGGTACCAGAAGTTATGTTCAATTCAATCGTAGGGTTACGCAATGTACCATCTGGTCGTCTACCCGATTGCAGGCGTGTAGTCGCGCAAGCAACATTCTCATCTTCAGTCCAAAGGTCTCGTTTTCTGTCACAGGTAGATAGATGTCTGATGGATGTTGTCCCTCGCCGTGATCGTCGGGTCAATGGGATTGACAGAACATCATATGAAATTCAAGCAAAAAATGTATATTAATATACAATGTATATCATCGACATGTCTCTAGATCTAGATCTAGATTTGAAATCACAATCTTACAAAGTTACATCATGACATACTCAAATAGCTAACAAATCTCCAACTAGAATCTAGATAGATCTAAATCTCTCCATATATGTTAAGAAATAGTGTCCCTTTTATTAGATCTAGATTCCAGATCCAGATCATCTTATTAGATCCAGATTCTATATTATATTATTTCTTCTCTCAATAATAGCTAGAGTCTATCTCCTTACTAACTTAATTTTTTTAAGAGTGCCCCTATCTAATTGTTAAGTTATGATAATAAATGTTCTTTAGGGGGTCCCTCTCCAGTGTTACAGATTCAAGGAAGGGTGTGCACTCCAATTGTAATGAATGGATTTCCTTGTTATCGTAATGGTGTGTTGGGGGTGTTGTTCGACTGCATATTTTTAATAGTAATATTGAATTTAATTCTTAACTTGCAGACCCATGCCAATTACTAAGGAACAAGTGGATAAATTCAACAACAGGGCCTGCAGGGCCACATTTTATTTACGTTAAGTTTACTAACAATTTCGACTAGAGATCTAATATGTAGTAATGATAAATATCAGCAGCATCAATTTCATAATCAATAAATACGTCATTACAAGTCTAGCTCTAGGTTTCCTACAAAATCATTTAACTTCTGTTCTTGCTAATTATCTAAATACTAATTAGACTCTATATAGAATTCTATCTCTAAAATCTGGTCTGCTTATTGTATGGCAATCAATATACTAGACTAGTATAGAGTCCAGTCTCTGGAGACATAAGGTCATCTCAGATATTTAGATCCAAAGTTACAGGTCTAGATCTTGCCCGTCGAAGTGACGTCGGCACAGTTAAATATTATATAGACTCTAGATAGGCCTATATATAATCTAGATCAAGGATGGACTGGCAACTCCCAGCCTCACCCAGACAATTCAATTACAATTAGACTCTAGATCTATATGATTCACACATTAGTACGAGTTGCAATTCTAGAATTCACAGCTAGATCTAGTCTATGTATTTAGCATCTTGCAATGTTCAGCAAGCACTCCGGGTAGATCTATGCACCAAGTGATCAATACTCCTACTGGATAACTGTCATGCTTTCGCCTCCTATTCACTGTCAAAACATCACGAGCCTCGGTCAGATCTTACTTACGATTGTTCTGGCGCTAAGGCCAGAAACAGTAGATAAAGGCGGTGTCATATTCAATGAGCCATGGATTAGTGACAAGACATTCGTCGAGCCATGTTCATAATAAATGGATTCATTCAAGCAGAATCGACGCTGAGACCATCACCCACGGAAGTCTGGCATGGAATGAATAACTAGTGCCGCCAGCCCGCTCTGCAAGCAGCACGATTTACTACGCGTTGAAGCAAGAGGAAATATAATCCCCTTAGGAAAGTGAAACTGGGGCGCTAATCTTTCGTCTAAGCCCTACTGGTTTTTATTTAACTCTTTCCTACTTCCTAATATGTATGTTTTCTTATTCTTATCAATCCACGAAGATTTCTAGACGTGGATGTTAACTTTGTCTATGCAAATTAGTTAAAAGTTAAAATTTGACACAGCAGACGACAATTCTTTAAGGCCACTCTAATAGATATTTTGGGTTTTCACAAAAGTTAAATTTTACTCCAAGGCAAGGGAAATTAATCTTGATATCTTACTCTGGGTTATATTAAATTAAGTTATTTCCCCTTGACCGTATTTGATTCTGACATCATTTGAATCTCGTTTATAAGAATCCGAAAGCCTTGATTTTGATTCGTTAGCTGATTTGCACTGCGAGCACTTCAGGCGTCGCGAACCAATCGGCGGGGAGCTAGAAAAAAAGTTCACTACAGTAAACAATGACACGTGTGTTCAGGCACATGGGGGAGGCGTGTGGTCAATTCTTTCACTTCCTTTCATTTGTTTACACTGATGGTAGGGAATCTGACCAGCTTGGATCCACCCTTGGGGGGGGGGGGGAGAGGAGGGGAAGGCAGAAAGGAGGGGAAGGAGGGGGAGGAAGAGAAGGAGGGAAGAGGAGTGATTGAAGGAGGAAAGGAGGGAGGGGAAGTGAGGAAGATAGGAGGGGAAGGAGGGAGGGAGGGAGTGAAGGAAGAAAAGGAGTGATGGAGGGAGGGAGAGAAGGAAGAAAGGGAGTGATGGAGGGAGGGAGAGAAGGAAGAGAAGGAGGGAGGGATAGAAAGAAGAAAGGGAGTGAAGGAAGAAAGGGAGTGATGGAGGGAGGGAGAGGAGGAAGAGAAGGAGGGAGGGAGAAAAGGAAGAGAAGGAGGGAGGGAGAGAAGGAAGAAAGGGAGTGAAGAAGGGAGTGAGAGAAGGAATAAAGGGAGTGAAGGAGGGAGGGAGAGGAGGAAGAGAAGGAGGGAGGGAGAGAAGGAAGAAAGGGAGTGAAGAAGGGAGTGAGAGAAGGAATAAAGGAGGGAGGGAGAGAAGGAAGGAAGAAGGAGTGAAGGAGGGAGTGAAGGAAGGAAGGAAGGAGGAAGTGAGAAAGAAAAAGCATAGGCCTACATCGAAACTTCTCGTTAATAATTGCGCTAAATTACGAAACACGATGAAACAATTTTCAAATTGGGAAAACCCACAGAAGGAAAATAAAATGATGAAATAAATAGACGAAACTGGAGAGTGACGAAAGGCACTGGAAATAAAAATAAAAATCTTAGAAGAAAGCGCATATCCGTGCGTACAACGCACACAATTCGATGACGTAGAACACACACCGGAATACTATATTACTGACCTTGTTAATCTGCATAGTTTTTAAAAATATGAATCGGCTTAGTAGCAAAACAATCCGACTTCTGCTCGGAGATTGCGTGATCTGCGCTATTAATATACTTGAGTGTACGTCGATCATGAATGGCTAGCCCAACCAGAGAGCTTAAAGTAACGAGAGGGGAAACAGCGGGCCAACTGTCCGTGACAACAATGCTATTCAACGCGTGATGGGCGCTGGGCGGGCTAAAAATAGATAAGCGCGGTCCAGGGCCTCGGCTGGCGTAAAGTCTGCTGTGATATATAACGATTGTCATTACATACAGGGTACGTGTATTGAAAAGTAAACAAAATGTGGGAGGTGCAGCATGTATTTGAGTTGGAAGAGAAACACGTCGACACTATAACGGTAACATCTTATTGTTCTAAGAATAGCAAGATGACAGAAGGAAAAGAATGATAGGACAGAAGGAGAACCTACCAGCAACTCCCATCAACCACGCATTGGGAATGTAAGAAGAACGGATGAATAAAAAAAAAAAGGAAAGCAACAAACAAGAAATCAGAAGCAAAAAATGGTGACCTGTAGGGTGAAAAACAAGACAGACAGGAAAACACAAAATATGGACAAAGAGGGTGAAGAACACCATAATCTTCCAATCTTCCACTTCATCATCTTGCGGATTATTATCGCAGGGGCTGACTTCAGTGAAATTTCATCAAGAATAATAACACACTACTTTTCAATGGGGGCCATCGCTTTGATTTTTATTTCATACAGTAATAGCTGTAGTAGGTTCCCACAGAGTCCAGCTTTTAAATTCTGCATTGAATTAGCCAGCGTCTTGGCTGATGGCAAACTGAAGATTTTCTGCAGCAGCTTGTATGCTTTCCGCGACGCATGATAAATGGATAGGGCCAAGCTCTTTTCCTGATTTGTCCACCTTCGCCTTCTGGTGCACAGATATAGTACTCGAATTTGTGTTGTCACAAACTCAAGAGCTGGTTGGGAAAGATAGACAGCAAGTGTTTCTCTCAACTGTGTTTCACCCAGGTCCTTTGGTCCTTGTTGTCTTTCCTGGTCAAACTTTTTCTTGAGTCTCCAAGACCTGGTCATTCTCTTTCTCGCTGTGAGTTTCTGAACTACTGCAACTTGGTGTGAGGGACGCAGGCACAATGACAATCTCGTCTGGTACTGATACTGCTGGGGGTGCCCTCTCCTTAGGTGTTGGTCTTGAATGAGTGAGCCTGGCAGGTGGGTTTGGGGTGGAAAATAAAGTAGGTACCGCATTCTTCTTGAGCCTTTTTACAGACTGCTGAGCTGCCAGAGCAGGAAGTTCGAAGTGCTCTGGGCACAAAATATTGCCTTTATAGAGGGCAATGGCATATTTACCGTCGAAATCAGCTCTACGAAAGTTGATGACCCACCTTCGTGATCTGTTGAAATACAATGTGCAAGAGAATGAACTGGTGCGTTTAAAAATGATTCAACATTCATTGTTCATTCAAGGTCATATGAGTTAAGGGTGATTTTTCCCCTTTGAGGTAAAGTTTGGGGGCGCTTTGCTAATTCTGAACGGAAAGAAGAGGGTGAATGGCCTGCATACCATGCATTTTTGAAGGGGGTTGTGAAATTAGGAAGCCAATCGCGCAGTTGTGCGAACACTGAACATTATGCTTAAATACAACTTCAGTGCACCCTAATCATTCCGAGGAATTCCAAAAGAATTCAATTGTTGACCTTTAGTCCACGTTTAAGCAACAAATATCACACAAACACACACAATCTACGAGTACGAGACTACGACCGTACTATCAAAACGCATTACATTAATCTCTGTGTTGTTCCTGTGCTTCTGCAATATTCTGCACGCATTTGTTGACTCTAAGTCTGCTTTTATCCCTCCCCTTCCTCTCCCAAATCACTCCGCCTATAGCAAAGCCATGTTGTATTACAGTGAAAGCAATTAGTAACCAACCTGCAGTATCTCTTCATACACAGTCGATTGTCTGGACCAGGGTCTTCAGGCCTAATCCTTAGTCTAAAGGCTGGAGCAGCTACGGTTTTAGTTGACCAGTTGTAGGTAAAAACAGGCCTTAAACTCAAATAACAAAGAAAATAATGATCAAACTTACCTCTCAGGATCTTTGGGAAATCTGAGGAACGCTAGATCTGGTCTGTTGTGTCGTGAATTCGAACAGTTAACAGCTGAACACCACTGGCAGTGTATACTACGTTTTGTAATGGGCGCCATGTTTGCGAATTGTTGACCGCGCTTATTCTCACGGTCAACTGTTGACCTAGATACGCGGAATCGGGCTCTGTTTCCCCTCTCGTTATTGTAGGCTCTCTGGCCCAACCCCTTTTCGCCTGATTAGTCAATCTGACTACCGCCCATTGATACAAACTGATAGATTGATAGACTGACTATTCCATGTGTTGTCACTTTAAATTCGTGAACACCATACCAAGTTTTGTTTCAGCAAACCTTCACCAGTCGCGCTTTTTGGTAAACATGTTGTACGGATATGCACTTTCCATATCCATACAATATGTTGTAAGGATATACACTTCCACATTAAAAATCTTAGAATGTTAAGTGGATTAAAAAACACAACAACCAAAATGTTTGACAAACAAAACAAAAGACAGCGGTAATTCGTTTTTTTTTTTTAACCAAATAATTGTATGCAGTGGGAAGAAATGGTTAAAATGAGCGCATTGATTTAACAAAGAAAAACAACAACAACGAATGAAATGGAGCTGAAGCAAATTACTGTTGGACGCCTTAAGAATGGAAGGCACAAAAGTAATGGATCCCTGCCGCTTTGTTCTTTGCCGTCAAATTGAATAAATCTACATAGAAATTATGCCGCAATGAACAAAGAATTACCATGAATGAGCATGAATACTGGCGCAAAGAGTGAATAAATGAATGAATTTAACTCAGTTACCTTTAGAATAAGCTCTTTTGTTCTTCTATGTCGGCCTACCTGAGAATCGATCTTGTTAAGGGTCGCTGTTTTATGTGCAATGCTTTCTTCAAGTTCGATTATCCAATACATTTAAATCGATGTTTGATTACGTTGGATGGGGTTCAAAGCACGGGCCATGTAGTGCAAAATGCAGGTGATTACTTGTCTAGTGGGAGGGGAATTCGCGAGAGGTAGAGAAGAAAGAGAAAACGGGAAGGAGGAAGAGAGAAGAAAGAAAGAGGCATAGAGACGGAGGGAGAGAAACTGAGAGAGAGAGAGAGAGAGGGAAAGAGCTATAAATGGAAGAGAGAGAGAGAGAGAGAGAGAGAGAGAGAGACAGACAGAGACAGAGACAGAGAGAGAGAGGGGGGAGGGGGCGGGGTGGAGAAAGAAAGAGAGAGAGAAGGATCAGGTGCAATTTGAGCAAAGTACACAGTCCAAGGAGAAATGAGAAAGCTGAGAAGTGAGAGGGGCAGAGATCAAAGAGGAATACGAGAGAGAGAGAGAGAGAGAGAGAGAAAGAGAGAGAGAGAGAGAGAGAGCAGAGAGAGAGAGAGAAAGACAGAGAGAGAGAGAGAGAGCAGAGAGAGAGAGAGAGAAAGACAGAGAGAGAGAGAAAGACAGAGAGAGAGAGAGAGAGAGCAGAGAGAGAGAGAGAGAGAGAGAGAGAGAGAGAAAGACAGAGAGAGAGGGGAAGACAGAGAAAATAACACAAAATACAAAATGACCACACAAATGATCTTATTGCTGCCAGAATGTTATGGCGAGGACACAACGGTAGAAACCATTGATTCCATTTGTTGGGAACACTGGCCAGTGTGTTTCTGTATGCTGGAGACGAGGGGCCAAGCGGAGGGGTAGAACACTGGTGAAAAAGATTGGAATTGAGAGAGAAGGAGAGAGTGCAGGAGAATAGGTCAGAAGACAAAGAAACAAAAGGAGAAGGGGAAGATAGAAAGAAAAATGACACCGAAAGAAAATCAGACAGTGTGAGCAAAACAGTGCAAGGAAGGAAGGTGGAGAGTGCAAAATATTATGAAGTAGTGAAAAGGAGATGTTGGAAAAAGGAAGAATAGTGGAATAAATCAGAGAAACTAAACAAAAGATTCTAACAAATGCACAACCAAAATCTTATTAGAGCAGTAGCATCAAGTTCACACCACTAAAAGTCCTGTAATAGCAGATGTTGATGCAAAGTACATAGCCTGTATTCTGTGCTCTAACTGGAAAAATAGAGGACAAAAAAGCAGAGACAAAGAATAACCTATTTAGAGAGTTAGAACAGATGGGCGACAGGGAAAAACCAGGACAATATAGGCTTTTTGAGAGCATCCGAGCGGAGGAATGAGTGGCGAACCATGATCCTCGATATTTGTTCCAGATTCGGCACTTGAAGAAAAAGAGAAGAAGTTGATTTTGGAGCGAGGAAAGAAAGAGCGACGTGCCAGAACTAGTGAGACAAAAGTTTTGGCCTGGCCAGTGCGCGAGGTCCAGTCTAATTCCTGAGTCCACACCCCACACCAGGGCCCAGACAAAGAAGACTTGTCTTAATGCGCCAGGTCTGGCATGATCTTTTCTCATGCCCAGCGGAAAAAATTATTTGCTCTGTCCTTTCACAACTTCCGTCGTGCCGCAGAACAATGTCAGAAAACAAAAGGTCTACGGTGCGTCTCTGGAGTGTATAAACCTTGAACACATTTCCTCGGCAGTTTCAGCCTTGTCAAACAGCTTGCCCTAGTCACTACCCAACACACAAAACAAGCAGAAGGTTCCTGACATAACATTTGCTGTATTGAACCGCGCCCAATGATGTGTAAATTTGAAGACTTACGACATTTCTCCACCACTGAGGGTACGAAGTCACAGACTGGCGCGGCTAGATTTGGAAAGTGGCTGCGATCATACAGTGACACCAGAAACGTAACCGCTGCAAACAGTGCTAGGTTAACTGACTCAACAGAGATTTTACTTTCTTTTGAATTGAGTGAAACGACAGGACACTCAACATTATGTGCATTCACAATAGAAGAACTTCAAAATTTTGTTGACGAATGAAGTGTTTGGGATCTTGAATAAATTGATCCTATCTAATCTCTTTGGACTGCTGTGAGTTTTAGTTTAAGACACCAGGATTTTCTACACAGTGAATACACGTGCAGTTTGTCTTAGAGCAAGAAAGGCCGTAGTTCTATTGGACGTACACATTCACAGGATTCTTAGGTTTTATGTTTACTCTGCATAGTTTAGTTTCATGTGTAGAAGACATTTATCATGTTAAGGAAGTAGCATTTGGTAGGTGTTGAACTTGATACAATATTATTGGTAAATGTGACATAAATAGCATCAATTTTAAATGACGATGAAGAATTATAAAACGACAAAACATGCCGTTCGCCGAAGTTTAACTCTCTTAAAGATTGGAAAGCCGAAGTTGATGACAATAAAACGAAACTGATTGAATTCGTCGGAAAACTGAATTGAAAAGTGGAATGTGAATCTTTTTTACACATCGTAACCAGGACGGTGAATTCCATACACATTGCACACAGAATTCATTACAGGAACAGAATACGCATATGGATGACGAGTCAAGGGTAGAGATCAAAGCATTATTATAAGGGCAAGGTGTCGCAATCGCTATGTTTATTGTCGCAAAACCTGTTGTCTTTCAATGCTTTTTACATCGGCTGCCCCAAAAATTCCATCGCTGTGAATTAAAAGTTACAAGTGGATTTTCAAGACTGTAAAAATCCTAATTATTGATGTTTTACCTTTTAAAACTGCAGATTTCACCAAATTATTTGCAGTAATCCTAACCAATCAAATCTGCTATTGAAAAGCACTTTAAAAAATGGACCTCATTGTTTTTTAACAATGGAATAAGTATCGATTTCTTTTTTTCTTTTTTTTGTGCATCGTATTATATCCTGCGAAGCAAAATTATTTCATTTCAACAATAGAAAAAAAAAGGTGTGAGATTTTCAACAAAAAAAAACAAAAACAAAAAACAAGATTGTAAGTGTGAAAATCCAGCCTAGATTAACCTTCACAAGCAGATAACTCACTTTCACGCCGATGGAAGTGAAAGTTACGGGTACTTTGATCAGGTACAAGTTGTATAGGACTTGACCACGCTCAACTGATTTGGGTTCAAGATATAACTGTACGAAAGAGCTTAATAATTTCCCCCAAAGCTCAGTAGATTTGATACAGAATAAGTTCAAAGAATGCTTTCCTTTTCTCTCCAGCAGTAGCAAAAGACAATATTTGGTTCACACTAACAAGAAATATCAAAGAAAAATATATTTAATTTTGGGTTCTTTTGAAACTTTCTGTGAATTTTACGATGGCAAAGAAACAAAATAGACACAAGAAGAAAAAGGTACATTTTTTTTTTATGAGTCTCTTATGAAATTAGAGCCCTGGGTTGCAAAGTGTGGTACTTTTTACCTGTCTGTTTGTTGGATCTGTGGAAGAGGGGTTGGTTCAGAGGTCAGGCATTGTTTACCTGGACAATGCACCCTTTCTTTAACCCATTCTACTTGAACTTGTTCTGCCGTGCCGATCAGCGGACACAATAGGCCGAAAGCAAAACTTTCCATGCTTGAGTGCTTTAGTTATGTGACTTTAGACCTAAGCGTGACAGTTTGGCCGATGTAGTCGTCGTGTAAACTGATGTCAAATTCTTGTTACAAACAAACGTTTTTCCTGATCTAAAAATTGTAGGGAAATTGTTAAAAACGATATTAATTTATTGACATTGGGCAGTGATGACTGTTGAGTGTCACAGAGCAGAAGCGGGACTGAATTTAACCTGTAACTGATGGACTTTATGGTGTCATAATGGTTATTGTTCGTTACTGAACTGAGGATTACACAACACACCTACCAGTTCTCTTTTGACGCCAGGAAGATGTCAGTCACTGAATTGTGGATTCCTGTAATCTATCAGAATGTGACACAACAGAAGACGATGTATAGATTCCAAAAGGCTAGTCTGTTAAACCGGTCATCTCAAGAAATCTTGTGAAAACTGTGAAAGTGGTGTTGCCAGATTACTAATTAGCGGTGTGCAAGAATCTTTTATCTTGGTATTTTATGAATAATATTAGAAATTTTAGAGTTTTTGTATATTGCCAATCTGTTCCATAGGTGTCCAATCAGTAGACATTGCTGTTGTGCTTTGTGCAAAGTTTATTGTCTGAGCAATAATGACATCACACCTGGCGACCTTTTGCTAAAGCTAAAGCTGAAGTGAAACGCAAATTGGCACTCACAACCATCATTTATTATTAATTTCCACCAGACTAAACGATGAAAATATTATCGATCATCTAAAAGACTTTCTTCGATGACCGACATCTGATCCAAATCGGAACTACGTTCAGTTTTTCAAAGTACGTTTCTTGTCAGTCAACATGAAAGTGCTCCCGATAATTGTGGAAGAGGACGGAGTGGCCGCTCAGCACAAGGTAGCACCCGAGGAGGATTTCAGTGGAGACAGAGAGACAAATAACTTGCAGTTACATTCTGAAGTAGGGCGCGGGTCTCAGACACCCGACCTTCTCTCAACTAAAGATACGGATATCAAGTATGAGGATGGAAACAATGGTCACATTGGAGATACTCACTTGTCACAGCAAGCCGTCGAATCTCCAATACCAGTTTCCTCAGTAAACTCTAGAAACGTGACCACTGGTCCAGAACAAACCTTAACACCCGATTCAGGCAAAATCGTCCAAACCTCAAAAAGAACCGACAATATTGGTGGCTCATTGTCGGCTCCACCATCTGACAGAAGCCAGACAAACCTTACTCCAGACCAGCACAATGCATTACCAACCCCAGCAGAGACTTCTCAACGCTCGGCAATGTCGTCGCCTGGTCTTTCCGACAAACCCAGAGATACCCTCAGGTTGTTGCTGGAACACAGCTGTCTGAGCAGCAAGTCACGTCCATCTTCTGGGGCCACAAGTCTGGCTTCAGAGGTCTTTTCCTTCCGTGGTGATGGGACGGACATGAACAAAAACAGAACTGTTAGTGCTTTGGATCTGATCAACAAATACTACAATAATATATCAGAGTTTACCTACGTAGAGAGTGATGGTCAGGAATCAGTCAAGTGAGTATTGATTTGAGACCGTCTGGTGAGAGTTACCTTTTCTGTGAACGGATAGTTTCATCTTCACTCGTTCGTACAAGGCGAAGGCACTAAATAATATTGTATGACCATCATTCATATTACTTTGTTCTAAAATTGTTCAGTTATCAAAGTATAAATATAATAATATGTCTTTAAACCAAGTTGTCCCCGAAACTGCTCAAATAAAAAACACACAATGTTGTATGATTCCCATGGCCCATTGCAAAATATGTAAATCTTGCCACGCGTAAACCTTAATGTCCACACTTTGCTGAGGTGTAGGGACAACGGGACCTAAATCCAAAAACACCCAGATCTTTATACATCATAATTATTAAGTTGCGTCCCTTACCAAGTCTCGTCCCTTCCAAATCTACTCGGTTGAAAGCAGCTGGTTCACTGCACTGTGTCTTTCCTCCCTACACTGGTTTTATTTACATTTCCCAAGGCTTTGTCGTGTTGCCCGTGTCAATCCAGGTCGTCTAAACCAATGAAAGAAACTTCTTATCCATGTCGTCTTCTCATCCCTTGTCATTCAACGTTGAGCCATCAAACATAAAACAGGGACTTAGTCAAGTTAGACCAGTCAGATTTCCAAACGGCAATAAATAGACGCGTAAAAGTCCAAAGCTGCCATCGACTTTATAAGGATCCTCAACCAGCAGTGTATAATTTACTCCCTCTAGTCATTGCTTTGGGAAGCCATAATTACCTGGGGGTGTAAAAAAGCTCTGAAACTTGTTCTGAACAACAACAACAGCAACAATAAAAACGTTTTGTGAATGGAAATGTTTGGTTTCAAGGACGAGGAACGAATGCATGAGCAGGTGGTGATCCTGGGCTGTGCTAAACATCCTTTATTTAAGTAGACACAATGGTATTGGGAAAGACAGGATTTTTGATTTTGTTTTTGGGACTGTGTTTTCTCCTGAGGTCCTACACGCTTGGTGGTGGTGACAGCAGCACCATCATCAGAAAGTACAACACTAGTACAGCGCCAACGCTATACCTGTCCTTGTCTCTCTCTCTCTCTCTCTCTCTCTCTCACACACACACAGACACATACTGTCTCTGTCTTTGTGTGTCCATATGTCTGTCTCACTCTATCTCTGCCTCTCTCTGTCTCGGACTTTCACCTTCTCTCTCTCTCTCTATCTCTCTGTCTCGGACTTTCCCCTGCTCTCTCTCTCTCTATCTCTCCCATGCTCTGTCTGTCTGTCTCTGTCTGTCTTTCTTTTTCTCTCTCACCCCCCCCCCCCCCATGATCTGTATTTCATAGTTAATTTGTTTATTTCAATTGGTTATATTGAATATATTAATTTTATTGTAAGATGGTTAAGTTTCTAACAGGCCGCGACAGTTTGTACACAGGAAGTTTGTGTCCCCTTCCAGTTAACTGCATACTGAATCAACTGTACTATATTAGATATTTATAATACAAGCAAATAACAGTAACAACAACATAACCCAGCCAGCAACGCTACGTCAATACGACGTAGATTTTCTGTAGGATTGGTAGGATTATCATGTAACAGCGGATCTATGTAGGGACGATGTCATTCTCATGTGCAAACTCGACTTCAGTCATACCGTCGGGTTTCCGCAGGATTGCTTGCTGAAAACGATACCAGTCAATATGTTGTCCTTCCAGCTGTGTAAGATTTGATTCTGTCTCAACAGTTCCATTCATATCTCATCAACCTCCACTCAGACAGTTCCAGCGTGAATACACTTCATGTGGTCTATGACACTTGCATAAACATTAAGCTAATACACGTTACGCCAAAAGCCACTGAGAAAACAGTGCATGCGAAGGACTGTGAGATATGTGCGTTCAATCTGGTGACAATATTTACTGATTGCCAGGCGAATGCTCTTGAGTTCGATCTATAATTATATTGTTGAGAGAGCTCGCTTCGATTTTTATTCGCACTGTTGATTCTACGAGATTGGACTCGTTCAAGTTGAAGAATCGATATCGTCAAGGACTAAAGTTATCGCACTGTCTTCCTCCCCGCACACACTTTGGTGTTTCAGGTGGTTGTGACATCTTCTGTGCAGTTCGGCTTTAACACTTACCTAATGCTCTCCGGGACACCAGATAGCGAAACAAACCATTCCTTCGTTCGGTATTTTATGTACGCAAATTGCGCAAGTATGCGTTCTATTACGAATGGCTGAGGTGCGCAGTTTGACATCGTTCATACGCGCACAGAGCAATGGGCGGAATTGTGGCGAATTGAATCGTCCCGCTATCCTTTATCTTAAATACTCTGAAATCTTAAGGAAACATTCAGTATTCAGCGTGGTCATTTACTTGATGAATAATCTTTTCAGTTTCACCCACAGTATTTCTTCGTTTCCTTGATACAAGTGAGCAGGAATTCGTTCCCAGGAATGTATTCGACACCAATGCCCTGTCTTTGGAATACTTTTATGGTTAGGATCAGGGATAATGTTACCAATGAAGTTTTGGGTAACAGCATGGGGAACTTAGTCATACGGATAAATTTCACGAAAAGCTGTGGATGGACAGTCTCTGGCCCAGTGTGGCTGGCCAGAATAATGATTTTGCCACGTATTTAGAGCAAGAAGAATACTCATCCAGCAAAGAATAATCAATGTTTACAATTGCTGCACTGTACTGGCAAGTTCAGTTTGCTGTGATGTACGCCTCACTATTTATTAATCCTTGCGTTGTGCCGAATTTATGACCTCGAAAGTTAAGAACTAATGAAGGCAGATTTTTTTGTTCGTTTTCGTTTTCAGATGAGAGAGTGAGGAGAGAGAGAGAGAGAGAGAGAGAGAGAGAGAGAGAGAGAGAGAGAGAGAGAGAGAGAGAGAGAGAGAGAGAGAGAGAGAGAAAGGGAGAGAGAGAAAAGGAGAAGAGAGAGAGAAAGAAGAGAGAAAGAGGAGCTAGAGAGAGAGAAAGGGACAGAAAGAGAGAGGAGAGAGAAAGAGAGAGGGAGAAAGACAGAGAAGAGAGAGAGAAAGAAGAAAGAGAGAGGACAGAGAGAGAGAGAGAGAAAGAGAGACGAGAGAGAGAGGAAGTCGAGGGAAAGAGAAAAGAGAAAGAGAAAGAGAGAGAGAGAGAGAAAGAGAGAGAGAGGGAGAGAGAGAGAAAGAGAGAGAAGAAGTCGAGGGAAAGAAAAAAGAGAGAGAGAGAGAGAAAGAGAGAGAGAGAGAGAGAGAGAGAGAGGACAGAGAGAGAGAGAGAGAGAAAGAGAGACGAGAGAGAGGAAGTCGAGGGAAAGAGAAAAGAGAGAGAGAGAAAGAGAGAGAGAGAGAGAGAGAGATAAAAGGGACGGAGACAAAATGACAAATAAAAACGACAAATATTTAGCTGTTAAAATAAATTATCATATTCAAAGTTGTACAAAGAATATTAATTTGCGGTAAACATATCAAAGGTTTCTTATATATATGATTATAACATGAGCACTTCAGTAACATCATAAATATTTCTATAACAGTCGTTTGCTATTATCCAGTACGAGTTATTAGACCTCTTCAAAGAGAGAGAGAGAAAGTGTTCGATAGTATTTTAAATTATATTGGCAGCGATATTAATCTTACTTTGCTTTCTCACCAACTGAAATCGGCTTTCGCTTTCGACTGAAAGAAAATCGGCCAGCACAATAGCTGAATAGAAGATAGGACAATTTTTCTTATTCTCCTATTGAAAACGAATACTTGATGGAAAAGCACTCGTGGGATATGAATACATATTAAGCGTCTTCGCTAAAGCCATTCAGAATGGGGCGTCGTCTTTCTGTTCACTGTCCATGTTGCCGGAGGTTAGTCCCACTTTCTCGGCCCTTCACCCTTTAAAAGACCTTTTAAACTGTCCCACCAACTCTGGACGATCGGTTTTTGCCTATTCCAGTCACAACAAATCCAATGCTTTCATTCTATGCTATGGTGGTATTGGTTACGAAGCGCCTTCCACTACTTCCAGATCGGTAGAATGTTTGTCCTGTCCCTCCTGCTAGTCCAGTCCGAGTGGGAAACGAGGGGTTTTTCTTGGGGCAGGACCGAGTTCTAGGCGAGGAGATCCCTGTAATCTGTGTACATAGTCGAAGATTAAGCAATGCTCAGATTTGGACAAATGTTTCACTGGACCTTGGCTATCTGTTAATTTTGTTAATTTAGTTAATTTATCAGTGTGTGTGTATATATGTGTGTGTGCGCGCTATGTATCATACTTTCTGCTTCTGTAACTGTATTGTTATGTATTCAATGATCAAAACAAATTTCCTTGTACAAGGACGAATAAAATTTATCTTATCTTATCTTATCTGGTATAAAATCCGGTGCAACAAAAAGTAGAAAGAAATAATTCGCTGCGATCAGACATAGTTCATATTCCTCAGTGAAGCTTTTCACAAGTGCAGCTGCTCATTTTGTGGTGAAAGGATCCAGAATTAAATCCCAGATTTATGGGCGGTCTAAAGCTGGAAGAATGGGTTTGACTAAATGGTCACTAAACTGTCCGTGTTAAAATGTGTCTGTCGCTGGAACTGTGGTGTGCTGTCGTGATTCTGTAGGAATGTTTGCTGTGTAATTCTTACTTCAGTGGTTTTGTCTAGCATTTATCACCGAAATTAGCTGGCTGTACAACAGTTTAATTAGGAACTTTCGTTGTGCGTCAGGAAATAAAAAGATAAGTCTTTGTCTTCCAGTGAAAAGAATATTTCTAGAAACCCAAAAATCTCTGGAGATATCATTGTTTGTTACTGACGCTATTATATCTAGCAGCCAATGGTGTTTTATTTATGAGTCCCAGGTCATCTTTTGTGCAACATTTAAAACAAAAAAAAAATCAACAATTAAGACTTCTTTGAACAGATATTACAGAGGCAGTCGTTTATGAGTGAAAAACTGTAAATTTATTTTCAAAAAGTTGTTTACGAATGGAGTTGTTACATGGCGGAGATAATAAATTGCAAGTGCAGTGTTCACTTTTTCCCTGAAGACTTGGTATTATAGAACCGAGCGAGATACAAGCTGTGTCTAGGCAGTTAAAACCCGTGGGTCTACAGACTATCATGTCAGACAGCGAGATCTCTGTAACCTCCACTGAGGCCGAGCTGTTGAGGGAGGACAGTCATACTCCTGCCCAGGAGAGTGCAGGAGAGGAGGAGTCAAGTGACGTAAACAGTATTAGCAGAGTGAACAGGTAGATGGATTATCGGCGTTTTCGACTTCGCTACCAACGAACCATTTCATTCAACCAGAAAATTGCTTTTTTTTTGTCAAGGGGGGAGAGGGGGGAAGGGGGTTATTCATTCATTCTAACGTACAAAATACAACCATTTTTTTTTCCTTTCTCGTCAGGGGAGGTGTTCTTGAGTGTGGTTTTCTTTTTCATCTTTCATTCCTTTGTCCATCTTCACTGTAACTGAATTTTTATGAATGGCACATGCAATGATTTATACCCCCCCCCCCCAACCCCCAACAAATCGTATTTATCGGGAAATAATAATAGCAGTGGGGGAAAATATGAATAGGTATATTAACAAAGCCTTACACCGGTGCACAAGTATTAAGAAAGCTGAATATAGAATGAAAATTAGAACAGTCCAGTTTGACGAGATTTCTTCATACACAAATCAGTATGATAGAACCATTCTTTTTATCAGGAAATCACTACGGTATACAACCACCTATGTCCACCAGCTGTTGTTTCAGAGCTATCGCGGCTCACAACTAACCGCCACATGCGGGTGGAATCCACCCCTTACAGTTTGTGATGCGATATCCGATGGTTTGAATAATCCAATCTATATTCCTCCGTGAGTTCTCTTGGTGAGATCTGAAAACTGAATTCTTCTTTGTGTGAATACGAATGTAGAGCTTAGTGAATATTTTCATGTATAGTAAATTTACGACAGATAAAGGCGAGGAAAAGCCGGGTTTGGGGGAGAAAGAACCATGATTGTTGTTGGAATTGATCAATCAAGTTATATTTTATTGGATATGATTATAAATATATGTATAAATTGTCCTATGCAGCGAGAAGCAGAGACGGTGAATGTCCGAGAGCATTTTGTTTTTCGTTTCAAATCATGTTAGCTTGATTCTTGTACACATCTTACTATAATTGAGCTAGAGGGTGAACCTGTAAGCAGATAAAACCTCACGACTACGCCATAAAAAAATTATGAAACTTGGTGTACTGCATCAATTTTTGACGAAGAGTTACGTGGACGCCTTCATTTTGAACAAAAATCAGACTTTACTATTATTTATATTAACATTTTTTGAGCCGGAAAAACAGACGCATTTTTGTCGAGTAGAATCAAAAAGTATGACCGGAAATTCCGTCCTTGACTTCTCTTTACACATTGGTGATCGAAAATCAACGTAATCACAACAGTGTATATCTGAGTAAGTTCTATTAGTCACTGCATCGAATCCAAATACTGCTTTTAGTGTAGCCTAGATCTATAATATACGGTTGGGCTTCCTACAAAGAACCTGCAAGATTTATCTTGCTCGGGTCCGCTAGTACTTTGAATTGGCCGCCTGGCCTACAGTAAACTTGAAACTTGAAACTTGAAACCTATTAAGATTCAAAATTAATGTTATCGAGGTGTTTTCCATCTTAGGGGTGAGAATTTAGCGTACGATATAGATCCATCCTTAGTGGGTCGGTGAATGGTACCCACGAGTGACCGATATTGATAACGTGTGGGGGTAGAGGTTTAGGTTATCTAACACAACACAGATGATCTTATTGTAGGTTATGAACAGAGGTGAATGCTGGATAAATCAACAGTGATCTAGATCTCCCACTCTAGCACGTAATATTATTTCAGGGTTCTTCTCACCTGGTCCTTAAACTGCTTTTTAAAAATATCTTTCTTTGGTCTCTATCTGCTTCATTCACCCATTTCCATATCACACACTGTACGAGAAGTGCACTGGCCCAAATCGCCGGTAAATCTGATTCAATTAATGATTTTATTTATGTATTTGTTCATTTATTTTTACTCCATGGCACACTGATCTCGTTTGTTCCAGCCACAATCTGATTTCAAATCTGTTCCCGAAGTTTCAATTTTAATTTGTTTGCTCTGCCCCACATGTTTTAACCTCTGTTATCAAAAAGCTGTTCATTTTCCATTTTTGAATTTTGTTTTGGTGTCGTCTATATTTTTAGATTGTTCTTCCACTTTATTAATCCATAGCCTATTTAAAACATATACGGACGTCAGTCTGTCTTCTGACTTCACTTTACTTGCCCGCATGTCTGTCTATTTATGTAGCTGCACATACGTTACGGCGTCTTTGACCTGCATGGACTGTCTGTCTATCCATTCATATTCATTTATCCTCCACTTTCTTGTTTCTCTTTCTTACTTTTCTTTCAGTTTTCCTATCGCCGTTTCCGAACTTGAAGTTATGTGATTGGGGTAAATACAGATATTAAATGAAGGATTTAATCAAAACACCGATAGTGATATGTTCCCCATCCGGATAGCAGAAAGAAATAATTAATTTGAATCTC